>CM048592.1:25349439-25799439 GCA_026413675.1 Populus pruinosa | reverse complement strand
GGTATAGAGATTGCTTGATTCAATGTCTTACTTAATATGAAAGTACTTGTTCATTCTTAAGCAATAATCAATTTTCATCTTTCTAATCTTCATTGTAATATCTTCCGATCTAATATCACCATCGTTGAGATTAGGTTGAGTTATCTTATATATGTTGAAGAAATCACCAATACATCACCATTAAAATTGATTTGGATCAAGACTTACTTTTCTTGTCATTTAAAATCTATTTACATTTTTTTTTATCTTTGAAAACAAATCCATAAATTATCTTCAACCAAGTTATTGTTAATTTAATTTCTCTTGAGTTTTTTTTTTTGTTACTTAGCTTAATTTCCAGATCTAGCTCTTTGTGGATATGACCTCGATCTTACCGAGTTAATTGCTACATCGCACACTCGTGCACTTGCGAGTTAAAACAAGCCGATCATAAAAAGCGGTCAAGCAATTTTGGCGCCGTTGCCGGGGAGCTAGCAAGCAAAGGTAACAAATTTAGATTTGATTATTGGAAAACTAAAAAAAATCATATAAAAAAAATTTAATTGGCTGGTTTTACCGCCTCAAAAAAAAAATTAAAAAACAAATCAAGTGGCTGGTTTTACCGCCTAAAAAAAAATTTGACCTTAACGTTTCGGATATTGGACTGTGGACTAGACTATTAATTGTTGGATTTTGGTTGGTTCAACCATTTTTCTTTTATTGTCTATTCTTATTAGTTGCTAATATTTTTCTTGTTTATTTCATTTTATTTGGTTGATATTGTTTTTATTTATTGTCTAAAGTGCTTGGCCGGTATTACCGCCTCTTGTTTATTTTAGTTTATTTTGTTGTTTTGTTATTATTATTTTTCTTATATTTATTGTTTGAAGTGCTTGGCCGGTATTACCGCCTTTTTATTCAAGCTTCTTATAATTATCTTTTAATGTTTATTGTTGTTAATAGTGCTTATTAGTTGGAGAGTGAATTTCTTAATTTGTTGTATTTTTATTTTTGAGCTATTACTTTTATTTGCATTTTTTTTCTTTTCTTTCCTTTCTTTTCATATTCATATAATTGTTATATTATTATTATTATTATTATTATTATTATTATTATTATTATTATTATTATTATTATTATTATTTTATCATGGCTAATGTTGAAGATGTAGAGGGTGAAGGGAGTGTTCAAGGTAATGGACCTCCACAATTCAATGATCAACCTAATTTTCGAACTCTTAGAGAGTATCTTCACCCGGCTAGACAAAGTACACCTTCGTGTATTATCTTACCTCTTAACCAACAAGCATTCAATTTGAAACCGGGCATGATTCAACTTCTTCCCACATTTCATGGTATGGATTCTGAAAATCCATACATACACATTAAAGACTTTGAAGAGGTATGTAATACTTTTATTGATAGAACATGCACAGAGGAAACCATTCGACTTAAATTGTTCCCATTCTCTCTAAAGGATAAAGCCAAGCTTTGGCTAAACTCCTTGCGTCCTAGGTCTATAGGTACATGGAGAGAAATGCAAGCTGAATTTTTGAAAAAATACTTCCCCACTCATAGGACAGCAGCTTTACAACGTCAAATGATGAATTTTTCTTGTAGTCCAAATGAGTCATTTCACCAAGCTTGGGAAAGGTTCAAAGACTTGTTAAATGCATGCCCTCATCATGGTTTTGAGATGTGGAGGTTAGTGAGTTTCTTTTATGACTCTCTTACCGCAGATTTTAAAAAGCTAGTGTCAACCATGTGTAATGGTGAGTTTTATGACAAAGAACCAAGTGAGGCCTTTGATTTTTTTGATCAATTGGCTGAAAACACAAAGCAATGGGAGACTTCTCTCCCAGTTCATATTGAGTCTAGAAACACCATTTCTCATTCAAGTGGGAAGTTTCAATTGAAAGAGACTGATGACCTCAATGCTAGATTAGCCTCATTGGCTAGGAAAGTAGAGTCTCTTGAGATTAAAAAAGTGCATGTCATAAGTGAACAACAAGAGGAAAGTTGTGTTGTTTGTGAAAGCAAAGGGCATAGGACAACTGATTGTCCTACCATTCCAGCCTTCAAGGAAGTGCTATATGGCCAAACTTCTGATGCAAGTAATGTTAGAAAGCCATTTCCAAACCAAGTAGGCAATCCCTACTCTGAGACCTATAATCCTGGATGGAGGAACCACCTAAATTTTGGATGGAGAAATGAGGGCTCTTCAATACCTCAAACATTTCAACCTCCACCCCAACCATTTCATGCTCCCACACATAACACATACCAACCACCTCATAAGAGATCCTTAGAGGATACTCTTCAACAATTCATGCAAACGCAAGGAGGAATCAACAATCAAGTTTACAAATTCCAAGACCAGACCAATAGGACCTTAGATGACATTCGAAGTCAACTAACTAAGTTGACTCAATCACTAAGCATTCAAGAGAAGGGAAAAATCCCAGCTCAACCAATGCCCAATCCTAGAGGTCAGGTACACATGAATGAATCCTCACCTAGTGAACCTTCAAACCATGAACATGTCCAAGCCATCACTACCCTTAGAAGTGGAAAGATTGTTGACAAAGGTGTAGGTTTTAGGATTCCTAAAGGTATTGTGGAGGAGAAATCTAGGGAAAGTGAAAAGGGAATCAAAACACAAGTGACAAATGAGAGTTTGAGTGACAAAGAAGGTGAGATAAATGAGAAAGAGATGAGTGAGAAAGGAGATGATTCAAGAAAGATTGGAGTCAAAATGAGTGATTTAGAATTTGTTCCTAGAGCACCTTTTCCACAAAGGTTAGGAAAACCTAAACAAGATCTTATGAACTCGGAAATCTATGAATTGTTCAAACAAGTGAAAGTCAATATTCCACTCCTTGATGCAATTAAACAAGTTCCATCTTATGCAAAGTTTCTTAAGGATTTGTGCACAGTCAAAAGGAGATTGAATGTGAAAGAAAGAGCTTTTCTGACTGAACATGCTAGTGCCATCATCCAGTTTAAGACCCCTCCCAAATACAAAGATCCTGGTTGTCCTACCATTTCATGCATTATTGGAAGTCATAAGATAGATCAAGCTTTGTTGGATTTAGGAGCAAGTGTGAATTTAATACCCTACATTGTTTACGAACAATTAGGTTTAGGAGAAATCAAGCCTACTCGAATCACCCTTCAATTAGCTGATAGGTCAATCAAGATTCCCAGGGGTATCGTTGAGGATGTGTTGGTCCAAGTAGATAAATTCTACTTTCCTGTTGATTTTGTAGTATTAGACACCGCACCAATTCAAGGTTCTAATGCCCCCATCCCAGTCATCTTAGGGAGACCTTTCCTAGCTACATCCAATGCCTTAATTAACTGTAGGAATGGGGTGATGAAATTGTCTTTTGGGAATATGACTGTGGAGATGAACATATTCAATGTCTCCAAACAAATCGGGGAACATGAGGATATTAGAGAGGTAGATTTCATCCAAACAGTTTGTCAAGAACACTTTGAGAGAGTGTGGATCAAGGATCCATTGGAGAGAACTTTAATTCATGATGAAAGATTTTGTTCTTTGGAATGTGTTGATGAGGAAGTAAGAGAACTCGAGACTTATCTAGATCCAATGCCTATTATGTCAATAGGTCAATAGACCCCATCATTTGAGCCTTTGATTTCACCCCAAGTGAAAGTTGAGGAATCTCTTGTCCAGCCTGATAAACTAGAAAGGAAGCCTTTACCGAGTGATCTTAAGTATGCATTTCTAGGGGAAGATGAATCATATCCTATTGTGATCTCGTCAAAACTTAGCATAGAGCAAGAACACAAACTTTTGAGAGTGGTGAGAAAACACAAGAAAGCAATTGGGTGGAAAATTACTGACTTGAAAGGAATTAGCCCTCTTTTATGTACACATAGAATCTATCTTGAAGAAGAGGCTAAATCTGTGAGGCAAATGCAAAGACGATTGAACCCAAACATGAAGAAAGTAGTGAGAGGTGAAGTGCTTAAGCTACTTGATGCAGGTATTATTTACCCTATTGCAAACTCAAAATGGGTTAGTCCAACCCAAGTTGTCCCAAAAAAATCTGGAGTCACGGTAGTGAAGAATGAAAATAATGAGCTGGTACCAACTAGAATCCAAACTAGATGGCGTATGTGCATTGATTATCGTAAATTGAACATGGTGACTAGGAAGGACCATTTTCCGCTTCCATTTTTAGACCAAGTGCTTGAAAGAGTAGCTGGAAGAGCTTTCTATTGTTTTCTGGATGGATACTCAGGTTACAACCAAATTGAGATTTCTTTAGAAGACCAAGAAAAAACCACTTTCACTTGTCCTTTTGGTACTTATGCTTATAGAAGAATGCCATTTGGTTTGTGTAATGCACCAGCCACTTTTCAAAGGTGTATGATGAGTATCTTTAGTGACATGGTGGAAAATTTTTTGGAAGTTTTCATGGATGATTTTTCAGTTTATGGGGATTCTTATGAGTTGTGTCTAATGAATCTAGAAAAAGCTCTTGAAAGGTGTGAAGAGAGCAATCTTGTACTCAATTGGGAGAAGTGTCATTTTATGGTGACACATGGCATTGTTTTAGGTCACATTGTCTCTTCAAAAGGGATAGAGGTAGATAAGTCAAAAGTGGAAGTCATTCAAAAATTAACTACCCCTAAGACTGTGAAAGATGTGAGATCCTTTTTAGGACATGCTGGTTTTTATCGAAGATTCATTCATTCTTTTAGTACCATTGCCAAACCATTGTGTAACTTGTTGTCACAAGATGTCCCATTTGATTGGACATCAAAATGTCAAGAAGCTTTTGAAAAGCTTAAAGGGTTGTTGACAACTGCACCAATCATACAAGCTCCTGATTGGTCTTTACCATTTGAACTGATGTGTGATGCTAGTGATTTTGCGGTTGGGGCTGTTTTAGGGCAAAGAAAAGACAAGAAACCTCATGTTATATATTATGCTAGCAAGACTTTGAATGATGCTCAATTGAATTACACTACAATTGAAAAAGAACTCTTAGTTGTGGTCTTTGCATTAGACAAGTTTAGGTCTTATTTGGTTGGATCTCTTGTTATTGTTTTCACTGATCATGCAGCATTGAAATATTTGCTCACAAAACAAGATGCCAAACCACGTTTGATTCGATGGATCCTCCTACTCCAAGAGTTTAACATTGAAATTCGAGATAAAAAGGGAGTAGAGAATGTAGTAGCTGATCATTTGTCTCGTCTTTCAAGCTATAAGACCATAATTGATGAATCTCCAATAAATGAACTCTTTGCTGATGAAAATTTATTTTGTGCAGGTACTGTATCTTACATTGGTTCTCCATGGTATGCTGACATAGCAAATTACCTAGCCACAAGTCAAATTCCTTCTCATTGGTCTAAACTTGACAAACAAAAATTCTTGCGCAATGTGCGCACCTTTTTTTGGGATGACCCCTACCTATTTAAATATTGTCCTGACCAAATTATTAGGCGGTGCATCCCTGATCATGAAATTCCAAGGGTCATTAATTTTTGTCATGCATTAGCCTGTGGTGGGCATTTCTCTTCCAAGAAAACCATTGCCAAAATCTTGCAGTGTGGTTTTTATTGGCCTACCATGTTTAAAGATGTTCATGCCTTCTGTGTTGCATGTGACCGATGCCAACGACTAGGTAGCCTCACTAGGCGTAATATGATGCCCCTTAACCCCATCCTTGTTTTGGAAATATTTGATTGTTGGGGGATTGATTTCATGGGACCTTTTCCAAGTTCATTTGGTTACCAATTCATCCTTGTTGCTGTTGATTATGTGTCTAAATGGGTGGAGGCCATTGCATCTCGAACCAATGACCATCGAGTTGTGGTCAAGTTCTTGAAAGAAAATATTTTCTCTCGTTTTGGCATGCCCCGGGCTATGATTAGTGATGGGGAAAAACATTTTTGTAACAAGCCCGTTGGGATTTTGATGAGAAAATATGGTGTAATTCACAAGGTCAGTACCCCCTATCACCCACAGACTAGTGGCCAAGCTGAGTTGGCAAATAGGGAGATCAAGAACATTTTAGAGAAAACAGTCCATCCAAACCGTAAAGATTGGTCCCTACGACTAGTTGATGCTTTGTGGGCATATCGCACTGCTTATAAGACCTCTTTAGGAATGTCTCCTTATAGGCTAGTTTATGGAAAGCCTTGTCATCTCCCTGTTGAGATTGAGCACCGTGCATATTGGGTCATTCGGCAATTCAATGACAATGAAAACGAGGTTGGCAAAAATAGAAAGCTTCAATTGGATGAATTAGAGGAGTTGAGAAATGATGCATTTGAAAATGCAAAAATTTCAAAACATAAGATGAAAACTTTGCATGATAAACATATTCTTAGAAAATCCTTTCATGTTGGTCAAAAGGTTCTCTTGTATAATTCACGATTACATCTCTTTCCTAGGAAGTTGAGGACAAAATGGACTGGTCCATTTGTGATTAAATCCATCTCTGATCATGGTGCATTTGAGGTAGAAAATCCCAAAAATGGAAATATTTTCAAAGTAAATGGTCATCGATTGAAACCTTATCTTGAAAATATTGTGGCTGAAGTTGAGACATTGGATCTTCAAGATCCAATACCATTATAGTATTAGAAGTAATGAGTTTTTATTTTTATTTTATTTTTATTTTATTTTTCATTTTTATTATTTTTTTCTTCTTTCTTCCATCTCTTATATTTTCGTGTTCATGCATTCAGGACAATGCATTATTTTAAGTTGGGGGGTGTGAGGTTCTTTATTTTCAAAAAAAAAAAATCAATGTTTTCTTCTAGTTGTGATATGCAGGTTAAAAAAAAATCAAGCAAGAAGTCAGCTCATGCCCAATTCAATCAAACATTCATCCTTGAAAACAGAAAGGGAGTAACAATTTTCTAATCTTTATACTTTTCTTCTCTTTCTCTTTTACATTGAGGATAATGTAAAACTTAATTTTAGATATTTCATTATGTTGAATGCTTGAGATAACCATGCTTGTTAAAAAAAAAAAAACAAACTTGCATTCGTATGTGAATGAGACTTGTTTAGGATCATCATTACATTTTTGGATTCATTATTATGTTGAACATTGCATACTTTAATTTGGGATAGATAATATCTTATAAAGCAAGATATAGCATACTTTGTTTTTAAGATTACTGAAATACATCTTTCTTTGTAAAAGTTGTGTGAGTTGTGTGATTATGCATGAAAGATGAGTATGATGCGTTACTTGTGATTATCCCTTTTGATCCAGTCCTAAACAAGGTTTAAGTAAATAGAGTAATAATTATTACATGAATAAATAAATAAATGTGTACAAAGTTCTATCTACTCCAATGTTTTGAGTTGCTCAGTAACTAGGGGTATTCATCACAAATGTTTATCTTTACGTCAAACGGCAGCTTAAAATATGAGTATGCAAAGCACTTTAAGTTTGTGACTTTGTGAGTAACCGAGTGCATTCATCACAAATGTTTGTATTTGCGTCAAAAGGGAAGTGACTACTTAAAGACAAAAAAAATAAATCATATCTTCAAAAAAAAAAAAACAAAGAAAGAAAATATATAGATATTTCTCTAGTTTGCTACCTTGTTTGTGTTGGTGAGAATGGAAGATTACAAGTTGAGTTTTTGTATGAATCAATTATGTTGGTTGCACAATAAATATGACTGAATTTGGAAATTTTGTATGGATGTTTGATTTAGAGAATGTGAGTATGCTTATTTTTCTTTATTTGCTATTGTGTACACTAAGTTAAAGATACCAATGTTTGCATGATAGGTCCTTCAAGTGTGATGAATCGAGCCTAATTATGGTTGTTATTATTATTATTATTTTTATTTTAAAGGTTTTATGTTTTGTTTTGCTTGAGGACTAGCAAAATCTAAGTTGGGGGGTGTGATTGTGCATCAAAAGTGTCATTAATTCTCTTGTTTTACATATGTATTTATTGTTTTTATTTGGTTGTTTTTATAATAATTGATGTGTTTTTTAGTAATGAAGTTTGTTTTAATGTTTCGATAGGTTTTTGGAGCTTAAATGAATTAATTCAGAAAATTCAACGTCGGAATTCAGAACAAAGAATTGAAGAGACATTTAGTTGAAGATTGAAGCAAATCTTGGTTCAAATAAGTGCTCCAAATTTGTCCCAAAAATCAATTCTATTCCAATTCTAGAAAAGAATATCATATGATTTATTTCAAGCCCAAACTTGCCTTATGTTGTGTGCAAACTTCAACCATTAAACACTCAAGGTTTCAATGTCAATCTTAGCCCAAATAATAAGTACATTTGTATACTTATTTGATGCTCAAATTCAGCCCCAAATCAGCCCTAAATCAACCCCAAATCAACTTTCAAATCAACCCAAACACAATCCATGATCTTACATGTCCACACAACAAATAACAATTGATTTATTTTGGGTAATCCATTGATCCAAGAAGGCAAGCACATGGATGGAAAGCTGGAGGGGATATTTTAACATTATTTTGGGTCAAAAAGAAGAAGGAGACACCTCATAAATAAGGAAGAAAAACGTGCACCAAAGTAGTTGTAAAGCTGTCTTGATTTGATTTTTCAGAACACCTTTCAGTGTTTTGCCCATAACTTTTGACTCAGGTGTCCAAATGAGCTGTTCTTTAATGATCTGGAAAGGTGACAGAATTTCCTATAAATATGTCTCTAATAGACTTCTCCAAAAAAAAGCTTCTAAGAGGGTCGAATTGTTGTCCAAAATTAGAGTCAGATTTGTGTCCGAATTTTTCTGAAATTGTATTGTGTTCTTCTTTATAGATTTCGGTTCTTTAGTTTGTAAAACTTATTTTTTCAGTTGGATTCAAGTTCTTTCATGTTTATTGAAGTGTTCTTATATATAATCATGGTTGGCTAAACTCTTTCTTGGATCCAAATCAAGGATAATGGTGATTGAGGTGAGTTCTTTAGGATATGAATGAATCTTAATGTTTATCTTCTTATCTTCTTCATGAATGATTTATTATTGTAAAGAAATTTTAGAAATCATTTAGGTAATGTTATAATCTTGAATTTTTATGCACAAACTTTAGTTTTGGTATAGAGATTGCTTGATTCAATGTCTTACTTAATATGAAAGTACTTGTTCATTCTCAAGCAATAATCAATTTTCATCTTTCTAATCTTCATTGTAATATCTTCCGATCTAATATCACCATCGTTGAGATTAGGTTGAGTTATCTTATATATGTTGAAGAAATCACCAATACATCACCATTAAAATTGATTTGGACCAAGACTTACTTTTCTTGTCATTTAAAATCTATTTACATTTTTTTTTATCTTTGAAAACAAATCCATAAATTATCTTCAACCAAGTTATTGTTAATTTAATTTCTCTTGAGTTTTTTTTTTTTGTTACTTAGCTTAATTTCCAGATCTAGCTCTCTGTGGATATGACCTCGATCTTACCGAGTTAATTGCTACATCGCACACTCGTGCACTTGCGAGTTAAAACAAGCCGATCATAAAAAGCAGTCAAGCATATACCATACAGTATAAACTATGAAAGTGTCAAGCATTTGTTGTATCAAGTCTTATACAATATAAATCAAGATTAGTTATTTAACAAGCAAAGTATTAAAGAGTGAACAATATAACAAATATAAAACATGTTAGTATCAAACATTAAAGTCCATATTAAATTTACATTATACTTATTCTTACACCATTAGTGTAACTTCTTCACCTTGACATAATTAACTTAGCTAGACATAATGAAAGAAAAAAATAGATAAACAAAATAAGAACATAAATAAGATAAAAGTTAACTAAGTAAAGGAAAGGAAATGAAAGGCATAAACTTGATATTAATGAAAGCAAAGCATAAACATTACAAAAAATACAAAAAGAGAAAGCAAGAGCACGATCTTGATCTGAACACCAAGATGCTTAAATACATGGCAAATGCCTCCTTTTATAGGCCAAAATTAGGAACTATTGATTTGATGACTAATTGATGAGTGGGTGGCCAACTCTTGACTTGGTGACAATCCTTATTTTCTCTTGTCTATCCAAAACGTCATTGATAACGTCAAAATTGGAGCCAGTTGAAAACATGAAAGTTGTAGCCAATTGTCTCAGCTTTCTTGTGTAAACAATTCAGCTCATTTGGACTTCTAAAACTCCAGATATGGCCACAATACTGAACAGTGCTCGGGCTGGAAGATAGATTCAGGCTTCTTTGTTGTTGCTACAATTTGGACTTGAAAATGGCCTTTTTAGATCTTGGGCAAAAGTTGTAAACCTATATCTTACCTTTCCATCCATATAAATTAAACCTAAATCTGAGATCTATAGCTCTAGATATGACCCAATTACCAAACAGTGTTTCGGTATGGATTGCACCGCCATCTCTTTTCTAAGTTTGATCATCTCTTTGCCCTTGCAATTTAAGTTCTTAAAGTCATCAACCAATCCTTTCATTTATGTGATAGGCCTGCATTTAAAATGAACATTTACCATAAATTAAAGGTATCTTGTATTATTAGATATATTATTATAAAACATGTTTTTGTTAAGAAGTTATTGATACTTCAAATGCAAAATGATGATATAAAACCATGATAAGAATGCACTTTTAAGTACTAATCAGTTAGAGTGCAATCTTCCTTGCCAAGAATCCAACATTTCACTCCAGGACTAAGTATATTCAGATCAAATATCACTTCATCTAATAATTGCTAGACGATGAACAACTACTGCTAGAAAAGATTTGTGGAAGCAAGAATTCAGCTAACATGTTAACCAAATGAGTTACACTTGATAAACTGAAGTTGTATACAACTTCAATTAGTCTTCAAGGATAAAAAAATAATTCTATTGTTTGTCTCCAAGTGAAAAATTATTAGTAAGTGGAGACAAATAATGTCCCGCTATATGCAAGTAGAAATACCTAACCTCCCACTTTGCATATGGTGGACACAATTGGTGGCATAAAGCATGGCATGATTTATGCCCCTTCCCTCCCATTTATCTATATATATATGCTAAGTGAAAAGTTGCGGGTTAAGATGTGAAAAACATAGAGAGAATGGAGCAACAGAGAGAGCAGAAGAGAGAGCTTAATTATAGAGTTGAGTTGAGAAGAATTTTCTTCTTTTTCTTGTTTGTATTACTTTTTTAAGTGATTAATGCAAACTAATAGCTTTGTAAAGTAGACAAGTTATCAAACTATATAAATTTACATGTGTTTGAATGTTTTAATGACCTAACAGAATAGAAGGTGTGTTAACTGATGACATGAGTGGCAATTGACCAATGAGATCGCGTAACTCATTCTTTCCTCTTCTCATTGGTGTCATAACAGTAACTTGCGAGTTCTTGTATGGAAGGTTTCTTATGATAACAATTTTTATGGTTAAGGCACGAATCTAGGGTCATTGTGAAAAAGAGAGCTTGACATTTAGGTTGAAAATAGAAAGAGATAACAGTGAGCATGAGCAACCTTGAGGTTGATGTTAGTGTAGTTGCTAGTCTGCCAACAATGAAGAGGAGAATTTGTCACGGTGCCTATTGCGTTGATGTTGTCAAGTGTTATTGGCCTTCACTACTAGAATAATTGTCGATCACCGGTTGTTGTTTCTCTCGGTGTTGTCGTCACTCGATGGTAATGTAAGATATTATATATGGGAGCATTAAGAGTGTATGGGTGTGTGTCTATTTATATTATAATGAACATTCTCAGCCATTCCACCTTCCTATCATTTGTTTTTATTTTTCTAGGGAGTTCTTCCAGCTTCTTGATTCTTCCAGAGAGTTATTCCACCTTTCAAATTTTTAAAATTCCCTCACATAAGACAAATTTCTTTTTCCTTCACTTTTTTTCTTTGCACTTATTATTTTTTTCAATTACATTTTACTCACTACCAAAATTATTGGAATGCTTTTCTCTTTTTTTTTTTCTTTCCTTTTGAATATTTTTATTTAAAAAAATTCAATACAAAAACAATATGTGAAATAGTCAAAACTCATGAAATGACCAGAAATTTATCAAATTATATCAAAAATGTATTTTTTGATAATTTTGATGTTTTTATTTATTTTTCTAATGTTTTTAAAAATATATTAAAAAGAGGATAAAAAATAATGATAACATAAAATACATCATAAAATTATTATAAAACAGGTAAGAAAAATATATTAAGGTGTTTATTGTTCGTATGAACAATAAAACACCTTATAAAAAATCCTAACTATTTTAAATTGTTTAGATCATACTTCTTCCCACTCATGCCCTCTCTTTTGTTCCATCTCACATTCCCTTAATTTGCTCCATTATATTTCTCTCTCTAATTTCTTATTGTCATCCTTTTACAATAATTCTTTCTCTATTTGAATTTATTTTTTTTCATTATTACTTTCTTGTTTAAAAATTCTTCATTTATCTTCTTGATTGCTTTCTCTCTTTTTATTCATCTTCACGATTACTCTAAAAAAAGAAAAGATGAGGTAAGATGTTGTAAATATACATTTGCCAATGTTCTGTCACAAAACAGCCTTTTTTATACTGAGTGATTGCCCTCCATCGGTCATTTAGATTAAGATGATAGACCAATGTTATTGATGAAATCGTGAAAGGTTTATATTAGATTTGGTTTTTCATGACACCGTCTTTATCTAATGGAGTGACTAAGGTTAACCATTGGTCCCGTGGTGATTTCCATGAGTTTCCTAGCAAAACAAGTTATTTGACGAAATAAAAAAAAACCCTCCAATATTTAAATTAGTAAGTGTAGAAGGAGAGAATAAGTGGTGTAGTTAGTGAGCAGGAGCATCAGCATAGGAGTACCAATGTGGGATATGTAGCCCTGCATGGCATGCTTTGCTTTTAGTCTATTTAGAATCAAATCACATACTAAATTGCATTCAATTAATAAGCAAATTTGATTTCAATTGATAATTTATTATAATTTTTATATTTAAAATAAAATATTAAACCACATATTGGAATTTAATCATACTATTTAGAATATTTATAAAAATACATTGAATTGGCAATCTTAACTATTTTGTCATTTCTTTAAAAATTAGTTTTCATTGCATAAATCTTTTTTATATATAATGACCCTTATATTTATTTAAAATGATATAGAACTCAATTATCATAGTATGGAAAATTTATTTCTAAGAGTAAGAGATGGATGAAAAACTCAAACAACTTGTGATATATACTAAGTAAACTATTTGTGAGCTACACAGCTATTCAGCATGGACGAAAAATATTAAAACTTGTAAAAGGACAGTAAGAAAAAAAAATCATATGAACAATGGAGTAAAGAAGATTTTCAACATAAATACCTGTATATTGAATAAATGGCTAAAGAACCCAGTAATCAGCTTTTACAAAAAAAAAAAAAAAAAAGATAGAACCCAGTAATCAGCTTCTGATGACAGACATGGATAACCCGTTCATTGGTTAGAAAAGACTGGTATATATATATAAAAGGCACCATTCAAAACTCACATAATCATAGGAGCAGCATGCAATAAATTAGTTTATCACAGGGAAACCAAAATATACTCACATCCGTATTAATTGTGGTTGCAGCCACAGGTTCTCCAAATCAACAGCCAAGCGAGTTTACTGAAGGCAGGGAATTCCTAGAGAACAAGTAATTCTTATCATAATCAAGTAAAGTTCTGGCAACCATTAAAACAATAACGCAAGAGAGATTATAAAAATATCGAGTGCAATGGACCGCCGACTGTGATGTTCGCAGTGAAGACGAAATGAATTCCATAATTCCCAGGAAAAAAGATGTTGAGCAAAATAAAGTGTTCTTTTAAGTTTTCAGGAAAAATAATCCCCGCACACCACATGATTTATTTCAACTAAGCCAGATTGTTAGACCCCGATTGCCATTATACAGCAGGAATGTAGACCACATAGGAAGAGGTATCATGCAGAGAAAGAAATGGATGTTTTTAAAATATTAGTTTTTATATTAATTTTAACAAAAATTACTAAAGTAAATCAGATGGTTTTTTGCTTTTGCATTTTTTTATATAAATTAAATTTTATTTTGAATTCAAATAAATATACTCAAAATAGTTTCAAATAAAAAAATTGAATTAGCTCTACCAATTTAATTCAATTCAAACTCTGATTTCATAAGGTATTTCCAATATTTTGAATTGAATTCCATTTAGAATTTAAATTAATATACTCAAAAAGAGTTCCCACCACAAAAATTGATCTAATCCCAATATTTTGAATTGAATTTAAAATTTAAATTAATATACTTAAAAAGAATTCCAAACACAAAAATTATTTTAATTTCATGAACTAAATTCAATTCAAAGGTTTTAAATAGTATGTTATGGTTGGAGTTCCATTATAAAGATTTATTTTATGTTTTATTGTTATTTGTATTAATTTATTTGGTGATTTAAAATATTTATAAATCTAATTATATCAACTTCTAATAAAGATTAAATTAATGATGAAGAACAAACTTATAATTAGAGAAGAAAAATAAATATCATTAATGAAAAGGTTGGGCTCCTGTTCTGTTTTGGTTTTCTCGCTGTGTCATTTGCTTCTACCCTCCACAGAGAAGTTAAACGGGCCACTAACCACAGTGGTTCATTTGGAGCTGTGTCGTAAGAATTAGGTGTACATCATTGGGTGGTGCCTGACCTGCTCTTACTTCACGGAACTCAAAAAAAATACATCGAAATGTGTTCTCAAGCTTGGACATTTCAGGGGCGAGGCGGGTTGGTTCATTTCAGGCTTGGACAAAGACAAGGAAAAAGAAAGGTCGTTCAAGTCTAGTCCGATCAGGCAAGATGGCTAGCCGTTCAAGCCTGACCAGGATGGCTAGCCGTTGATAGGATGTTTTTTTATTTTTATGTACGCTGATTTGAGAAATTGACAGATTTCCCTCTATTTATCCGATTTTAAGAGGTTGCTTAACTTGAATTTGTTTTTTTAATAGTTATATATTTGAATTTTTTTAGATTTATTATAAATTTATATAATTATTAATTTTAAAATTTATAAAATTAATTAAGATTAACGTAAATTGATTTCAATATAAACATTTAATTTAAAAAAAAAACAAAGCTCAAATAAAATAAAATAAAATAAATTCCAACCCCTTTTTTTTAATATTTTTGTTATAACTTTGCATGCCTTTACATACGACTTCAGTCAATCAATGTAAACGGACAAGCGGGAAGATCATCTACAATGGAAAGTTAGAACATGTTCTAAACCAGACTGGTAGTGAAAGCATGCATGTTTTTCCTTAAAGACGGTGTGGTGTGTATCCATGTGTTTCTTGAATTAGCTTCCAGTTGACACTAAATCATCCATGTCTATCAGTCTTTCGTTCCCATTCTTTTTGTCAATAACATGCAATCAATGACCTTTGAACATTACAGCAAAGGAAAAAAAACGTTGAATTTCTTGAATAAACCTCTTTTCTAAAATTGGATGCTTTCTACATCATTATGTGTCATGCGTAATATAAAATTATTTATTGAATTTCATTTAACAATTTAATTTTTTAGACTATGATATTTTTCAATATGGTATTAGATAATAATATAAAATATCTATTAAACTTCATCTAACAAAGTTTTTGGCTTGATGATTTTTTTGACAATATTTTTACAACAACAATAATTACATTAGTTATGAGACTCTTTGGGGGCAAAAATTATGGTCAAAATCAATCAAATCTGGTAAAAAAAACTAAAATAGAAGACTGATAAGTTCAGAATGTTGGAGATAAAAAAAATTCAATTTTCGAGACTTGTACTTGATGCCTTAAAAACAAAAGGAAAAACTACTGTTTGTGCCCTTTTTTTCTTTGTATTGCACGGTCGGCGAGAGCCACCGTAAGCACAGGAGGAGAGAGAAGAAGAAAATATTTCTGAATCACGAGTTTTCTTGTTTTCACCGGCGATGACCTGTGGGTTCCCATGCCGCCAATAGCACTGATGTTTGAGACCCACCTGTCATCATTGTTCCTACAACTCAAAAGCATCTTAACACTGTTCTTGAATTCCCAGCAATTTCTCATATTAATTTGTAAGTTTTTAAACATGTTTAATTGAATTATTTTGAATTTTAATGATTTATAAAAATATAGTTGTCAGTGGATGTAAGTAAAATATAATTAAAAAAAGTAGAGAGTTCATGTGTTTGCATTTTCGTGTGTTTGCATTTTCTTATTTATTTTTTAAATTGTTTTTAAAAAATTAAATATTTTAATTACATACGGTCAAATCTCTCAAAAATATAAAAAATTATATTAGTAGCATTTTAAAAATTAAAAACTAGTTTATTAAATGCTTGAGAATTTAATCAATATTTCAATAATTAAAATTTTAATTTATAAGAATTAATGGTTAAATATTTTGTTATAAAACATTGGACCTACAAGTGAGGTTAGTATTTGAATGTAAAGATTTAACTAGAAAATTTTCAAAGCTATTCTAAACATTTACAAATTTTAATCAAGACTATTTTTCACTATAATATTCAAATTACAAAAAAAAATCATAAAAATTTATTTGAGTACACAAATCTATAATAGATTCTTAACGCTAGATTTATTCATCAATTTTAAATTATAGATAGACTACTAGTTATGAATCAATTTAGGGGTATTAATATCTTTTACCTATAACAAGTCTTTTATTCTAAAATTTCTAATAAAACGAGTACACTTGATTACTTGATTTTTCTAATAATCCTAAACTAAACAACTAGACAGCGACTTTCAATAATACCCTTGATATGTATCTATGTACAACATTACTTAAGAATCTTTTAATCACTAATCTCATCACATTAATTTGAAGGACTCAAATCCAACATTAATCTTTGGTCAACAACAAGTCATTTAAAAAAAAAAACAAGTATTGATTGGTATTGTTGTTAGTTTAATATATTATATAACTAATCAGTTGATTATATATGGTATAATTATTTTCAAATATATATATATATAAAGGCTTAATTTATTTTTAATATTCATATAATATTATATTAATGAATTTAATATTTGATTTATGAATCTAAAGTAGAGATAAAGTTCATGAAACAAAAATGCTTTGCAAAAAAAATTATAAATTTGTTATGATTATGGAATTCATATTATATCAAAGTATTGTTTCTAAAATATTCATAGTCAATGCTCTCTTAAATACTTAATGTTTATTAGACCTATCAAGATATACATATTGTGTTCTTTCCTTTATGAAAGGAAGAAAATATTCTCATAAACTAAGATATAAGGAATACTTAGAGCTAATATTTAAGTGATTGTTATAAGACATGTACATTAAACTAATCTGTATGAGAATTATATATACAAAGATCATCTATGTCTGTGGAAAGGTTCACATGACGGTTGTGTAAATAATACTTAGACTTGAAATCACTAAATTATCTTATATAGAGTATCGCACCCAACCTCGCAACACCTTTAAAAAAATTCTCGTAAAAGAACAGATTTTTAGCATCTTGTTCTTTTAGGAAAAAAGTCTTATTTGAGGAGTCATCACTTACTATTATAGTCATTAGGAACTCTAACTGGTCAGCAGAGATTCTATGGTATGGGACTGATTATGCAAAAAAAAAAATATTATCACCTCTTAAACGTCATGCCCGAGGTAGATTACATCATTAGTTTATCTTAAATTGCTAAAAGTTTGTTGTGTTTTATCTTTAATGATCTATCTATAATATTCCTGATTCTAGTATTACGGAATATTTTCCTACAAATATTTTCAACTCTAATATTGGTAAATATCACGTATAAAAATAAACTTATGGTATTTCTAGCTCTGGCGCTAGTTAATAAACTAATAAAATAGATTTAAAACAAAGCATATATATTTTTAAACTTTAAAAAAAAAACAAAATATATTGAATAATAAATTTGCATTTTACAGTAAAAAATCATAGATTAAATATAAAATGAAATACCCTAAAAAATATATGGAACTTACAAATAAGTTTCGAAGGATCCATAAATGTTTTTGAAATTTTATGATATTAAAAAATAGCTTGGTTGGTTAAATATAAAAAAATAACTAAAATAAAAAGGATTAGGCTAGTTGGGTTTAAAGTCTAGATCTAATTTTTAAGCTGGGTCTAATTAGTTACTTTACATAGGATTAGATTAAACCCAGCAAGCTTGGCCTCATCACTAACCCAAGCCATAACCAGTTCGGTCCTGGTGCAGTTGCAGGCGAAGCTGGTGCTTGGCGACGAAGACGATGGTGAAGCTGGCGGGTCAGTGCTACTCCGCTTTTTAGTTCTTTCTCTATTCTTCCTTCTCTTTGTTTTTTGCTTTCTCTGTTTTTTTGCATTTTCTGTGTTTGTATCTCTGTTCGCGTTCTCCCTGTCTAGTCGTTCCTGTGTTCGTTTGTTCTCTTCCCTAGTTTTTCCCTGTGTTTCTCTCTTAGAGTGCCCTGTTTCTAGTGCAGTGGCTTCTGAGGATGGAGCTCTGGAGATGCTACTGAAGGCGAAGTACAACGGTCTCACCCTTTGTTTCTCTCTTTCGTTTGTTCGTCCCCTATCTCTATGTGTCTCCCCGTGTATCTTTTTTCCTCTCTCTGCTAGTTTTCCTGCCCATGGTCTCTTTGTTTTTTTTTTATTCTCCTTCTCTCTCCACCGTTTCTTAGTGTTTTCGGCCCCTCTCCTCCTATTTTGTCCATGGTATTTCTCTGGCAATTATAAGGCCAGAGAATGCCATGCGGTCGAAGCTTGGTGACGGCATGCATCATGGGGGCGAGGAACAGTAGCCGTGAGACATGCCCCATGACTAAAACAATTCTAGTGCCTTCACTACTAAAACAGTTTCTGAGGAGGAAGGCAATGAATAGTTTTTTTTTCCTAAAACGGCTCCGTTTTCCCAATTCAAATGGCTATTTTTTATTTGGTCAATGGAGTTTTGTAATCTTGTAATCAAGCCCCTGGATTTTAACACCATTTACAAGACAATTCTTTTTTGAATTATTGAATTTAGTCCTTAAATGGCTCTAAACTTTGGTATTTATATGATTAAACCCTTGATTTCATTTATTAAACTAATTTCAAGTTCAATTGAGTCCCCAAACTTATTAATTCTTTAATTAAGCTCTTGATTTAATTAATTAAACCAATCCAAAGTTTAATTAAGTCCCCAAAACTTTCTATTTATATTGTCTTGACCCAAATTCCAATTTATTCTTCATTTTTTTCATATATTTTTTTATTGTCATATTTTATTTTTTATAAAATAAAAATAAAAAGAGTCAAATTTTGGGTTGTGACAAAGAATGTTATATTTTGATCCTGTTACATGTTATATTAATCGAGATAAGGGCAAATATTAGGTGTAACACAAATTATATAAAGATGCTTGAGTTATCAAAAAATGATGTATCATTCTAAGTAAATTAAAAAAAAAATTCATCTCATCTCAAATATTATTGACTCAGAAATCCTTGTTAAATGTGGAATGAGATTTAAAAACATTTACAAATTTTATTTTGAACAATTAATGATTGTTATGTAGAAAACAAACATGATTTAATATGATAAACATACTTCATACTTTAATATTAAATCAGATTGTTATTGATGAAAATATATTAATTACACTAAAAAATCGGTTACTAAAAGGTTAAGTAAAACCATTAATAATTTTTCTAATATTTGAGGGATCATGACTTGTTTATAAACAATGCACTTGATCTTCAAATATAAATTAATTAATTATTGAATTGATAATAAATTAAATTTTTAAATCTATTTAATTCACTACTAGAAATCTGACAAATACAAATGAAAACATAAATAGAATTTTTTTTATTGGTAGATAGCGATGAATTTTATCAACAGACTTTTCCATCACTATATTCATCGGTAAACACCGATGAAAACATTCTGTTGGTATTTACCAAGAAAATTATAATGGGAAAAAAGAAATAAAAAGTCAGAAAAATACAATGATACGTAACTTTTACCAATGGCTTTACTAATATAATTAACCCGATTGTAAAGTTTGTCCATAAATATACTGACAGAAATAATTCCTTAGTATATACAAATAGAATTACAAACAATATTGCAGTGGGATTTAGAAAGGTAAATCGTATGGTGACATGGCACTTTTTACTGATAGAATGACTGATGAAATGTTCGATAGAATAATTCTGTTGATAAATCTAGTAGTAATATTTAATTTATGATCTAGGATTAACTCATATCTTCCCCTCCCTCATTTCTCCTCTTTCTTATGCTTTTTTTTTCCAACAAACAACCACCCCCTCTACCCCTCCATCTCAACATAATTCAATCCCCATAACAAATTTGACCATCACAATACTTAATTTGTGAATATTCATGTTCTAATTCAAATATTAGTGAGGATTCTCCATCTTAAATAAACAAATCTACCCTTTTCTATTTGAACATAATTTTAAATGTTAATTTTTTTTACATATTTTTGTAGTATATGTATTTTGTTGCACATACACTCTTTTCTTTAAAAAGAATATGTATTTTATAGTATATGTATTTTTTATATATATTTTTAAATGTTAATGTTTTTTACATATTTTTGAAGTATATGTATTTTGTTACACATACAATTTTTTTCTTTAAAAAAGATCGTTCAAGAATTTATTGGTTATTATTAGTGAACACCAAACTTAGAGGTCATATCAAGGTTATTAAGAATGGGAACAATGAATTAACTATAAGAGTTGATATCTTTCAACTTAGATAGTTTATCCACATCAAGTTGCATCGTCAAATGATTTAGAAGAAAATTTAAATTTTTGCAACATCAATAACATTTTTTTTATGTTAATAATGAGAAATTGAATGATGTTTTAATCTCTAGTAAACATACACAAGTTGATGAAGATAATAATAGAGATAAAATCAATATAGAAGATTGCGATGGAGATGAAGACGAGTCAATTGACAAAGAAGAAGACAGTTCTAATTAATTTTCACAACATGAATTTGTAATGTCATGAACTATAATATAATATTTATGGATGAAATTTACTTTAATGTAATAACAATGATGTTAATATATTATTGAATGACAAGAAAATATTTATTTTATTATTGTGATGTGAACTGGTGTTATTATGTTGTTTGTAGCTATGAATTTAAATATTTGAAGGATAGATAGATATAAAATACAGATATAATTTAGCATTAAACACTGTATTACACAGATGGAAATACTAACAAAATATAGCTATCAGTATATTTCAGTATGGCGAGAATTGTTCCCCTTCTTCTTGGCACTGTTCGTGGTGTTAATTACAAATTGATATACCAACTGAATGTTTTCATCAATATATTCTTGTGGCAATGGGAAATGTTCACTTCTCAAAAAGTTATTCATCTGTGAAGGGGACGATAATTAATGCTTGTTTTACCAATAAAATGAGAATTTCAATGCACTGACAATTAATTTTCTTTTTTATTATAGTACATGTTTTCCAATAGAATCACCGATAGAAAGAGAATTTCAAGGTGCTGGCAATTAATTATCTTTTTTTATTGCTAATTTTTTTTTCTTTTACCGATAAAATCACTGATGGAAAGAAATTTCAAGGAGTTGGTAATTAATGATTTTTTTTACTATTGATTGTTTTTTCTTTTACCATAAAATCACCAATATAATAAAAAGTCGTTAGTAATATTTGAAGGGTTTTTTAAAATTTTTCATGCGATTGAAAATTTCAACTTAACTTTACAGAAAAAATCACCGATGAATAATTTCAATTATTCAAAATAAATTCTCATAATATTCATGTTCAATTTAATCCAGCATTCATAAAAATCATCTCAAATCACAAACACATCAATTCAAATCAATATTGTCAAAACAATATAAATATTATGTACAATAATAACTATTTTTTATTTCAAGTTTCACAATATTTTAGCAATTTATCCAAAAAAAAATTTGAGCTTATGAATTGATCTTCCTATATGTTTGAAGTGTCTAAAATCTACTACAATCAAGGTTGAATGATTGCTAGAATAGTGGTAGAACAACTGAGAAACTATTGGAGACTATCAAATTAGTGTTAGCACTTGTGAACCCTGTGCAACCATGGTGGATGTGTTTAGGTTGACGACCTGAGTGGCTCTTGACCAATGAGATCATGTAACCCATCCTCTCCTTTTTTTAGTGGTGTTGGAGGTCTCATGAACAGTAACTTGCAGGTTCTTGTGTGGAAGATTTTTTATGATGGCAATTTTTATGGTTGAGACGTGGATCTAGGGTTGTCGTGAAGGAGAGAGCTTGATATTTGTTGGGAAAACTAGGAACAATCGGACTCCAATTTACCAGGATCAATTCAGCGGAATACAATTCACAAGTACTAATTCTTTCCCTCTTTGTCAGTAAAACAGAATCAAACAATGATCAAATATAATACAAATAATTACAAAATCAACACCAAGATTTTAACGTGAAAAACCCGATGTGGGAAAAACCACGGAACCATAGTCCACCTAAAAACTTCCACTATCAATAAATAATAGGTTCACAATTATTCTTTCTTAGATTCAACTAAGCGATACAGCATATATATCATCAAGAACAACTTATTCTCGGATTACAACAAGATTAAAGGAGAATTATTTGAGAAAAACTGACAGTTCTATTTTCTGTCAAAACGGCTAACTTCAACATCACCAATCTTCGATCCAACCATCTAGAATGAAGATCAACATGTCTAGAAGCTTTTGTCAAAATCTCAACCCGATTCAACGATGAACGAGCTAGAAATTGAAGGAAGAACGCAAGCTACTCTGCTGCCTCTTCTTCGCTTTTTCTCTCTTGATTTTCTTCTCCTCTCTTATATTTTCAATTCTGCCACTACAGTACCCGAACCACATTAATATTAACATCAAGAGACAGTCATCACATGAAAATTAATGTAGTGATATTTGAGAATCCAGAAATTAGAGCTATAGATTTGAATTTGATTCAAATGTAGAATTTTGATTTGTTTTATTGTTTGTGTTGGCCATTGGCTTTGCAGAGCAAAGCAAAGTGTGTTTTGGAAGTTCAAGAAACAAATATAAGAGTGCAAGTGAGTTCAGAAGGAGGGTGAGGCCATCAACCCGAATTAATTTGCAGCAATAAATTAAAAGGAATAAAAAAAGAAACAACGATGATATAATTTTTTCTACAACCACCTTGCTGACATATTTTTCTTCCTATATGTAGGCAGTTCGATTGGTTGGGCTTTCCAGCCCAATATTGAGTTGTAATTATTGTAGAATTTTTCTAATTGATGATAAACAATGTGTACGCTTCTTAAGGTTATCTAACCAAGCAAATCAATAACCATAAAATAAGATAAAAGGTAACCACTATGCATTCCTAATTTTTTATTTTTTTTAAAGATAGGGTACTAGCTAAGAGTCTAGAACATACTTCTATTAAATTATGGGAGCATTTCTTGCCTTCAGAATTTGGTATGGACCCAGCAAAAATCCAATGTGGACTAGCACCAGGAGGAGACATTTGATCATGTAATGACAGTGAGAAAAGCACTTGAGGATGCTAAGGTCCCTTTCACGTATGCATCCGCTAACTGTTTTGCAGGTTATTTTGTAGGTAGCCTCTTAAGACCTCAACCCCTCCAAAAGATAAAGTTCGTCTTTATGGGCATTGCAATGCTAAGGATACACAAGTAGTAGTAAGAAGAAAGAAAACCCTTAATTCTTCTTTGTTGCAATTTATACTGAATTAATTATAGGTGTTGTTTTTTTTATGTTTAGTTGTTTACATGGATGAAGATGCAATTACAAAATGCATGCACAAGGCCTTGGGTAAAACTTTGTATTACGCAAGGCCACCAGAAAAGATTAGAAAAAAACTAAAAGAGATCAATAAAACATGTTATGTATTGAGTTATCAGGCTGAAAATTTGTACCCAAAATTGTCGTCTCCAGGCTCAAGCTAGCCCGTCGGCAGCACAGTCCTTGAACACTCACTTAAAGCTCTCAGGTACCATACATTTTGATTTGGATTGTAGAAAAGGTGTGTGTCTCTCACATTAGAAACAGTCTCACGGTCTCACACCCTCTAGTATTGCTAACCACTCCTCCATTTTGGGTAGCGGTTCATCCTTGGGAAAACCAGGAAGACCAAGAATTGAAGCAGTCCTAAAAGAAAATGAAGCTCATTTCATCTGCATTTTTTAACACCAACAAGGATCAAGGAATCTAACGAAGTAGAAGTCTTGCAAACAAGAGCTATGGAGATTAGTGTAACGTCCCCCTCAAAACAAGAGGTGGGCTGGACTTTTGAATCAAACTAGCTAGATAATGCACTTTCCATGCCATAGAGGATGCAAAGTTCATTTAACTCCGTCAGTCAACTTGGAAAAGCCAGAAAGGCATCAAGCTTTTCAGCCCATATACATTTTTACAAAAATATATGGACTCCATTATTAAATACATGCATAGACAAAATTCACGAATTATGTAGCTTGGTTTTAAGTGTACGAGTTATGCAATGTTTTTCAAAGATAGTTTTGGGCATTATCTTATTTTATGTTATCTTTTCTGATAATAAAAACATATTGATTCTCGTTAAAAAAATACATAATAATATGAGAAAGTATTTAAATAATAAGAAATATTTCCAGGTTAGTGTGTATATCAATCAAAAGTAGCTTTTTTGTTTCTTCAATTGATCTTATAGACATACACCAAATCAATTTGGTATTTAAAAAAAATATTAATAAATTTTCCTAGATGTTAGTCGTAGTATTTAAACCCATAAAATCAAGGAAAGAATGATATATCTTTAACCATTATGTCAAATCCTTTAAAAATAATATAAAATATATATAATGTACATTTTATGTAACAAAATATATAGATTCTCATAAATATATATCATAGCATAATGTCATTATTACTATATTATAAAGATTGTCTTTAAGTCACCACTCCAACCAAGTCCAGTTTTAGATATTAACATTTTCTATATTCTTCAATTTTTTTTTATTCCATCCCATTTATTTTTCAATTATGATTTGGTGAATGCATGGTCAATTTACTCTTTGAAAATAATTATCACAAATCTTTATCTAGCTTTATCAAAAAAAAATAGTTGATCTCACGTTTTTCTTAATAGCTTGGATGTATATGTTACACAAAATGTGCAACTTTTCTCTAGTCCAATAAGTTTTATCTTGACTTTGATAGCCTTCCATTTTCTTATTTGATAAATTATTTCTAAACATCCAATTAAGTAGTTAATGTCATAAATATAATATAATCATTAACTAGAGGCGTAAACATATTTGATTGTATTGTCTAATTTAAAAGTCATGAATTATGAATTACAGTTGATAATAATTTTATTCTTGAATACAATGTCTAATAAAAATATGGATATTATAGTTAAAGAAAATATAAAACAATAGATTAAAGAAGTGTTGTTGTTAAGTAAGAGACACAAAACTATACTCAATAGAGAAAAGGTTCACACAAAGCAGCATAACAAATAAAGGAAGTAATAAGCTAAATACAACAAAAAATATTACAACCTAAACAAAAAAAAAATAACAATGAGACTTCTTATAACAAGCAAGAGAAGATAATCTAAAATAAGCGTAAATTAGCAAAGACAAGGTTCACACAAATTAATATAATAGATACACGAAGCAATAAGCTAAAAACAACCAAAAATATTGCATCCAAAAAAAATAATAAAACTTCTTATAACAAGGAAATGTCATTTGAAATTAGCATAAATTAGCACAGAAAAGGTTCTCAAAATTAGTATAATAGATAAGAGAAGCAGCAAGTTAAAAATAACCAAATATATTGCACCCCAAGAAAAAAAAATAACAAGGAAATGTCATCTAAAACACTAATAAAACTTCATATAACAAGTTGGGAAATGTTGTTTGAAACACTAATAAAACTTTCAATAACAATCAAGGAAATGTTTGAAATTAAAACTAAACAAGTATTGAGATTGAAACAATTAGTATCTAGATCTAACTTTATTAATTGACTAAAGAAGGGACATCATTGTGAAAGAATGAAATATAATGTCAATGAGTTTGAAAACCTAATGTAATCTAACAAATTAGCAACACTATATAATTGATTTTATTGAAAATATAACTATAAATTTAAGATATTTTAAGGGAAAAAATTACCTATCTAACAATCTTTTCTCAGTTGTTTTATCTTCACTATATAGGTTGTTCTTTCTTGTTCTACCATAGTAAACGATAGGAGACACAAATCAAAAGTTTAAAGTCTGAATATAATGCAGCTAACACATATGCATATTCAATAAAAATCCATAATTAGAATAGATTTGTATTATTGATTTTAAAGAGATAAAATAAGATGGCAAATCTTTGATTTTAATTTTGAATAAATAGCAAAGTAGAAAGTAATGATTATAGCAAAGTAGAAAGTAATGATTATAGCATGAGAAAGAATAATAAAAACATATGAAATAAACTCATTGAAAAAGGGTGCAATTATTTCACTATGTTTACTTACCAACATCTATTAATGTAAATGACAATGATTTGTCTAAACATAACAGAAGAAAAGAAGAGGCAAACATATCTAATAGAAAAAGATGACGGTTATTATAAGAAGATAAGGGTAGTTTGGTCTGGTTTTCTCACTCTTTTTTGGTAAAGTTTTTGGTTGGAAGAGAATAAATTGATGTTGAATCTCGAGATTTCAATCTTAATATTGGAAAAGAAAAGAAACACAAGACAGGCAGCTCTAATGATCCCTTGAGGATTTGAAAAGAAATATAAAAAAAATAAGAGTGTTTGGGAAGAAGATGATGGTATTTTAGTCTTACAATAATGATTTTTTAGTCTTTTTATGATTTTTTAGTCTTTTTTTTTTTGCAAAAATTACCGATGAAAAAAGAAAAAACTCATCAAAAACTAAAACAAGATGCTCAGATATACATGTGGTTCAATAATATTTTTTACCGGTTCCACTCTTTAAAATTATGCTTTAGTTAGCAACCAAACAATTAATTATGATAGTTTAAAAAGAAACATAATATCTCCCATAAAATCAGACCCAATCTTATTTAGTTTGTATATCTTATTGGAGACATTTGACATGCATGGACACCCGATTCCTTCTCCGGTCTTTAATTATATGAAGCTTCTTTTTGCTATTTCATATGTACTTTTTTCTTTAATCAGAATGTGTGGTGTCGAGAAGAAGATTCTTGACACCACACATTCTGATTTCAAAGACCTTTACTTGCATGGAAGAAACCACAATCTCCTCAGGCACTGCCTTGTAAAAGGTAGGGAAGGTTGTTTTCACAAGCTGAATTTTGCAGAATTACGTGTAATCAAGAATGATAGGCATAAGTGTTCAATGTTCATTGAGAATAGTGTATAGTAATGTATCTATGTAACTTTAATATGAATAAATAATTCATGCGCAATGTAGTTTAGACTATATTTTATAATGATGATGATGATGATAATTTTTAATTTTTAATTTTTTTTTTATAATTTGACAGTTTCAAATAAAAAATTAAAATGATTTTTTATTAAATATTAAAATAAATTATAAAAATAATTCTTTTTATCCATTAAAATTTTCTTAATGATTTTCTTGAGATGGTTTAAAGTATTAAATATATCAAGATATAAATGAGTTGTTAGAATATTTTTTATTCAAGTGCATGTAAAAAATATATAATATTTTTTATTTTAATATATTAATAAAAAAAAAAAAGCTTTTGCCATTAAAATTATTCTTATTAAGAAAAATGAATTCAAGAATATAAAGATAAACAGGCAATTTCTACAATCATTGATCAATTGATATCCTGACGGAGCAAGTGACAGTCAGCTTTGATAAGACATTGGGAGTAAATTATTATTTAATTCTTGTACGTTTGAGAAGGGCAATTTAAGAATCTTAAAAAACGATTTAGAGTCAACTTTCACCAAAGACTGCCTCATAATTTTGAAAACCACAAAAAATAACTCATAAATAAATAAATAAAAACAAGAATTAAAATATAATTTACTCAGCTGCCAATGGCGCTAGGCAACAAGTGGGATGACAAGCCATTCTAACAGCTTTTTAGAATTTTATCAACTCATGGGACTTCCTCCTTTCACACTCTGCCAGTCTCCCTTTCCTATGGGAGGGTTTATTAGAAAACAATTAGCACAGTAGAATCATTAATTTTTTTTACATTTAAAAAAATATTTATCTCCCTCTATGCTAAGAGAAACAAGAAGGCTAAGTGACATTACTATATTATTATTTTTTTACTGTTGCTCAAATTTATTGCATTTAAAATAGTAAAATTATAATTTTATGCTCGTTGACAAAATAGTCTTTTAGTATTTAATTATACAGTAAAATAAATAAATTATTTTTTAATTAAAAAATAATACTTGGCCTGGAAAGGGCGCTTTGGTTTTATTCATTTCAAGTATACAATAAAATTATCTAAATGACCTTACTTGGAAATTGTCTTTGCCTTGGTCAAGGGGTTTTATTGTATTTTTCACTTGATTTCTTTTTTCCCTTGTGTTGTTACCAAGCCTCAATAGGAGCATTTCAGTATTTAGGTATATGTACAATATTAATTCATTTTTAAAAAGTTAATTGTGCATGAAGATCTTACACCGGTGATTGTTTCTTTTTTCCTTTCTTCTCCTTAATTTTGGAGTCTTCCCAAAGCAGCCCCTTGATTATTATTATTATTTCTTTTATTTTAAACATTCTATAAAATTAGAATTTTTTTTCAGTTTAATAATTATTTTTTTGTTTATCTCTCAAATGTTTTTTAATTATTATCTTGATAAAATTATCCTTCCAATTACTTCCCTCAGGATTTTATACCATTCTCTTAATTAGATTATTTTTTTTAAACTGCATCTCTTAATATCTTAATTCATTTTATTTTATATCAAATTCAGTTCTAATTTTTTTATTTTGTTTTTTATCTTTTTTTATTAAAACTTTATTTTTTAATTTTATCACTCAACATTTTATTGATTAGGATTTTATTAACCTTTTGGGTTATAGATTTGAAAAATTAGACTAAGTTCTTTTAAATTTTTTTTTAAATCTTTTAGACAGTTGATTTTTTTATAATTTTATTTTTTATAGAATTGTCTTGATGCTATATATCAAGTTATAAATTTTTTGTGTTAATCCAACTTGACCTCATTCATTTTTTCTATTATATTATCAAATTAATTGAGGTTTGAACTTACTCTTGAGTTAGTTTAATATCAAGTGAGTTGAGTTCAAAAGAACTTTCCTTCACCTGTACCTCATGTTTTAATAATGCAAAATCAATGACACATAGCCACTTGTTTTAACATTCAAAATCAATAATACCTGTGGCTTGTCTTGACGTTCAGATTTAATATAGCACGGCCTCTTGTTCGCTTGCAATTCTTCAAGAAAAGCTCCTCCTTTTTCCGATTCCTTTCCCTTTTTTTATTGTAATTGATAATGGAAGAGTAAAATAAAACCCCTTAATTAAAATTTATATATGGGGTATAAAAAACCCCTTAATGGAATATTGGTCATGCCAAAATAGTCAAACGCAGAGGCTTATAGTGACAGCTCTCATTCACGCTACGCGTTGATTTTCCCGACAGAAGGGAGATAGTGGCCATTAGAGCGGTCCCTATGCCTGCTTTGATAACTACAGATGACTAACGTTAATCTCCTAGTCTATGTTTTTATTGATCCTATACCCCTTGTTCCATGTAGCTGCATATTCATTGCCATAAGATCTACTATTAAAATAGTATTTTATTAGTTCATTTTCACCGGTTAGTCTTGTCAAAAACACTGCTAGAATATTTTTCAATATCTTTTCTCATAAATTAATTTTAAAATCCATAAAATTAATCAAAATAAACACGTTAAATTAATCAAGATTCCACATTAATTAAAAAAATAAAGTTAGCTATGGAACCTATTTAGATTGATACTAAGAACCTGAACAAGCAAGAAACATGGACAAAAAATTATATAAACCTCCAATAATGTTAAAAAATTTTAAACTCAAGACAGATGATAATTTACGTGGCAATCTAAACAAATTCAAAAAAGGCTTCATGATCCATTCAAAACATGGATAGACCTAAATTCAAAACATGGATAGACATAGATAGACCTAAAAATAAAAGACAAGACAACATCATTTCAACCCTCCTTTTAATATTGAATCATATCTGTTTTTAATATTGAATCATCGATATATTTGACTGAGTAATTAACCAATCAAACCATCAATTATAGTTAGTGAAATATATTTGGTTGGTGAAATATAGTCAACCAACAACTTTTTCTCGTTCAAAGTTTTGCAGCCAGTTTTTTCTCTTTCAAACTCAAGGGCAGAAAGACAATAAAAATCATATTTTGGACCAGATCATAAAATTTCCAAACTAAAAAGACTGAAAATGAAAAAATATATATATATAACCACAGCCCAAAAACTTGAAGAAAAAAAATGTGCAAAATGAACAACGGTCTTTATATAGGATGATACTCGTATCCCAATGCTGCCGACATGCAATCGATCAGAGAGGAACCGGAAAACCCATAACATTCAAGTAATTATAAATTCGACTAACAGCATACATTTCAGAGATACCATCCAAAGTATAAAATCACTGATTTGCAAACCACGCAGAATAAGAAGGGTCCAGGAGGAAAACAAATCACAACAGAAACTTGCAACACAAGAAATAAAAAGACGAGGCACATTGTCTTTTCGAAAGGGAAGACAGATCCCTTCATTTCATATCTAAAATCCCCTATACAATAGTTAATACCCCCTGATATGCAACCCTTCTCCAGCCTATAATGAGACTAAACTAACATTCTGCAGAGCATTGATGTCTAGTCACCTATAACACCACCAATTTACGTACTCTGAAGCTAAATTGTTTTCCCCAACCGTTGGATGATCCAAAAATTCGGATGTTCATCGCCAAAAGGTACACAGAGTTGATAGCTATCTAAACAAATTCCCCCTTCTGTGAGATGAAGTTAGGCATAATCTAGTTTTTTTGGGGACAAAAATGTTAGAGATAGTTAGAACTGCCAGAGAGCTTAGGCTGGAACATATGTTAGTCATGGCAAGCAACACTGCGATTGCTCTTAACATATCCACACCAGAAATACTGTTTAGCAGGCAGTTCACTGCAAACTACTAGGCATACCAGTTGCAGGTATAGAGGCAGCTTGGGAGAACGTGTGATGAACCATCGTAGTGCCATTCTCCAAAGCACCCACTGGAGGTGCACTGCCCTTGACAGTTTGCTCCAAAAGTTGAACAAGAGACATAAATATTTCCATCCTTGTTACATCCCTGTTTGCCTGCATGTGACACTTGAATTTAGAAGACCAAATGCGAGGATTGTAGAAGACGTGCATTCATGACGCATTTAGTATGCTGAAGCACACAATAATGAGGCAACCATCATTAAGATCACTAGCAATTTAAAGAATATATTCTGAAAATTACACTGAAGCATGGTAGTTTGCACAGCACAATAAGTGCCAATCGGACACATTTTTACCAAGGTTATGCATTTCTTTTCCCATAATCTTGTAGTTCAGGATCAGATGTAAAGGAAAACACTCATTTGGCATATTATTATTTAAAAACTATGGTCTTCCCGTCTTCATGAGGAATGGTGAAAAGGACCTTTTCTTCAATGCATTGAGGACATAGAAGCCAGTAATGCCACTGGAAAGATGGTCCAAAAAGGTGATGGCACCCCATATTCCTTCTATGAAAGGTTACTTGGGACCAACAGTTGATTATGCATGCAGTATTTCAGTTTAGAATCCTACCTCTACAGCAAAACGCGCCCAGATCTTGTCATTTCGAGTTTCCATCACCCCCTTCAGGATTGTCAAACCCAATCCCCTAATTAAGTCAGCTATCTCTAGAAAGAAACCTCGTTCTTCACAAAGCATCTGTCATAAGAGGAAATACAAGATTCAACATAGGATAAAAGAAACTTGTTAAAACCAACAACTCCAATATCTGAGTGAAGAAAAAAAAGAGGAGTTGTTACCTCAACGAGCATCTGACGAGGTGGATTCAGATCTTCAACTATTATAGGACAGACCATAGATTGTGAACCGACTTCAAATGCCCATGTTGCCCCTCCCTCAAAATTTTCCTTCAAAAGCAGTCCACTTTCCTTGTTAAGAAGCTGCAAATTTACACAAGAACAAAATACAAATCAGAAACAATTCTCTCGTTCGTAATTGTTCAAAGCACAAAATGTCAAAAAATAGGCTACATATAAGAGTAATTTAATCATTTCTAACATGCATTATCTGAGCATAAATCCTGACTGATGTCCTTCATAACTGTACTTGATAGGACAGATATCCCCATATCAAGTTTATGACAATGAAATTTTGTAGGCATTCCCCATTCCTGCCCCCAATACCCATATGCTGTGGTACTAGACATTGTTTTGACAAAACAAGAGTATTATGTTCCCTCCATTAAGTTTGGAATGGGCAGGGAACAAAGCAACACCAGTACAAATTACCATGCATAAGATTATACATATATATAGTGTATGCAATTGGTACCTTGGAGTCCCCAGTTTGTTTCAGTTTATCTGCATGCTTTGTCACGCTTTGCAAGAAAAGCATATGCTTGATTGTGCGTTCAAGCAGAGCATCTATGCTACACTGTTAGACCACAGTAACAGAAAGAATAGTATCAAATTTGACTGTCATCATTAGCTATCACATGAAAAAGACATGCAGCAGAAGGATTAAAGAAATGCATTACTTTTGCTCCATTTGGTACAATCTCACGCAACTCCTTAACACGATCTTGGATCATCTGACGATCTTTCGGCCTAGGTCTTGGGTTCTCTCCAGCTTTAAGCCTTTTGCGATTTGGCTTGCTTGTTTCATCGTTTTTCTTGGAAAATGCAGTTGAAACACTACAATCATGCCGAGCATTATGCCCTTGCTCAACCCAGGAACTCAGTTGGGACCCATAAATGGAAGTAGTTTGAGAACAAGTTCCTACATCATCCTTGCTGCAGCCAGATCTAAAAGAGCTAGATGCTATGGTCCCTGCTCTTTTTGGCAGGCTAATTAACTCCCTTTGCACCTGATCAGACATGCCAATCCTACCATGGGTGGGAGAACCACTGGAAAAGGAAGGCATACTAATCTTTGTCAATGTTGTTCTGCAAGAAACATTATCATCTGAGCTCTGTTTGGCAGCGGATTGTGCCTTAGATACCACAGCATCTAAAAGATGGTCAGTACCCGGGTCAGAGAACATGTTACTGTCTGAGACTCCTCCAGTAAGTGAAAAGGGATCAGAATTTGCCTCCCGGATGCTCATAAATGTTGAAGCGTCTTTAACTATATCTTGTGTCTTCACAAATGGTTCGTCCCCAAGTAAATTATTCCACTTGGCGTTGAGTAATTTGTTTTTAAATTCCACACCCAAAATATCATACAAGTCATCCCCAGAGGGAGGTTGAGCACATGGTTCCTCACACTTAGCATTTACAGTAACAGTATTCTGACTTCCAGAAGCACTCATCAGGCAATCATTAAGGGAACCAAGAGCATTCTCACCCAAATATACAAGTTCACCTGGTTGAGTCAGTGGGACATTAAGTGCTTGAAATAAATCACCTTCAATCTTTTTTTCCATTGTAGTTGCCTCCTTTTTAGTAGGCTTCACATCTGTGTGGGGATATTCAAGATTGGAACCCCCTGAAAGAATGCCCCTCGCACTTAATTGATCCAACAGACCAGATAAATGATCATCCTCTGCCTTTGAAGAACCAACATTTCGAGTCCCAACCCCTGCCAGAAGCATGGATGAGTGATTGATATCTGCCAATTTCTCTGGTTTTAAAAGGGCACAAAGGATGGAATTTGCTCTCCTCTTAGTGCCCACTACACTAGGTAACTGTCCAGATATATGAGACTGTCCAGATATATGAGAACCTCCAGTAGAATTAAGAAAATGGCCTTCATTTTTCCTTGGGTCGGCCATAGTAAGGCCATCTGATTCATTTTTATAGTGGCTAACATGATTTTGTGCACCAACATCGGAGAAAATCTGCTGTTCCAGTAATTTTAGAATGCTACTATTGGTATTTGACTGACTAATAATTGGTCGATGATTGAATCCAAGTCTTAAATTGCTTGATGAAGTCTGGTGGTTCACCCACGCACCAGGATTTGAGGGGATCACTTCAGCTCCAACAACTCCATTTGCTAGCTGGCCCATGAATGGATTGTCTAGCTTCATAAGTGAGGAAATGTTTGGTTCACGGAACCAATCACAAGATTTAGTTAAAATTCCAGTCGCATTGGGGATATGAATGGCCGAAGAAGTAGCATGTTGATCATCCTGAACCTGTCTAGTTTGAGAACAAGAAGGCTGACCAACAATTCTAGAAGCCTCCTGAGATGAGATTATTTGGTGGTTGCAGCTGTCCGCCAAGGAAGGAGTGGAGTTTGGCACCTTATAAGTTCCAGAAAAACACAGTGGAAGAGCCATTCCGCAGGAAATGGGCATTCCAATTCTTTCTGTGGGTTCTTTTTCCATATGGTTGTCAGACAGAAGTGCTCCAGGGACACACCCTAGTTGCAGGATCAAACTCTTCACATTATTCACAAACCCAATATTCTCCAGAATCTGACAGTAAAGATAAAATATAAATACACAGAGCAACAGGAAAAATTCTTTGACATAATGAATAAGTGACCAGTTCCATACAATATTGAAATCACAGGTATTGCTGTAGAATCAGTGGTGATGAATAAGTAAGAAATAGATTGCCTCAGAACTCTACATTAACTCCAGTAAACAGCTATGCAAATATATGATGGCTATATTGAAAAACAAATTCGTCACTAGAAGGAATTTAATAAAACCAAAACCAAAATTGGACACCTTTATGAAACAAGCAGAGTGGAAAAGACCAAAAGATAAGAAAAATAAATCCAAACAACAAGTGATACTATTTGCACAATATATCATTGCAATTGAAAATTCAATTCATTAGCACATCAAAACAACTGAATAACAAAGACTTACAGCCAAGGAAGAACCAAGTTGAAGTACACCATGAGGACAAACAGGAATAACAGCAATTGTCTGCCAAAAAAAACTAAAACTTTCATGGAAGGCAGATTGAACATTGTTGCAGAAATTAGAACATATGGGAAGCTTACAAACCTGCATCCCAGCTGAAAACTGGTGATGAACCTCATTTAAAACCTGTAGAACAGACAAGATTGAAGTTATAACAAGTTCATCTACTAACAGTGCAGCCGCATTGCATTTCACAGGAAGGACATGCTACTATTGCATTAAGATGCTGTCGTTTAACTTTCCATCAAAATAATAGAATTCCACCATTTCCTCTCTCTGTTAAATTCTGCTATGTATTATCATTAGAGTATATGTACTAAAGCTGAAAAAGGAGAAAACAAAAAATAGAACTTTCAATGGAATGGACTCCAGCTAGCAAATTGTCCAACTAAGAATGGCTAACGGATACTGATATGCAATCTCAATTAGTGTAAAACATTATTCCATAGCACAGGACGAAAAATTATGTAGCGTACTTCTGGAGGATGGGCATCTTTACTGTAATTATTTGCAAGAATCCACTCATGGTTTCCTGTAAACGCAACACGCCCAACGATTCTGGAAAATTAACAAATCAGACTTTCAATTGGGCACAACAGGCAATCATAATGTGAAACTAAAATGTAAGGTAACTGAAAAGGAAGAAAAACATACCCTTCGCCTACAATATTAACCTGATTATCCACCATCATTTTGTTAATAAGCGAAATGAGTCTATCCCCCGCTTGAATTCCAAGCTGAGAAGAGTCAACATCAGAACCAAAGTGTCCTTCCCACTCTCCAAAAGGAAGTGCTAGGTTCTCAGTTCCAGAAGTACTTGGTGGAACTGAACATGATGTTGGCTCGTAGTGACATTCCTCCCAGATTAACAACCTGCAAATTAACATAATATGCTCAGATCATTCAACTCTATAACAGAATTGAGCAAGTAACAAAGAACAAAAAAAATTCCCACCTTCTGTTTAGTTACCAAAACGCCAAAGGAAAAAAAAATTAGATACCATTTTTCTATTATGATTTTTCTTCCCCTTTTCTTAACATCTTCTCAGGATCCAAAAAGAAGATAACAAAAGAAAATAAACGCAACCATTCAGCAGAATCTTCAGTTGCTTATAAAATCGTAACTGTTTCTTTCTATTCAAAACCAAGATAACAGGACGAAATGGAATCGAGCAAGCTAGGACGGAATGGAATCAGTAGATTTGAAGAACATAAAACCATTCCAATACAGAAAGGGTTTAGTCAAACCAATACAAATCAACTTTTTACTTAGATTCTTAAAGACAAAACAGAATAAACCAAAACACAAGGTTCCAAAAACAGAGGAAAAGAAGGGCGTATTAGATTGCGCATCCCACATAAGACAACAGTGACCAATCAGACTTCTGACCGAAAAAAGAAAAAGAAAAGGAACAACCAAACTTTAACATATCATTCAAAAACAAAAATAGCCTAAACAGAAAAAAATACTGATGTTGGACCCTCTTATTGTTTGGTCACCGAGAAAATACTTCAAGAACAAAACCCAGAATCCTGTGTTAACTCCAGAACAGACAATGGTAAAATCACTCATCAGATCCTCTTTGTTTGGTCACTTGGAAAATACAGGAAAAGCACTAAAAAAATAAAAGAAAACCCCAGCAAAAGATAAACCACAAATTCCACTGTTCCCTCTATTTTCCTAACAACCAAGCACAAAAAAACTCAGAATAAATGTAAAAACCCAGGAAACAGAAAGCCTTAAATAAATTCAAAGTTTCAGCCCTTTTTTTCTTCGTTCAATTCCATTTTCTTAGCAACCAACCATACCAAAGAAAGAAGAAAAAACTTACTTAGGATTCTGGCATCCGATCTTCCAAAAAACAGCATAACACCATTGATTAACACCACAAAGTATCTTCAAAACTTCTCTCAACAAAAGACCCATCTCACAACTTCAAACCGACCTCCAAATCAAGGCTTTCCTTAAACAACAAGAACAACAACTTAATAGCACGAAAAAAGTTACAAAAGTGGAGTCGCTGGTTTGTATCTGGTCAGAGTCAAAGACTACACATTTCTTTGACAGTCTAACTTCCACGACAGGATCCTCTCCCAGCCTGCTTAGTTCTAAGACCACCGCTCCTTTTTCTCTCAGGATCCAAGCTCACTGCTATTAACATTCTCTCGTAACCCATCCCCGCCACCGACACGCGAAAACCCCCGAAGATTTTCAAACAACAGAACAAAAAGTAGCTAAAAGTCCCTAGATTATGCCACAAGCTTCTAGCTTGAAGGTAGCCTTGATTTGCTCCATTTTTTACACACAGTAAGAAGGAAAGATTGAGACGGAAAAAGAAAAAAGAAAAGGAGAATAATACTAAAATCTTGGAGGAGGGACTGTGTTTTGCGTGTGTATCTTTGGTCCTTGCTTTCTTTAGTTTTGGTTTCTCACTTGGCTTGGTGAGGTTTCAGTGTTGAGAGCTCAGCTACTTTCTCTCTCTTTCTCTCTCTTTCCTTTCGTCTGATAATATTCTCTTCTGATTGTGTTGTGTTGTGTTGTGTTGTGTTTGAAAAAAGACTATTTTTTATAGGTGTTTAAACGACTTTATAGGCGACCTTGAAGGCTAGGATCGAGGATTTTTATAGAGTATGGTTATTGTCTTTCTAAAAAGAATATATATATATATATATATATATATATATATATATATATATATTCTAAAAAGAATTATTATAGAGTATGGTTATTTCAAGATATTCTGAAATTTTCCGCTAGCATCGTCCTCCTCGAAATTAAAGAGTGTTACTTTAGAAGTAAAATCTATTTAATCTTTTGATGAGAGGGTGTTTCTTTAACATTATCTAAGATATAGATTTGATGATGTCTTGAAATTCAAATGGCCTTGTCAGATGCCTGAAAAGGAATTTTTTTGTGAATTTTTAATATTTAAATAAGTATTTAAAACAAATACAGTGATACAATAAAAAAATACTCTAAAAATATATATAGATAATAGATAATAAAGATTATAAACATGTTTTTTAAATGAATTATTATTTTTTTGTAATTTATGAATCTTGATAATTAATAAAAATAAATATTTTTTATATATAATTAATAAGAATAAATAGCTCCCGTGTATTATTAACAAGGGATAATGTATTATATCATTTTAAAAGCTTTTTTACACCTAAAAATATAAAAAATATTTTTTTTATTTTAATTATTTATATTATATTAAATATCACAATAAAAAAAAATAAAGTCTTGTGGCTCGATAAAAAAACTAAAAAGATTATAAATTTTATATTTTATTTGAATTCAATAACATACCAAACTTAAAAATATTAAATTTGACAGTTTGCTAGAGTAAAATATATATAAGCTTAACATATAATTTAGTTGAAAGATATTATATCATTACTATACATATGATTATTTTGTTGAACATGAATTCTATAAAAAAAAATATAAAACATGTTGATTTATTAAGTTTAAAATTATTAAAAATAATTTTATTTTTTATAGGATAGCAGTTAAAACATCATCTTTAAATTCAAAAGAAAAAATTATGTAAATAAATTTTATTTTTACTAGAGGATATAAGTATTATACTTGAAGTCTATAACATAGGAAAAAATCACAAATGAGATATTTTTAATAGGTTATATTAATTGAAAATATATTTCCAACACCATAATAATGAGATATATTTAATAGGTTATGTTAACTAAAATTATATTTTTTAAAATAATTTTAATAATACAACTCTTTATTGATTTGAATTTTATTTTTCAAAAATTAAGTTTGGAAGTTAAAATATGATAAAAAAATCTTTTTTGACAATGCATTACTTGATCTTGAATTGATAAAACTACTTATTTGACTGGTATTTTATCACGAGTTAGATATTTGTTATCATAAAATATATATATATAAGTCTTTCCAATAATTTTTATAAAAAATTCATAATTATAAATTAAAAAGTCCGTACATATATTTAATTATATAAATCAATAATTATTTTTACTAATATATATAAAAAATAGTATTAATGATTTTATTCGACTTGTCTCGTTGTTGGTTGAATAGTTTTTTTCTTATACAAAAAAATAAATATATAAGTGTTATTAATATATTTTTTGATATTGAATAAAAGATATAATTATGAATTAAAAAACTAATACTTACATGTAATAAAATAAAACAAATGCCATGTAATACATGTCAACAAAGACTTATAAAATCATAAATCGATTTTTAATGTAATAATAAAATAAAATAATATTGCAATTGATATAGTAAAATATTATTCATTTTTAGTTCTGTATAATATTTTAAAAAAGTGTAAAAAAGAAAAAAATTACAAAATAATTAAGATATGAATAAATTATATAAATAGATAAATGTAGAGGGGTAAATATTTAAAGTATAAAAAATAAAATTTAAGTAAGTTTTTTTAAAAAAAAAACAAGAAAATATAGATTTTCTACCGTTACAGTAAAAAATCAGTAAAGATATTTTTACAGTGAAAAGTGTTTATTTCTAATAAATATATTATTTAATAAAACCTAAAAAAATAAATAAAAAAAAAACTTGAAAGGTCGCCATATCAAACACAAAGGGAGGGGAGGGGGGCAGGGATTGGTTGGGAAAGAAGTATGGATTTGAGAGGAAATTACAAGGGATGCCACTGACAGTGGTTCTTCACTGATGTTGGAGAAAACAGGGGTGCGGGTTGCTGTCTAGCTGACGTCACAAATCCGATTACCCTTTAATTTGATCAAAATTACAGGAATGGTATTCATCCCTTCCTTTTCTTTTTGGCTATATCAAGGGTATTTTTGAGGAGGGTGAGTGGTTGAGTTAATTGGTGGTGGGGGTCTTGGGGGTGGAGTGTGGGATGATGACATGTGGAACAGTATGATGAGAGATTGAGATGTGGTGTTGTGTTTTGTGGGAAAGTTCATGATGGGAGATGATTGATCAAAACCCATGAGGCCAAGCAAAAAGAGCAATCATGAAAGGGATTTTGACTCTCCATCACTCACTCTCATTCCTCCTTTGTTTTCATCAGGACAAATGGCTTCATCATTGCATTTATTTCATCTTATGCTATTCGATGATAATCAAGTAGGTTTTGAATTTCTTTAACCATAATAATAATAAATAAATAAAATAGTATGAGGCTATTTTGATAAAATATAATTATGTTTTCTTAAACTATTTTTTATTTAAAAATATATCAAAATTTAAAAATTTATTTTTAACATCATGCATCAAAATAATTAAAAAATATTAATTTTAAAAAATAATTTTTAATTTTTTTCATAAACACTTTTAAAATATAAAATTAAACAAGGTGCTCTAATATACTTGGTTATTTATCTCATAAAAAACAAGCTATAATTTTAGCTATTTCAATTTATTTGGTTATTGCATGGTGGGAGAAAGAATTTAAAAGAAAAGGAGAGATTTATCAAAAAAAGGTTTTATTCTCTTTTAAAAATAAAAAGTATTTTATAAAATTATCTTAAATAAAACAGAGTTATTATTGTTATCTTTTTATTTATATATCTCTAGCCAAATATATTGTTATCCTTATTTATTTATTTATTTATTTATTATCTTGATGGCTTGAAAAATATCCATGGAGCAATAATCCCTCAAGTAGTGCAAACTGACTTCTTCTTTTTTTTCCTTGTGACTCCATTTCTTTTTTCATACGTGGATTTAATAAAACCGTTAAATGAACACAAATAAAGTTAGATACATGTATCTTTGTGATTACAAATCGACTAAATACATGTCAACCTTGATTACTCTGACTGACTTGCCTTTGTACAAAAAAGTCCTAAAGCGCATCGCACACCTTTTACTTTTTATGTCCTCCAAACCTCATGCTTTTCTTCCTTTTCTCGGCAATGGCCAGTTTTTCTTTATCAATCACTTGGTCTTCTACTGTGAAGATAAGCTGTTCTTGCATGTTTATAACCTATTTCCTGAATGATTTTTTTAAAAAAAAACCTGAATTAAAGTCCTGAAAAAGGCCATGTTTTTTAGGGCAAGCAAGATTTTCAACGCACATGTCTCTTGATCTAAGACAAAGATCGGACACTTCGTTTGCCCTAGTTACCATGATAGAGAGATTACATCATGGGAGTACTTTGTATGAACCTGAATTAAACCCAACAGCCTAAGGCAGGAGTGTAAGTTAAATATTTGTTGTGTAACAGAGAATGGCTTGAGACAACAAGGGAAAGGAGTATATTTGGAATAAGGAAAAAACACAGTGGACGAGGACAAAACCCTGTGTCTCCTAATTTACCTCGCACTTCCTCGACAAATGCCATCAATGGCTGCTTGTCCTAGCTCCAGACAGAATATATCTAGGTAACAGTTTGGTAGGGTGGCATCTGAGATTTTCAGAGAAATTTATATGAGATGCTATGGCGTCATGCCTTTGCTGCGAATCTAATAATTCTAAGGATATTGTATTCTTGAGTTTTCTTCCAGGACAAAGGGAATGTGAAAGTGATTATATATATATAAAATTCTTTTTTCTCCTTTTATTAATAAAACCATATCTTTTGTATATATTATGACCCTATGTTTTCTAACATTAATGATGAATATAATACTTCATTTGATAATTGCAATTTTATCAAGACAAGTTTTTATGTTTCCATGAATTTTATTTACCAAGAACTTAAATTTTAAGTTTGATTCATTCAATATATTAGTTTTCAATAATTGTTACATGTACGCTTATGTGTGTAATGTTTAAACGAAAAGTAAATATTTTTATTTTTAAATTTAGATATTGTGAGTTTTAAGGTTACAGTGATAAATTTGTTTAAATTCTCACATGAATTTCCATTTATGAACTAAACGTAGTAAAATTATTTTATCAAGATTTTTCACTTTTAATCAAATATCAGTATCCTATAACTAAAAGAATCGTGACTGCCAAGATTGGTAAAAGATTAACAAAACCTAATAATCCTTGGGAAAATATTGTACACATAGACCTATTTGTGTTATTTATTGTAATGTCATCTTCATTTTTCATACTAAAAAAACTTGATCTGGCTATTAAGAATATTTAAATCTTTTCACGTGATGTATTAATTATTATTAAATTAGTCGGTAATAAATTAATTTTTTTACATTTTAAAATTATAATGCAACGATCAAAATACTTTTAAAAATATAAAAGAATTAAAATTGCCCTCAACATACTTTTGTATATTTTCATTATGATTTTTTCATAATTATTTAGTAGATTGAGTGGTGATTTAGTAATTAATTAAATGTGAAAAAACAAAAATAAAATACATAGTACAATGACTATAATGTCCTTGGTAGCAGAAAAAACTAAAATTAGTTTTAAGGGGCTTTTCATGTTTTTACAATAATTTTTCGCTATTATATGTTAAAATATATATATATAAAAAAAATAAATTGCATGCAAGTATATAGAAGGTACTTGTACCTTTCAAACAGTACATGTAATGTTCTTTTATAGTCAAAATGTCCCTTCCAAACATGTCATTAAAATGCCTTATGTCTTCTTTTTTTTTGAAGCAATATATGTAGTTAGTGGTGATATAATTTTTTATTAGCTACACTTTTTTGTTTTCGTTCTTTTTTTTTTCTTCACCTTTTAAAATTCACGTTAGTTATCTAGAGTTTTAGAGTTATTTTTTAATTTATGAGAATTTCCATTTCATTTTTAATTTTTTAATTTTTAATTTTTGTTCTTGGGTGTTTTTTTAGTAAATCTTTGATTATTTTTTTTAATTTCATCATTTAATTCTAATTAGTAGTTTTTTTATCAATTTAATCTTTATTTTTTTTTATTTTTTTAGACCTTTTGTTAAATTGTTTTTTTTTTAATTTCACTCTTTAATCAAATATAAAATTTAATTTGTATTTCAATCTTGATCCTAATTCTTTTCATTATATTTTTTGTTAGTTTTTAAATCTTTTGTATAATTAAAATTATTTTTTTAATTTCATTATTCAATATTTAATTAATTAACAATTAAGTTTTATGGTTTTTCTAGATAGGATGCTTCTCATCTAGTAACCCTGATTATGGATTTGAAAAGTAAATATGGGTTGATAATAAGTTTTTTTTTTTAATAGGATTTGTGATTTTCTTTATTTTCCTTACTATTAGGTTATCTCGATCTCATGATATATATGTGGACTTAACAGATGACTCAGGTTGACTCGACCTTGATTATCGAGGATTACAAGTTTTTCATCATAACTCGAGTAGACTCAACTTGATTTTTTAGGTCTTTTTTTACCTAACTTTTTTCTTCGGTATTTAATGAGTTGAAAATTGATTTATATTATTTATTTCATTTTGAAAAAATGTTTTTCTCACAAGTTATTATTAGCACTTTTTTTTTATTTGGTATATTCATTGTCATTGTTTATATTTGTATTATTTAATTAAAATAAAATTAACTTATTTATCCAGACAAGTTCATAACTCAAGCCACGAAAAAAAACAAATCAAGCTTGTGGATCCATAGCTAGTTAGACATCATGCATGTTAAGTTTTTTGTTTAAAATAAAAATAAACACATATATGTGTGTAAGAATATAGGGAAGATGTGTTTAAGAGTGATGTTGTGATTGTTTTTTAAAATATTTATCACTTAAAAATTTATTAAAATAATATTTTTTATTTTTAAAAAAATATTTTTAATATCAGTGTATCAAAATGATCTTAAAACATAAAAAAATATTAATTTAAAATAAAAAATTTATTTATTTTAAATACTTTTAAAATATAAAAACAATAAAAAATATAATACAACCACAATCTAAAAAGTTCATGACATCATGGCAATGAAAGATATTTATAGTGATTTATTAAATATCTTATACATTATTGGAGAGTCTTATTTTAAAAATAATGAAAAAATTAATAGAGTAAATAACAACATAAAATCAATTAAATGTGATGATAAATAAAATTATAAAAGAAAATAAGAGGCATTTATATATATTTTTACAAATAAAATAAATTTAAATATATAAAAATCAAATTATCTTTTGATAATTATTTTTACGAGATAGTTAGTATGCTGATTATGAAAGGCTTCTCTCTTTCAAATTTAATTATTGCTACATGTCTTCCTTTTCAAAGTGACCGTTCCATGCCTGAAAGAGTCAAGATCAAATTTAGCTTCCAAAATTGATGGGGGGAGATGGAGGAAAAAGCTGAACTTAAAAAAAAAAAAAAAAAACCTGGCTCCATCGATGAATTATGTCGAGCCCATAACCCAGCTCAGTCCCTAGGAAGTAGATGCCTTTAACTCTTGTAAATTATTATAGAGTTCGAAGGAAAGCCGAAAACCTGGCTCCCTGGCATTCTCTTGGGTCGAGGAGTTCCACCAGAGGGGACCAATTACAGGCTGCATTCTTGGAAGGCTCTTCCCCACGCTAATGGTTTTTGTGCAACTCATGTGAGTTCATGATGCACCTATATTCTAATTATAGTTACACTTAGGGTAAAACATAGGATAACATTCACAATATCAACTTGCTTTCAATTTACAGTTTAGTTTAAAATCTGATTTGGGTTAATTTAATTTTTTTTTTAAAATTAAAACGGTATTATTTTAATAATTTTTTTTAAATCAATGTATGAACAGCGGTTAACCAATCACCTAGATTTTTTTCTCTTTTATATTTTCTTTAAATCAAACGGTCTAAATTTTAAGTGGACTGGCCATGTTAATGCATGGAGTTTTATATGGTGTCTCTATTGTTTCCTTGCTACTTTTACAAGTTATATAATATACTGTGGTTGGCTGACAGAGCCAGTTGATTGCGTTAAACTTTTCAATTAAACTATCATAGAGAGGAATATATTTTCCATGTTACCATCCTAAACTTTCTTAGATAGCTGCGAAACTGTGATGCTTCTATTCTATCCCTTAAAATTAAATAATTCTTAAATGTACATATATATACATATATTATACACACACACACACATGATTAATTATTAATCCTCCACATGGTTGGTAGGTTGATAAGTCTTAGAATACAAGAGCCTGGTCAAGTAAGGTAGGATCACAACCATTGATTAATTATAAAGATCCCACAAATCTTAACATTAGGGTTTTTCCTAACATAATCTATGCATTGGTGGGTCCATTTCTATCATAAAGCTGGCGAGGACGGGCACTGGGTTGGTGACTGGTCTCGCACTAGGAAGAAATAAAGAAATGGTGGGGAGAGGCATAAAAAGATGGAGCACTAGTTGGTGACACATGAGGGCTGAGCTACTTTTTGTGTTTGATTGATGATATATACTTTATTTCACCTCTCTCACTGCAGTAATGGTAATTTTTGTGGGGAAACGAGTAAAAGATTCCTGTTCAAAGGTATACGAATGTGTCCTTATTGTAATATTATAAGGTAAGAATACTGATGTTCTTGTCTGAGCCAGCTCTCTCTCCTCTTCTTGGCCCTCAGTCCTCTGGGTTTGCTTGTATTCTTTCCACACAGGAGGAGTATGATTTACTCTATCAGATATCAAAAACCTGACTATAGAAAGATGAACCGGCAGGACCATATATGATTATCATATATATCTATATAGCATATATGATTACCATATATTCAAAGTGACAGTGAGCTTTTATGTTTTTCTTTATATCCTTCTTGTAAAAGTAGGAAATTTCCTTTTGTTACAAACACATGGAGTGAAAGGCATAAACTCTGCGCCTGTTTACAGCACAATATATATATATATAAACTAGGTTAGTATTTGGATTGATGTACAAGATATTAGATGAGACATTAATCCAATTTGTCTATAAATGTCAATTAAAGTTTATAAAATAGTTTGTATATTATGATTTCATTTTATTGGTGTCTTAGATAGCAGAAATGGATATAAAAATATTAGAATAACATGATTGATTGATAGACAAACACAAACATAAAATAAAAAACAATTTCTAAGTGGATTTATGTCATTTAAAAGTAATTAAAACAAGAATAATATGACATGTTTCCTTTATTTTTAATGTTTTTATCTCTTTCAAGATAATGTTCAGATGTTATCTAAAAGTGAATCTCAAAGTTTAGAAAATAGCTGGCAATTGGAACTTATCAACTTGATTTCTGCTACATCAACTGCATAATATTGATATTAGTAAACGAAAACAGTAAAAAGTAAACGAGAATTTGGAAAGAAGATTGGATAAGCAAAGGTTGTTGAATTGCATCATGTAAATGGAGTATCCTTTTCTCTAAATTGATACTTGGTCCACCTTGATTCTGTTGTCTAACTGATTCTATTTGGAATTGTAATTCAACAGTACTTTTGAAATATTTTTATTTTTTAGTTTTAAATTACTTTTTTTATATTTTTAAATTGTTTTCATCTGCTAATATTAAAAATAAATTTAAAAAATAAAAAAAATATTATTTTAATATATTTATAAATAAAATATCCTTTTAAGAACAATCCACTACAATTCCAAAATAATCAACTCAAAATAATTTACACAATATATCATAGGTGATCCATTTGACCAAAACTCCAAAATACAAAAGATGGGGGCAAAGTAAAAGGGCCATGAGCCCACATACTTTATACATGAAGTCAAATAAGCTTCATGATTATAATAGAAAATTCAAATACAAAAACCTTGATATTAGGGTTTCGCACACTGTACTCTTTTCTGCATGAGTGGGAATTGGCAACGAGTGCCAAGTGCTCCACCATAAACCACCCCAAAATAATTTCTTGAAGATGAGATGACGGAAAGTCATGAAAGTGATACAGCACAGGCACATACAAACAAGGATGAGAATCTTGACTACCGGACATGGCGAATTAGTGTGTGTCATTTCCTAAATCCAATGGGGATCGTGGATTTTCATTCTGTCTACACATATGACAAGAATTTGTATGATGGGGTTGATATACACTAAGATATTCACAATCACTTGGTTTTTTTTTAATCTAATATCCTCGTATGTGAGGGTTTCACACCCAAACCTTCTCATTTGGAGAAGTAGTTGTAACATATCCCTATTATTAGTTGCTAAGAATTTCTGAGAGTTGGGTACGATAATTTAAAAAGTTTACTCTTTTCTATTTTTTTTGAAATTTGAAACTAGAACGCCAAAAACATATTTTGTGAATGCCTTATTGTAATATAGGAAGTATCTTCAGAATAATTTTAAAAAAAAATTTGATTGATAACAAATATGTTTTACAATATCTTTTTACCAAAAATCAATAATACTTAGTTATCAATTAGCATCTATTTGATTTTGACATCAAAACATCATAAATTTAATATCACCATCACTATCATTATCATCATTACTATTATCATACAATTACATGTCTATGTTATACTTACTTCATTTTAGTTGCACCGCCATAAAAAAATAATTAAAATTTTTTTTGGTGGTTCTCTAGTTATATAACATTTCATTATTAGCTATCAAACTTATTAATAGTAATATTTAATCATTATATTCCCTAAATTTTTTATCAAAAGATCTAAAAGTGTTATGACTAATAGCAATGATATGCTCCCCCTCATTCTTATTCCTTATTCTCTTTAACTGTTAATCAAAACAACAACTCCTCCTCTATTTTGTCAAAAATCTAATCCTCATTATAAAAAAATCAACAACTCAACACTTCATGGTGTCAGCATCATTGTCTTGGTTTAATTGTTTTTCAAAATATTCCCTATACCAAATAAAAAAAATCTATCCATTTATATTTTAAATTAATTTATTGATTTTTGTTGTAGTATTTATAATTTGCTTGTATATTTAAATGTTTTATAACTTTTCATAGAGAATAAAAGTTTGATTTGTATATTAGGATTTGTTTGAGATTTGAGAAATTGAGTTGATTTTATAACTTAGGTGTTTTATACTAAAAAAAACGATAGGTTATTTAATGGTTAACAATCATATTATGTCAATATTATTGTTATGTTGGAAACTTTAGGGAAATTGATGTTTTACAGAATTGATAATAATTAAATGATATTAATTTTTAGGGAAATTGATTTTTTACAGAATTGATAATAATTAAATGATATTAATTTATATTAAATAAGTCTGAATTGAATAAATACTAGATAATTAGTTGGGCATCAATTAATTGTTGTTAATTGGATTTATTTAGTTATTATTTTGATATATCATTAAATTTTTATATAAAAAACATAATTGGTTATTAGATTGTGAATTCATTTTCAATTTACCAAAGTTGAGTCTTGAATTGATTGTATATTATAAATAAATGTTGTCATTATATTTTATATAAATTTTTTAAGTAATGGATGATCGTTCTTAAATGTATCAAGATTCACCCTAAGAGTTGTATATGAAAAATTATTATAAAATGGTTAAGGGTTTTTATTCATTTTTCATATTTAAATACAGGAAATATTAGTGGAGGTGAAATTAGATGTTTATGTGTGAAGTGTAAAAACAAAAAGTTTCATAAATCATTTGTTGTGATGATGCATCTTCTAAAAAAAAATTAATCGAGAAATACTTATATTTGTTTACATTTGAATTACCTTATGCTTTTTATGGGATCATGTTATAAAGGATTGTTGGATTAACATCTAGTTCTAGTAGCCTACATGAAGTTGTAGATAATAATAGTAATCATTATATGAGTATGGAGATGGATGCAAAAAGAATAAATCATGATCATTCAGGTTAATGTTCATGTGTAGATAAAGAACCAAATATAAATACAGTTAGGTTCTTAAAACTTTCAAAATATTCTGATTAATCGTTATAAGATAGGTGCACAAATCACATTAAATTGTAGCCATTGCACGAGTATTTATCATTAAGTCATATTATAGTATAAGTTAGGCCAATTGTGATAACATCATCAAATGGGCAAAATACATTTTATTTAAATAGAATAAGCTAAAAGAGAATTTCTATACCATAATGAAACCTCTTGACTTAGAATACCAAAAAATTGATATGTGCCTAAATTTTTACATGTTGTAGTATAGTGAAGAAGTAAATTTAACTGAGTGCAAAACATGTTGGCATAATCAACATAAACCTAATACTAGTAGGGAAGGACACTTGTTGCATACAAGAAACTGAGATATTTTCCAGTCACTTATAGGCTTTAAAGGTTATTTATATCTTTGTAGGTAGTTGAGTACATGACATAACATCATTCATATGATGCAAATGATGAAATTATGGCACACTTATCTTATTGCACCCTTATGATAGGATACGGTGTTATGGTGACCCTCTTCGGGAGTGGGGGATCCATTTTAAGTTGGGGTCTTTGTTTTGTGAATAAGGGAGCTGTCACCTAGTACGTATTATGGTAACTAGAAAACCTAACTAATCTTTCATAAATTCTAATGCAAGAGACTAGTTATATAAATAAAAAGTTTTAACACACCTAGTACGCTCCATTTAAGGCAAACTGTTAGTGTTTGGTTTGTTTTATGATTATTATGGTGTTGGTGTTCTCTAATCGGTTTTCCTAGAATATGTTTGCTTTGATAAATGGACTTGGTTTCAAAGTTTAAAAGAAATAACCTTTGATCAATGTGGATCACATCTTTAGATGTGTCTACAAAGTACTAAGGAGAACCAATTTAGATATCTTGAAATCTATGTTTGATTCAGAATAAATTCATGACCTATGATTTAAGAGATATTTAAGATAGAAATCTAAAGAGATTCAATATCTTTTAAAAGCTTGTTTTCCCCTTAGTATTTTAAGTGTTCTCGACTCATAAATTGCAAGGAAAAGAAAGAAAGAAAAAACTAAGTTAGAAATCTAAGGAAATTCAAGGTGCTTTAAAAGCCTTTTATTTGCCTTAGTATTTCATACTTTCACGGCTCGTAAATTGTGAAGTCAAAATTTAAAATACCTTGAATTATAATTAAAGCTTTTTTTAAGGATGTCTGATTGATTACTTATTATTCCTAGAAAAAATATTTTAGATATTAACCACTTGGGGTTTCTTTATCAAAACATTAACAGTAAATAATAACAAATTATTTTTAATAATATTCTGGATATTCATCCTTTAGGGATTTTTTTTATTCAAACATTAGCGGTGAATAATAGATGAATTTCCCCTAAAATAAGATTTTTACATTTTTTTAAATATTGACCAATACCCTTTGGAGTTTTACAAATATGTTGTACAATCCAGAATGCAAGAAAATAATTTATTTTGTTTAAGAAATTCATGCTAAAACATATTTTCTTTTAAAACTTGGAATATTTTTTTTAAAAGGAATATTCAAAATATGTTAGGGTATTAGTTGTATGCAACATACAAGAAAACATTTTTTTAGACATATACACATAAAAAAAACAATAAAAAAATACATAAAAAACTAATGATCTTACTCATTTTTTTAGGTTGAGTTCAGCTCGGTTCATATGATTAGGCTGAACCCAGCAAGCCTAGCTGGGTCACTGGACCAAAGTAGTGACTCGGCTAAGCAATATTGCAGATTGCAAGCATGAATTATTCATGCATGCACTGCACAATGCGAATATAATAATTTACCTTTACACAATGTCAAATCCTTTATGTAAAAAAAAAAAACTAAAAGAGAAGAGATATAGCTTACCTAGCGAGGCAGGGACTGAAGAAGTGAAGAGATACGGTTAAGCACTGCTTATGAAGGACGACCTAACTTGCTATTCTCGGTGGAGACAAGTTTGTTGACTGAAAGATGATTGTCTCAATAGTGACCTTTTAGTGTTACCATGACTAGTGCAACCTCTATAGGGAAGAGAAGGATATTACTAAGGGAGCAACCTATGGTAGAAGTGAAAATCCCCTCTACTACTATTGGCTTGTGTTTTAAAACTAGTTGAGGAATTGCAATGACTGGTGATGACTGCACAACCTTACTGCTTCCCGCTCCTGGTGTAGAGAAGAAGACATAACTACTATTAGTGATGGGGAAAAGATTGGCAAGGGAGACGACTGGGACCGGCTGTTGGTGCAGAGATGAGACTAGTTGCACTACTAGATTGCTGCTGCGCTTGGTACCTGTTTCTAGTGGTTAAGGGGCTGCAAATCAGTAATTGTTGTAGGGGTTAAAGACGATGTCACTGTTGAAGTTGAAGATGGTTGTATTCTAGTGCAGGACTTAGAGAAAAACTATCTGTTTAAAATGTGAAGCAAAGCTCCTGACATTGCTACACATTCTTTCCTTTTTTCCCTTGCAAAGCCAATCATTTCTACAGTTGTTACGCTTGGAGACCAACTCTAATGTTCCCTCATCTTAACAGTGTGTGCAACAAGAATGGTTTTAGAAAAAGGAAAGAAACTACAGACCGACGGACACTATACTCAAAATGCAAATGAACAATACCATGATAATTAATTCAACTATAGAGCCATTTCATATGCAATATGGTTTGTTAAAAATGAAAGGTTGCAATGGCATTGTTTAGAAGCAAAAATATTCTCCTGGCATGGTCTCAAAACAAATGAAATTATGACGACATTTTCCAATCCAGTCCTTTTTTTTAATCCCTCAATGAAACCAAATAACATCTTAAAAAATGATCTTTAATTAACCTGATAAATTTTTGAAACATTAAATTTAGTTCCTCGAATTATACCTACAAACTCAGGTCAGGATCCTTCTTGCAGCAGGATTCTTTATTTTCACATTAGATATTCAAATAAAAATACCTTAAGCTTCTAATATCAAAATCAAGTAATTCAAAAGTTCAAATTTATCTACGTGTCTATGACTACAACTTTGATAAATGATTTAAAGTGAGAAAAAATTGTTTTTAAGAACATAATCTAACAACAATCTGGTTAGTTAAAAAAAGTTGCACGATCTAATTTAGACACTAATAATGTTTAACATCCCGATATGATTGAGAGTCTGACCTAAGAACAATGACCAATAAAATTATGATGGAAGTGGAGTTTTTAGTGCAAAACTTGGGTTAGAATCCTTCTTGCAGTATAATTCTCTACTTTCACGTTAGATATTCAAACATGAATATCATGAGCTTTTGATATCAAAATCAAGTGATTTAAAAGCTCAAATTCATCTACGCATACAAGAATACAACTTTAATAAAGGATCCAAAGTTAGATAAAATCATTTTATAAAACAAAATTGCAACAAAACTTGGTTGCAAACCTTCTCATAATAGGATTCTCTATTATGACACTAAATATTCAAAAGGAAATATCTTGAGCTTCTGTTATTGAAATTAGGCAATTCAAAAAATCCAAATTCATCTACATATACAATTCTATAACTCTCATGAAGGGTTTGAATTAAGATAAATTTATTTTGAAGAACAGAATCTGGCTGCAACCTGGTTGGTCAAAAGGATTTGTTGATCTAATTTATGAAACTGACAATACCAAGTATCCAATCTGACTAAAAGTCTGCTATAAAAATAGTGAGCCCTAGGAACTAATAAAGATGTAGGTTAATTTTTTAACATGTTATGAGTAATAAAATATAGCTAGGATGATTAAATATTACACAAAATCAGTCAGAATCAAAGCTTAAGTTGGAATAAAAAATTACGACAGCAGAAGAATTGGTTTTTTGGTTCAAATTCTAATGGTTTATCCAACCTTAAATATCAGAAAATAAAAAAAATAATTTAGCATTATGAAGACTCTTAATCGGTCTAAGAGACCTAACGATTTTGACAGCAAATGGGAAGGATAAAGAGGGTAGAAAATAGCTCAAATAGAGTTCAACAAACATTTCTTCCTCTTTTATTTTTATCAAAATCTTGCAACAAACATGAGCTAAACTCCTGCACTCAGTTCAAAAAGTGTACACGCCATCTTCAGCACGTAGGGTCTGAAATGATTAATAACATATCTGATGGTGAAGCTTATGAGTGATTTAATACGGTGCATTCTTAGTTTTCATTTGAACTATAAAATATGAGTCTTGGTTAGTGACACGACTAAAAGGTTGATGTCTTCTCCCAAGTGCAGGAGTGTCGAAGTAATAAATAACCCGGCAAGACCGGGGTCGAACCACATGGAGGTTAATTGTACAAATTATAAACAACAATTATAAAACAACAATAATAACAACAACAATAATAACAACAACAACAACAACAACAACAACAATAATAATAATAATAATAATAATAATAATAATAATAATAATAATAATAATAATAATAATAATAATAATAAAGAAAGAGAAGAAAAAGAAGATGATGATGATGATGATGAGAACTTAGAGATGAAATATTAAAGTAAGGATTAAACAATAATAATAACAAATGTCAAGGTTAGAGGTTCCACTAATGGTATATAAAACAAGTATAGTATAAACTCTTATTATTGAATTGGAAACCACACACAAAGGAGGTTCCAATCAGATTATATATTGTTAACATGATTACATTAGTCATCTTATTCAATTAATGCTAATACTTGTAAATCTCGTCAAGCATTCATGATTATAACTTATGTTAACAACAAATCAAGTTCCTTTCATAGCTCAGGTGTCGGTTATACCATACATTATGGGCTATGAAAGTGCCAAGCATTTGTTGTACCAAGTGTTATACAACATAAATCAAGATTAGTCATTTAACCAGCAAAGTATTAAAGAGTGAACAAGATAACAAATATAAAACATGTTAGTATCAAACATTAAGGTCCATATTAAGTTTACATTATACTTATTCTCACACCATTAGTGTGACCTTTTCACCTTGACATAATTAACTTAGCTAGACATAATGAAAGAAAGGAAAACAAATAAACAAAATAAGAACATAAAAGTTAACTAAGTAAAGGAATGGAAATGAAAGGCATAAACTTGATATTAATGAAAGCAAAGCATAAACATTACAAAGAATACAAAGAGAGAAAGGAAAAGCATGATCTTGATCTAAACACCAAGATGCCTAAATGAATGGCAAATGCCTCCTTTTATAGGCCAAAATTGGGAACTATTGATTTGATGACTAATTGATAAGTGGGTGGCCAACTTTTGACTTGGTGACAATCCTTATCTTCTCTTGTCTGCCCAAAACGTCATTGATAACGTCAAAACTAGAGCCAGTTGCAAACATGAAAGTTGTAGGCAATTGTCTCAGCTTTCTTGTGTAAACAATTCAGCTCATTTAGACTTCTAGAACTCCAGATATGGCCAAAATACCGAACAGTGCTCGGGCTGGAAGATAGATTCGGGCTTCTTTGTTGTAGCTACAATTTGGACTTGATAATGACCTTTTTAGATCTTGAGCTCCATATGAAAGTTGTAGGCCTATGTCTTACCTTTCCATCCATATAAATTGGACCTAAATCTGAGATCTGTAGCTCCAGATATGACCCAATTACCGAACAGTATTCCAGTTTGGATTGCACCGACATCTCTTTTCTAAGTTTGACCATCTCTTTGCCTTTGCAATTTAAGTTCTTAAAGTCATCAATCAATATTTTCATTTATGTGATAGGCCTGCATTTAAAATGAACATTTACCACAAATTAAAGGTATCTTATATTATTAGATATATTATTATAAAACATGCTTTAGTTAAGGAGTTATTGATACTTCAAGTGCAAAATGATGATATAAAACCATGACAAAAATGCATTTTTAAGTACTAATCAGTTAGTGTACATGTCATAACCCAATTCTGGGTTATTCCCTAATTTTAATCCATATTTTGATAACTTTTTAGAAAAAATCCAAAAAATAGAGAAAAACAATGAAAATCCAAAAAATACATTTTTAAACATATTTGCATCATTTTTAGCATTTTCAACATCATCTCACAAGAATTTAAATTTTCAAAGATATTTGGAACGCGTTCAACTTTTAACGCGTTATTTTTAAAATCATTGATTTTTCTCATTGAGTCGATGTTGATATTGCTTGTTTTCAAAAAAATACAAAAAAAATAAAAAAAATCAAAATTTACAAAAAAATAAAATTGAGGGACCAATTTTGAAATCCAAGCAACATTTTGCCTATAAATAGCAACCTTTAACACAAAAAAAGAGGGGGGCAATTTTGACAAAAAAAAAAGGAGAAAAGAAACCCTAAAACACAAAAAACCCTAATATTTTTCTCTAGAGCCGCCGTCTCCCTCACCCCCTCAAACCTGTCAGCTTTGCCGGACGATTTCTCACTCGTCTACCGTTGGATCGACATGCAATTTTAGTATGTTGTGCGTCCCATGTTTACTACAACTTGACCGGAGCAATCATTCATATTTGAAACCACGAGAGAAATATTACCATTTGAATATTTCTGGACAAAACCCTCTCGGAATAGTTAGAGCCGTCGGCCTATTATTCCATTATTCACCGTTGGATCAACCTAAGTTTTGGATATGTGATGCGTATGGGTGTATTGCACATTCTGAATGGTGGAGATGACATGAAACCCATCCAAAAAGGTGTTATGCGTGTTCAACAGTGACTCGCCAATCTCAGGTCAGTTTTGGTCTAACTGCGATCTAGGGAGATCCAACCGTTAACTCCAGCTGAGATTTGGATATATGCTGCATGAGATGTAAGTTTATCATTCCACCGTTGGATTTGTTATTATTTCAATGGTTGATGAGTAATGGTCGTCGGAAGCTTTGCCCAGTATTTGTCATGGCTGCCGATTTGGAAACCCAAATCACAACACCCACCGCCGGCACAGGAAGACAGAGAAGAGGAAGACGGCTGATCTACTGGTTCTGCCACCTCCGGCAGCAGCGGCGCGTGGAGGAAACGAGCCGTCACTGTTCACACTTCGGCACTGTTCACGGGCACTGTTCACACAGCCCTATAAAGGACTTTAATGCAATTTTTGGAGTTTTAGGGACTGTTTTGTAAAATTTAAATTATTTAATGTAATTTTTATTTAGTTTTGGATTTTTATAATTTGTAATGTGGATGTAAAAAAAAAGGAAAAGAAAAGAAAAAAGAAAAAGAAAAAGAATAAAAAAAATGCATGTGTGTGTGTGTGTTTGTATTAGTCTTATGAATGTTTTCTTTTTATTTATGATAAAATTGCAGAGAATAAAGAAGAATTTAATATTTTGATTGGATCACGGTGTAGAAGTACAAACTTGTATGAAAGTTGTATTTCTAAAATCCGATGAAAAGACAAAATTTTTAAAACTTCTTTAACACATCAAGTCCGTGAAGCAGCTTACCTCAGGTAGGGTGCGTTAGGGGTGCTAATACCTTCCCTAACCACAACCGGTCCCTTACCCGCGAATCTCTTACAAGACTAGTACAACCGAGTTTTCTAGTAACCTTCAATTAAATACTAGGTGGCGACTCCTAACGAATCCAACAAGATTGAATCAAATAATAACGATGAAAAATCATCGGAGCCGACGCCGCACGATTTTTTTTTTGACGTGCGACAGTACATATGAGTTCAATCCGTTTAGGTTCTATATAACACCCTATTTTTGTTGGCTGATAATAGTAACGATTCACCTCTTGTCTTTATTGATGTGTATAAGATCAAAATCCATGTTCTTATTTACAATTATACCTAGTCTTTATAGTCCAAGTATGGATATACATGTTTATCTTTAATTGTTGATTGATGAGTTAAAACAATTATGGTCATTTAGGGCTTTAATGTATGATGTCTTAAGAAAATAAAAGTTTCCAACACAAATAATTTTGATGTGGATTATAAATAATTTTTCTACATATGAGATGGTTTTAGGATGAAGCACATATGAAAAATGTTCTTGTCCTTTTTTTTTTAAATAAGATTTTCATCTTAATAAATAATGGTAAAGATTTTTTATATTACCATCGGAGGTTTTTGCCAAGTCATTATCGATACAAAACAAATAATAAGGACTTCTTGAAAGGTAAAGCTGAAAGGGAAGTGGCACTATTGATATTATTAGGTGAAGAATTGTATGATGTAATCTCACAACATGAGGATATTGTATTTGGTTTTCAATTTAGTAAGTAGAAGTTTTTTGGGTTCGACATGACCCTTAATCATATAAAACAAAGTATTTTTTGGGAGTCTAACTTTTTTTATTATAATTTAAATTTCATGCATATAGAAAAAACACATTTGGAGATTTTTTAACCAGGTTATTTATGTAAAGGGAAAAACAAAGAATAACATTAAAGTTAGAATGGATATAACATTTTTTTTTATGATCGTTGGAATAAGAAGTTGGTTAATGATAGAGCACGTGTTGTAAAAGCCCAAAGTCACCTTCGCTGTAGATAAAAAGTCACAATCTCTTGTCTAGTAATGGTTTAAGATTTTGCAATTTCTTGATAGATATATTTCAAACATAGTTAGATTGATAAATTTGAATAAATGCAAATTATATAGAATGAAGAGTCATGATTTCCATGTTGAAGCTTCAATGTACAAAGTTTATATTGATGAAGAGATTTCAATATTTATATCATAGTATTTTGAGCCTCATATAATAATAAAAATCAACCGTGTCCCAAGACATGATGATGGTGGTGAAATATTTTTAGTAAGAGTTTTTCAATATTTTTCATCGTAGTCAACAATTGTTAAAGAATGTAGTTTTAAAAAGACATTTGATAGACATTGAATTTAGACAAACACATAATTATATGTTTTTTAACTATAATAAATTGAGATATTTTATTTAGTAAGTCATTTTTAAAATTTATAGTCTTAAATTATTTTCTCTTGTATTCTCATTTAGACAAAATTCTCGTTAACTTCCTTATAGGTAACATCGTTAATTTTTGTTATTTTGAAATCATTATATTATTGAAGTTTGAATTTTTCAAATATAAGATGAATAATTGGTCATATAGTTTAAAAAACAAGTATGTAATAATTTTAAATATTTTAAGAATATATTTCTTAAAAAATAATTTCTGATCGTTAATTGTAGCTATCTTTAACTATGTGTACAATATGAAAGGAAATATTGAAATTACTATCTTTGGGTCTTGAATAAAAGACCTAATATTATAACAAGTACCTCATTAATGTGTATGTCTTTTTATATTAGAGATTATAGAGAGGGTAAAAATATCTATAATAGTAGGGTTTGTGTTAGAATATTAATTAAATTGTAATATCATAGAGTATAAAATACAATCTTTTTATTCAAATATTATTGGTATGATACCAATAAAGGAATTATAGCAGATCTTCACCATGGTTTGGTTGACGTTAATAAAAAAGGTGGACTTAACAACATTAATGATGTTTTTGTATTTGCTAAATAATGTCAATAAATGTATTACAGATACAATCATCACTTTAGAAAGGATTATAAGAGAGTTGATTGGTTATCCATTAGAAAAACTAAACCTAGAAGTCATGTCCAAGTTAAAGATAATAACAATGAAGTAATTAAAGGAGAATGTGTATTTCAACTAGATGAGTTAGTTGATTCATATTGAGCTCTCCATTTACCGAGTTAGGAACTAATTTAAATTTTCATGTCAATATGAACATTTATATTCATGTTGATTTTGGCAAATTAAATGATATATTGAGTACCAGTTGACATACCAAAATTAATGAAGATGAAGGGATTAAAGAACTTTAATTTAATAACAAAGATGATGGACATGAAGATGATGAAAATTAAAATAATGAGGACTCAAATTAAACATGATATTTGAAATGATTCTAGATGTAAAACATCATTATACAATTAAGATATTTATTGTCATGTAGAAATCATTTTATTTTGTATATTTATCAAGTATTTATTGTCAAAGAATATGGTTTTAAACAAGTTTTTTTTTTCATAATTTATGAATGTAGCTACTAGGTTGGATAAGAGTTATAACAAATATAGGAAAAAAAAATACATTTTGTTACTTCACTAATAAAATTATCGATGAAAAAAAAAAAGTTGTAACTTATGTTTGTGTTTGTCGGTAATCTCATCAATGATTTAACTTCACTGATGGAATCACCAATGATGCTAAAGTAGTCAAATAATTACAAGATTTGGGAGAAGAATTCGTGGAATTGGGATCAACTAACAAGTTCACTGATGAGTTTAAATTCATTGGTTATATTATACTCATTAACAAACTCTAAAATCATCGGATAATTATAAAGAGTTTAAGAAAAAATTCATGGAGTTGGAACTAGGATTCATCGATAGATTTAAATCCATCAATTATTTTGTACTCACTAATATAATCGCTAACTAACTGTAAAATTATCAGAAAATTTTAGAGAGTTTGGAGAAGAAAATTTGTTTGGGTTTGCTAATGAAAATACTGCCATATGAAAACTTATTGGTGAATATAGGGGTTTACAAAAGATTTCAATTTTTTTTGTTAGTGAGTTCATCAATGATATGCTATTGTGGTTAATGATCGACAAACTCATCAATGAAAAATTTCATTAGTGATGTTAAACCCAGATATGTTAAGGCAATGCCTAGATTTCCCTTATTTCCTTTCAAATCTTCATTTTCCATCCCATTTCTCCGCTTCCTCTCTCTTAACTAGACAACTAATGTTTTCTTTCTCTTAACAATCTAACAATGATGCTTTCTCTCTCCTTTAAACAATGACACAACACTCTTTTTTTTCAAATATTCTTTAAGGTTTGCCTTCTTCTATTACTATTCTTTAATTTTATATAATTTTTTTCATTTTATATATGGCATATGAATTATGATTTTTTTTAATTACTAAATTAAGATTAGATTTCTCTTTTCTTTTCTATTTTAGATTATTAGAATGATTATAAATAAAATAGGTTATTATATGGATGCAAAAGGGTGGGTTTTATTGGAAGTAGAAATTTTTGTTGATTTAATTATGTAAAGGTTATATTAACACTTCAAAAACTTTGAATGGTATTCTTATTGAATTTTTTTATTTTCATCTAATTTGAACCATCATTTTATATAATTTAGACTTTTGAATCACTTGTTTTGTGATTTATGAAGTCTCTCATGTTTATTATTTCATTTTTTTTTATAAATACAAACAAACAAGTCTGTATGCAAAATGATCATTACTAAAATATAGGTTAATCACGGTTGTGATTATGCTTGTGAAAAATGATTTCGTTCATTGTATATAGTTGTCTATACTTTTTTTTTTTTTAAAAAAGATAAGGTCTTGTATAAGAGAGGTGCTGCTGAAATTTTGTTATTAATGGATAGATGCACCAAAACAAAATACCATAAACCATGGATTGAGAATTTAATTAAATATTTTTATTATTTAGTTATATTGTTCAGACGCTGAGGAAACATTTAGGGTCAAAACAGAGCAGTTGTGCATCTTCAAGTAATAGTGTTTATAAGCCTACAATACATTTATATGTCAATAATGAAAAGTCACCTAATGCAAATAATAAAGATGCAGGTTTATTGAATACGAGTAGTGGATTTGGCATTCTATTTGTCTGACATCTTTATTTTGGAAATTTAATAACAAAATGGAAGTCATATCTAAGCATATAAACAACTTTTTTTTTTAATCTTCAAGCATAACATTAACTTAATGATTATGTGTTTATATTGTAAACCCCTGCAAAAACATAGAAACAAAGCTAATAAATAACTTTACAAGCAATAAAAACTTGGGATAAAAAGAAAATGAATAAATGACAAAATACACATGCATTTAACTATGTGGCGTGTAATGGAAGAGATGATCTTCATGAATGAATTTAAAAATTATTATTGAAGTTAAAATTATAATTATAAATTTTGGTTTAAAATTAATAATGATAGTGAAATTGGTAATGGGCCTCGACAGATAAAAGAATAAAAAATTCAAATAAATATGTCTTAAGAATGAGAAAATAATTCTTGGGAATTATAGTGAAAATGAAGAATAAAACTTACAAAAGAATTGTATGAAAAATGTTAGTGTAAACAACAATTAAAAATTTATTAACTTTATTAGGGAACAATAATAAGTCTGTAAAGGAAATAAATGATAAAAATACAAAATAAATATATTTAAGATAATAAAATGGTCTCAATAATTTATTAAAATAATTAGTATGATTTATGCAAGAATAAAATAAGAAAATTCAGATTTTTGATGAAAAACCATAAACTGACCAAATTTAAGCTAAAATGCATAACTTTTAGCCTAATTGTCAGATTTAGCTAAAATTTTATGTGGATCCTCCTACAATGTATCTTATTTATATAACAAATTTTCAACCTATAAGAGAGTGTTTCTAGCAGGAAAAAAGGGGGATGGTTTTCTTCCATCTTTTGCTTGAAAAATCTTACTAAAACACTTGAGGGAGGATAAATTAATGTGATAAAAGTGGTTCATGGAGGATAAAAATGAAACACAAGTTTAGGGTAAATTAGTGAGGTTTATAGCTTGGAAAAAGATGGTTCTTAAAGGTTAAGAAGAAGAGGTAAGGAAATATGAAGTTTTCCTTATATGCATTGGATGTTTAGGCTAAATGGAGAGAAAATTATGGATTTTTCTTGGTGAATTTTAATTATTGAATGTGAGGCATAGGAATAATGCTAGATTCATCATTGACTTCTGGCCAAGATATAATTAACTAAGATTTAAAGGAAACATGTATTTTCTTTAAATTAAAAAAATTAATCAAAATGGTTAATTTAATGAAATAAATTGTGTTTAAAAGATAAGATATCGTATGAGAAATTAAAGGTGAGTTGTTGATGCAAGAGTGGTTATCGAGGGAATACCAAGATTGGATCCTGTGTACTGTGCCTAGACTTCAGGTAGGTGTTTGGTACCTCGCCATTTAAATTATAGTCAGAATTGTTTAGATATATGTTAGATAAATTTCTTTTACTGTCTAGTAATATAATTATTTTGTCCATGCATTAGCCATTTTTCTTGTTTGATAGACCGATGCCCTATTTAGGTCTGCGTTAACTAGTTTGCCTTATATGATGGGACTAGTGTGAGATGATCAATTTACCATGTGTGATGGAATTGGTGCCCTGTTCTGAGTGGTTGGGTGGATTCCTCAGTTTTTAGAAATGTGCCTGGGTTTAGGTGGTGAGTGTTGGAACTTGATTAGTACATAAAAGTGCATTTTTTATCAAGGTTTTATGTCATCATTTTGCACTTAAAATATCAATAACTCCTTAACTAAAACATGTTTTATAATAATATATCTAATAATATAAGATACCTTTAATTTATGATAAATGTTCATTTTAAATGGAAGCCTATTACATAAATGAAAGGATTAATTGATGAATTTAAGAATTGAAATTGAAAGGACAAAGAGATGACCAAACTTAGAAAAGAGATATCGATACAATCCAAACTAGAATACTGTTCGGTAATTGGGTCATATCTGGAGCTGTAGATCTCAGATTTAAGTTTACTTTATATGGATAGAAAGGTAAGACATAGGCCTACAACTTTTATATAGAGACCAAAACTTAAAAAGGTCATTTTTCAAGTCCAAATTGTAGCAACAACAAAGAAGTCCGAATCTATCTTCCGGTCCGAGCACTGTTCAGTGTTTTGCCCATATTTAAATTTCTAGAAGTCCAAATGACCTGAATTTTTTACACAGGAAAGCTGAGACAATTTCCTACAACTTTCATGTTTCAAGTGGCTTCAATTTTGATGTTATCAATGATGTTTTGGGCAGACAAGAAAAGATATGGATTGCCACCAAGTCAAGAGTTGGTCATCCACTCATCAATTAGTCATTAAATCAATAGTTCCCAATTTTGGCCTATAAAAGGAGGCATTTGCCATGCATTTAGGCATGTTGGTTTCCAGATCAAGATCATGCTCTTGCTTTCTCTCTTTGTATTCTTTGTAATGTTTATGCTTTGCTTTCATTAATATCAAGTTTATACCTTTCATTTCCTTAATTAACTTTTATCTTATTTATGTTCTTATTTTATTTATTTATTTTTCTTTCTTTCATTATATTTAGTTAAGTTTGTTATGTCAAGGTTAAAAGGTTACACTAATGATGTAAGAATAAATATAGTGTAAACTTAATATGGACTTTAATGTTTGATAATAACATGTTTTATATTTGTTATCTTGTTCACTCTTTAATACTTTGCTTGTTAAATGACTAATCTTGATTTATGTTGTATAACACTTGGTACAAAAAATGTTGGCACTTTCATAACCGACACTTGAGCTAGGAAAGAAACTTGATTTGTCGTTAACATAAGTTCTAATCATGAATGCTTGATGAAATTTACAAGTATTAGCATTAATAGAATAAGATGAGTAATTTAATCATGTTAACAATCTATAATCTGATTGGAACCTCTTTTGTGTGTGGTTTCCAATTGAATAATAAGAGTTTATACTATACTTGTTTGACATACTAATAATGGAGCCTCTAACCTTAACATTTGTTATTATCATTATTTAATCCTTACATTAATATTCTATCTCAAAGTTCTCATCTTTTTTTTTCTTCTCCTTTTTTTTCTTTATTGTTGTTGTTGTTGTATTATTATTATTATTATTTGTAATTTATACAATTAACCTTCTTTTAGTTCGATTCCAATCTTGCTGGATTATTTATTACTTCGACACTCCTGCGCTTGGGAGAAGACATCAATCTTTTAGTCGTGTTAAGTTTTTGGTGCCGTTACTGGGGAGGTAAGTTCTTATACAAATTAGAGTATTTATTTTATTTTTTCTTTTCACTTTTCTTGTATATAACTTTGTTTCTTGACTCTTATTTTTTCTTTTTTCTTTTTATTTTCTTCTTCCTTTTATTTTATTCCTACACGTGTATGAGAGTGTAGTTATGTATATTAAATGGTAGACTTTGTAGGGTATCCTCATCATTTTCAGAAAATATAGCTGAAGAAGATAACCAGTCACTTCATAATAAGAATAATGAGAATAACAATGTTAGAACAATTAGAGACCACATAAATCCCACAAGAACAAGTGCACCATCATGCATAGTTTTTTGTCATGATGCATCTCATTTTAATTTTAAACCAGACACTAATTTGATGTTCAACCAACTCTTAAATGGCTAGTGCCAACTAACTTAGGCTAAATTTTGAGGTGCCTATAGTTAAGACACTACAATTCAACCTTATATCTAGGTCATAGTTATAAAGATAATGTGAACCAAACTTTTATTGCATCCATCAATTTCTCCAGCCATTACCTATAACTTTATATCGTATTTTGGATAGGTTGCAGGGTCCTTCCCTTATTTGGCATGCATACCAGTGGTATATTGTTCCCATATAAAAAAAAACAAGTCAAATATATGAATAAAAAAACATTAGTTCAAATAATATACAAAAGGTTTCAAAATTTACTTATAATAAACACCTTAGCTCGTCTTTCTAGGAAGTAGTGCACTACTTTCTATGTATTCTCCCTTCGTATACATGTTTTCATGTATAACTTCATCAAAGTTGGCTTAGGTCTAACCTATACATCCTGCAAAATAATTATTAGTTAAATAATATCATAAATAATAACTACTATTTTTAAAATAAATATTTAAAAATATATTTTACTCTTACTAAGCACATTGCATTATTAGTAAAAGAAAACGACCTACTAATATGCTTGCTAATACAACCATGGGTTTTTTATTTTTATTTGAGGACTCATTATGTGACCTCACTTATGAGAACCTTTGATTTCAAGAACTATTTCAAGGCGGCAAAATATAAAGAACAAAGTAGGAAGTAATCTGAGGAACCAATGACAAACCTGTCCAATAATTATCCTTTCTTTTATAAATCTTTATGAAATTTTCCTCCCTCTTAACCTGTAATGCCAGCTTCATATATATATATATAGACACTTGTAATTGAGTTTTACAGTTAAATTAATTATATAATCTTCATTTTAAATTAGTTCTTTAATGTTGTTTAATATGAAATTATTTGATAGCATTAAAAAAAACAATTTACTAAAATATTGATAAATATAAATATTTTTCTATGATTTTGTTGATCAAATAGAACTATTTTCCTTGGAGAATTATTGAGAGATGTAAATTGTTTTGATGTAGAAGAATGAATTCACTAACATCAAAATTTTTGTCGGTGATTTTTTCAGCCAATCCATCAGTGACATACAATATATTACTAGCAAATATATCCATTAGTAGTATTCACCAAAGGATATGTTGATAGGAAATCATTGACGCCTATTTTAATCACCACCGATAATAATCCATTTATGTATTAGTCACTATAAGAATAACCAACGAAATGATTGACAAATATGATATTTGGGATGAGATACTTGCTGACAACACATTTTAATTGGTAAATTTATTGGTAATTTTTATGCTGAAAAAATAAAGAGTTAACGTTGACGAAATATTCCCTGTGTATATCAATTTTTTGGTTGTGTTTAATTGTAGCTTTCTTTTATTTTCTTTCACTTTGTAGTTTTTTGGTTTGAAATTTTCATATTTTTAGTTATATTTTTCTTATTAATTAGTTTATGCTTTAATTTCACTTTATTTTCCATAGATACTTATATTCACTTGTATGTATGTGTAAAATTCATGAATTCACATTCGTGAAATCATTAAAAAAAATCTTGTTATCATGCTGGATAGATTTTATCCCAAAGAGTTTAAAAAGTTATTTAACTTTTAATTTCTAAATTAGGTAAAATATTTATGAGGCATATATATATAAAATCTGGTCTTACCTCGTTTTCTTGGGTAGCATGTATTTTTTTTTTCAAACAATGTTTTTATCAAACACTATATTTTTATAGATTAGTCAAAATATATATAGCTTAGCTTATAAACATAGAGGTGCTAAACCTAACCTATGTGAATATTTTTGGTAGTCAAAAGATTTAGAACCACATCATATACGAGGATCTAACATGTTTGAATATGTTTTACACTTCCAGCCCTTAAAAATAGGAAAAACATACTTGTAGGTGTGAAATTTCAGTGTAGAGAGAGAGAGAGAGAGAGAGAGTACAAACTTGGAAGTTGATTTTTTTTAAAAAAAATACCACAGTGACTAAAACTATATCCAAACTAGCATAATTGAAAACTTAGTTTCCAAGATAGCATAGTTTATAGAACAAGTAAGTTGCCATAAGATGCACAAGTGACATATGCTTGACCTCAAGATGCGTAGGTGAGACCCGTGCGACCTTAAAATGCTTATATGGAGATGAAGAGGTATCTTGTCATGGTGGAGGGAGGGAGAGGTCAAGAAAAGGACGGTAAGGGTGGCACCTGGGGAAAGAACAGAGAAATAATGAGAAAAAAAGGAAAAATGGCTTCTGCTAATTTTTGTGGGATTGGTTTTATTAAACATGTAACGTGTACTTTTAACGTCAAATTACATGGGAGGTCCATTCATATTTTGAGTTAAAATTAAGTTGAATTTTGTAAGTAAACATGAAACAAGTAATATTAACATGTTTGTAAGTTAAAAAAAATATTACTATGTTTTAAAAATTAATTAAAAATAAATAAAAAAATTCTTCTTAAAACACAATTTAATAGAAAAAATTTCAATTTCAAAATAAATTTATAGATTGAGCTGTACAAACTCATGAGTTCAGTTAATAAAAAATATTTTTTAATATTAAAATTAAAATTATTATTAATTTTTAATTTTTAAAATATGTTAATACATCAACTAGTATATTAATTATAATATGATAAGAATCATTATTATGAATATTGATTAATTATTCATTAATTATGAGTATTAATAAATCATAAATATTCATGAGTTATGATTAATTAATTTTTTTATTTTTATATCTTTTGAATAGGTGTTTTGGATGAGTAGAAATAAAAATAGAAATTTTTTTGAGTTATTTTCTGTTATTGTTGTTGGTTTTTCCAAGATTTTCTCTTTTAAACTAGTATTTTAATTTGATTGAATGTGCAAGTTATCGTCTCATTAAACAATGTTATTTTCAAAATATTTTTTTTTAATTATACTAGTTTGGATATATTTTTCAACCACCTATTTCTGAAAAAACACACAGGGGTTGATATGATCAATTAAATGTGCTGGAAAAAAGAAAGGCGAAAAGGGGTCGGATTGAAATGCTATCCGTGGCTCTGAGCCATTGAGCGGCTATTTTAGTGCAACTGAAGGACTGTGGCCAAATGATAACTGATAGTCAGATACGCAGCGTATCTTGGCTTGATAGGACAAAAGATTGCAACTTGTGGTTATCAATTGCCCACTTAAATGCTTCTTTCTTGCATTGTATGTGTCAGCTAGCCCTTAATTTATTGGTACACAATTGATGCTTATCCAATTTGCAAATCATGCTATTGTGTTTGGTAGTGATTGTTTTTTGGATTTTTTGATATAATACATTAAAACAATATAAAAAAACATTCAGAAATATTATTTTTAATAAAAAATAATTTAAAAACCACTTTAAGACACCATTTTCACATTGGAGAATTGGCCTTGTTTACCCAATATTGGAGAGGCAATCTTGCAGCATTATAGCAAAGATATGTGGGCTGCATCAAGCCCACGGAAAAAGACAAGTCCTTCCCCCCCTGGGACGATAATATTACACTAAAAAAATTACATGATTTTTCACGAACATGATGGAGTATGATTGTGTTTGCCGGTGAGAGAGTTCTTGCAGGTTATCTTGAGAGAGTTCAAATCATGGCACGCAAAACAAATACTATCCATGGTCAAGGTAAAAGATGGACAGCAGACACGTATTAATTGATGAAGAGACACAAGTACAATGATATTGGAATAAAACGTGTCAAACACGGTTTTGCTGTGGCCGCCAAATGAATCATTCTTTCCAAGCCCACTTGACTGATTTTTTCATGGACATGAACAGGTTCCTTAGGAAGGTTAATGGATTATCCTCAGTTAATCGAGCCAGGGAGAAAGGAGTTGTTTCATATTTTTTAATAAGAAATTAAAATAGCGTTGCTTTATATTTTTTAAATACTCAACTAGGTTCTTATGAGATTGATTACGGCTGATCGAGTTAATACTTGTTCAGTTTAATTTAAAATTTAATTCATTAAATTTAATAAATTATTTAGGTAATCAATCAAATCAAACCAAAATTAATAATATTTCTAAAACATGAAATAGAAAAATATATTGGTTTCAGGGTGTAATAATAATGGTAGTTTAAAGTATTTTTTATTTAAAAATATATTAAAATAATAATTTTTTAATTTTTTTAAAATTATTTATAAAATATTCATATAAAAAATAATTTTAAAATATTAAAATATTAAATATAAATATTTTTTAAAATTTTTTAAAAAAAAGGTGAGTGAACCGAGTTTTGACAAAGAGGGGAAAAGGACAAGAGTGGTGAATAAGTACTAACGTATCCCAATTGTGGGTTTCACAAGCCGACTGAATTTGGAGTGCCTCCACGTTACATCAAAACAGAGTGATTACTTTTAATCATGGCTGATCCATTCTTATGAGCAAAAAGTTGAGAGTTATCAAGTAATAAGTTTTTTTATGTTGGCCCACTAGCTTTGATTACGCCATCTTTGTAAATCCAATTTAGTTTCTGTGCCTTAAAGCTAAAGTTTTTGTATTGATTGGGTCATTTATATATATACACATTTCCAAAAATAACAATAATAATTCTTATACCTTCAAAGATTATAACTTTAAATAATAATACAAAAATTATATACTCACATGACAATCAAAGTAAGATTATATACTCACATGACAATCAAAGTAAGACTAGGAAGATACATAAATATTATATTATATGAACCTTTCTTCTACTTCTTCTTCTTTAAATATCTACAGCCTTCTTTTTCCGAAAACCTCACTTATTTTTCATCTTCTTTATCATCACGCATGCAATGTATATAGATGTTAAGACCAGAACTTAGAAAATCTTCATAAGTTTGACTAATCAAAATAAACACAAACATATAATTAATATAAATAAAGAGTTCATTTAAAGGTATAAAAATATTGTTTTTAAAGTATTTATTTGTGTCACATAAAGATAATATTTTTAAAATTCAACTAAACTCTTTAAACAACTCGAAAAATTAAAAAAAAAACTAAAAATAAAAAATATTTAATTACATAATAGAAGTTCATACTTATAAATACTTAAATACTTAGAAGCAAGTGTTACTTTTTAATATGAGATGGATAACTTTTCTATCTTTATTCATTTATAAATTACACAAACAATTAATCTATAAATACTCAACAATTACAAATACATATTCACGTATTAATGCATACCTATGCATGAGTATATGTGTATATGATGCTGATGAGGCTCCTTGGAATCCGATATCAGCAGGTTGTAGGCTTCGGGTTGTCATGGGCCTGAACATGCAAACTGATTCTCAAGGTCCAATACTACAACAGCCACAAAACTGAAAAGGTAAGCTCTAACACTTCTGGTTCAGATCTGATGTCTAGTTAATGACGTCAAAAGGGGAACCTCATCCTCGTCATTAGATTAGAATGGAAACCCAAAACTGTTAAAGCACCCCGCTCCCTAGCCCATTGCTTGATACCAAAATTATTGACAAAATTAAATTTTTTTTAGGCTCGAAGGCTAAAAGCTTTTGAGAATAATGAAGCCCAGGCTTCAGACAGTCTCAATATTGTATATAACTTCATGTATTGATATATCCTATATATTTTTATATTTTAAAAGTTATTTTTTTATTTTTTATTTTAAATTATTTTTTAATATTTCCAGATCATCTTAATATGCTAATATTAAAAATAATTTTCTTAAAAAATATTATATTAATATATTTTCAAAAAAAAAACCTAATACCTTATAATTATTGGTCAAACTCTTTCCAGTCCCTAATAGTAGAAAATAAAGCATAGAACATGTAAAAGTAAAAATAAAAATAAAAATAAGGTACTGATCTGGATTGATTTGTTTCTTTTCTTGAAGCAAAGTCAGGAATCAGGATTTCATTTCATGGACAGATCGTTCTGATATGGGCCTTAATCTAAATTATCAATGAGTCCTTAAGCTGGGATTACTTATTTTGAAGTAAGCCCAGGCCTTGTTTCATAGCATCAAAACTTGTAATGCAGTAATTAGCAGGTCTAAATTTAAGAGATGAGCCTAGTTGGCAAATACGCCACGCTCCCCTTCTTGATTTTTTTTCAAGTTAAATTTAAGACATAGTATTTTTAAACTAAAATATATTAAAATAAAATCGACTTAATATCTTGTAAGATCAAAAATAATTTAAAAACGTTTTAAAAAATAAAAGCTACCACAATAATAAAAACATAATAATAATAATAAATAGCCGGTGTGTGTAATATTCAATCCACATGGATCGACGAATTGCTCCAGCTGTTCCAAGGTGATTGTCGTCCAACCGTGGCAACATAATCCTGGGAGTTTTTTTTTTTTTTTTTTTTATCAAGAAAAATACAATAACGCCAAAGTTCATGAAACTTAATTCTATCTGGACACCTTAAACTTTGGAGGGGGACATGCAGGCATGGTGATGACAAATGAACTATCACTAGTTTGACCGGGTCAGTTTCATAAATTCTATAGAATAATATCTACGCTGCAATTGTGACCTTTGGAATGTGAAATTATTTGATTTGTATGGATTTAGGAATACTTCTCCTTCAATGGTGGAACATGAAAGATACTGAAAACCGTTGTTACTGAACTTCATTTTTCCTAACCGGTTCACTTAGAACTTTATCAACTTGCTTTTCAGTTAAGATTATATGTAAAAATAATTTAATTTATAGTTAATTTAGTTTGACGCAATCAATCCAACGAATTGATTTACAATTAAATCAAAAAATCAAAACTTCTTATATTGTTTTTCAACCCTTTGATTCTATAAAGAATGTTTATTTGATATTTCTTAATTAGATAAAAAATATTTTAAGAAATAATGTGAAAAAGGACCTGATTCGAAGTTATCTAAATTGATTTACGGAAAAGAAAAGGAGATAAATTCGAATGTAACTAGGAATCCAAGTTCGTATGTTAATTTGAGTCAATTTGGTTGTCTGAATCCCGTTCTGAGACCACTTGTATAGAGTGAAGGGCATATATGTTGTGTCAAATACAAAGGGGTTCAAAGTAGAAAAAAACAACATGGGAATTTGTTGACTTTGATACAAGTATAAAAACTTTAGTCCTCAAAGTGATACCCCCCCACCCCCACTGAGAAGTTATGGCTTTAGAGTTGTGTTTTTCCAACTTTTTCTTTTTTTATAATTTGGTCCTTAAACTTTCAAATTCTTTCATTTTCATTCCTATCAATGTTATGATTTGACCTCTTAAAAATATCAATGCTAGAAGTTTTACAAGCTATGACACATATTTCTCAACATGCTCTCTTTCAAAGACTACTAGTGTTGTCAAAGAAAAGAAAGAGAATTCTCACCTCTCACGTTTATATATATATATATATATATATATATATATATATATTATTGAAAATATAATTATTGAGAATGTAATGTATGTAATGTTTGTGTTTGATTAAAATTATTAATAATGTGGTTGGTTCATCATTAATAATTTATGAAGAGTTCAAATTCAGTATCTTTTTTACCAAAAATAAAAGATTCAGTTTTTTGTCTTTGAAAAATAGTATAATTATTTTGACTACAATATATTTTCCTTTTCTCTAATATACACAAACCCATTAACCATGTTTAAAGATATTACATTGAAGTGTTCTTATAATAACTTTACATAAGTAAATTATATAACATACATTATATTAAATATTATTTTTAATACTAGTTTAAAATAGCCAAAATAATGTTTACTTTCCACTGGAAATTCATCAACTTAGCATAAGTAGGCAACGGAGGGTTCAAAATCACCTATTTGCGTGTGTTCAATTTAAGAGAAAAATATTGTAGAGGTTTGATTTCATTAAATCTCAAAATTAGAGGGATTGATAATGATTTCTACCTTATCTTTTGTCACGGCAATTAACTTATATAACTAATGTGGATATAATTATTTGTTTATTTTTTCCATTTCCTGTGATATTTAGATGTCAAAATTAAGTGGATGCAAAATTAGTTTCTTAAATGTGGGTCGCAAACACAATGAAACTACTTCAAAATCCAAGATTGATTTTTAAAAATGAAAAATACAGGGGTCAAAATGAAATATTGTTGAAGTTTGAGGGATTAAAACGTAGTTTTTCCTGCTTTGTTCATGCCGACCCTTCAGTTTTTAGCCCTTTTCGACCCCCTCAAAATTTTCTAGTTACGGACCTGATTCACTTTTGCTAAAGCGTCCCAACTCCAAACATTTCTCAGAAAATAACATAAAATAAAATAAAATAAATCTCATTAATCTCGTAGTTATATTATAGATTATTTGTATTTTCCTAAGTTTACAGTGATAGACTAAATAATTCAACTGTGTTAAGTTGTGAATTTTTTTTAAATATAAAAAATATTTAAATATTACTTCTGTATTTTCTAATAAAAAAATTCTAATTATATGGGAGTTGATATAATATGATCTGATGAATTTAATGGGTCCAAAAATAACCAAATGATAATTAAAAATATAATTTAATAAAAATAAAATTTTAGATATTTTTAAAAGATCAAGATAAAATTATATTAAATTGATTTAGATCAATATGAATTAACTTGTTAAATCGTTGATACAAGTTAGATAATCTCATGAAAAAATTAAAAGAAATTATAAAACTTAATTCTCAATCGATTCAATGTTAAAAAATAAAATTAAAAAAAAAATAATTAAAAATAATTTAATAACAAATAACTTGAGTTAATCTGATTTAACATGTTAAACTTGTAATTTAAATTATATGATTAAGATGACCTCATAGAAAAAAAATAAAAATAAATTATGAAATTTAAACTAAATTAATCCAATGTTGAAGGATAAAAATTTTAAAAAAATTATTAGAAAAATAAACAAAAAAATTCAACTTGGGTCAACTTAAGCTAAATCGCTAAACCTGTCATCTGAGTAATGAGAATAAGATAATCTTATAAAAAATAAATAGAAAAATAATTATAAAACATAATTCCAAATCAACCAAATAGTGAATAATAAAATTAAATTTTTTTATAAAAATATAATATAAGTTAATTTATTAAATTGATATTGTGCTTTGAGACTAAAATAAAAAAAAATTAATACTAAATAATAAAATTAATTTTTTTAAAAACAAAATATGCACCATTTAAGTGAACAGGGCTGTATAAGAAGGGATGCAATGAATTCCTATTTTCATTTAGTTTTTGTTAATTTAATTTTAATATACAAAAATTAGTCTAAGAATATTATTTAATGTAAACTACAAAAAAGATAAATAAATTATTGAGCAGAAAGAATCCTTCCCTGTCTTGGGAATAAGCTAGCACATTTGCTATATTTAAAGATCGAAGATGAGAATAATTTCTTATAAAAAACTATGTAAAAAGTTAAATAAGAATAAATATTGAATGAAGATTAAAAGCATGAAAATAAATATATATTCTAATTAATATAAAAAATCATTTAAAAATTTAAAAAGTTTTATATTTTTTTATACATATAAACTCATAAATCAATACATCAACAATATTATTTTAAATTTAGAATATTAAAATCTTTTTTAAAAAATTCAACCAATAAATTACCTTTGAAATCCATGTTCTAACAACCATATGAATGATTAATGATTTTTTAGGTTAATAATCAAATGAAATTAGTGCATTAATTAAGAAAAATACTCAAGTCATGGGGGGAACTATCATTTTCAGAAAACGATGGACCATGCTAACATGTCAGCACATAAATACGAGGCTGCTAATCACAAAGAAGGTACCGACACGTCTCCCACGACAACGACGGGGCTCCAGAACATATCCACAAAAGAAGAATTATTGTACGGACAACCCCCAAAGTTTCTCACTAGACCTCACTTGACAACTCAACACGTGGTCCCATCATCACGTTTGATTCACACGCCCCTAAAAGTCCTTTACGAAAAGCCTAAACAAAAGCCCAATCGGTTCCCACTGGGTCCCTCCCTGAGAGACCGAATCTTTAACGGTGGGCCCAAGGTATGTGAACGTTGCTCAGAAAACGACGCGTGTTTAGGAGGCTGAGTAATTGTGGGACCTATAAGTGTTGAAATTACTATAAACTTGACGCGTGTTGGCTTGTGGGACCTAGTGGTGGGTATAAAAATCCAAATAAAATTCACAAAAAAGTCGCTAGGTGGGACCTACCAGTCCACGTTCTAGCCGCCTAACTTTTTGTTTAAATTTATTATAAGTGCGGTTTAATTACGTGGTTGATTACGGATCATTCATGTCTTAGGTGGGAGATAAGCAAGTGGGGCTCAACTTGCCCTGCCCAAAATCTTTCTTAACAACTCGTTACTCACTCGTATCTTGCGATGGATATATATACACATATATATTCTGAAAAGGTACGGATTTTTGATAGTAGAACCCGAATGAGTTTTGTGCACTGATAATTTAAATCCCATTTCCATGATTTTTTAATACTATTTTAGGTATAAATAACTTTAACTTGAGCCTAAACAAAATCTAAATCCAAGTAGAATAATTTATAACTATTTGGTATATAATTAATCTGATAATAGATTATTTATTTATATTACATCATGTTATAGTTAAAATTTTAACTCATTAATTCAGGTCTAATTTAAAATTCAACTTTTTTTCTTTAAGTTTTACTTTAATTTAATTGATTTTGAAAAATTTATTTAAACTAATTTGTTTAAATTTGTGTTGGCATCTATTGAGTTAAGGTAAAATTATTATCCTTATATTTCTTTGTATTAAAATAAATTTTATTTATATATATCCCGCAGTTTTTTAAAATAATAAAAATATTCTTGTTTATAGCTTTTCTTTTCAAGTGGAAAAAATGAATGTAAAAAAAATTTTGAAAAAAATAAAATATTTTTATATACAAGTATATTTGTATTTTTTTAATTTGATAAAATTTAAAATATATTTGTATTATTTTTGTGTATGTATATATATTTTTAAAATAAATAGAAGATTTTCGACCTATAACTACCTTATGATTATGTAAAGTATAAATTATATAAAAATAAATCAAACGAGTTCAAGCTAGCATAAATCAATAATATTTAATCCAATTGAAAACAAATGTTGTTTATATTGAAAGCAACATTATAGTGTTCTAATTAAACTATAATGTTTTTTGTTTTTATTATAAAATATAATAAATAATAAAATTTAATTGAATGATAGGTTGTAGAATTGATGACAATCATAAAATCATAAATTTAATCAAGCTTTGAATGAACATGTTTAATAAAAGTAGCAAATCTTCAAGTTCACATTAACAGAAAACAATAATTTTAAATTGAGCAATAATTCGTGATAACTTACATAAGATAATAAAGAAAAAGCTCTGTATCATGCAGATAGCTAACATAAACTTATTGCATGATAAAGAAAGCAATAAATAAGTTAAATAATGAATTACTCCCTCCATTCTAAAACTTTTGTCATTTATTCCAAAATGATTGTCTTGTCAAAATATTAGGTAATCTATTTTATTCAATGTACCATAAAATTATTCAAGTAATTTAATTATTTAATTATGAAATAATTAATCCATGTTATTTTTCTTTGCTTGTCATGATTCTAAGCTACAAAGCAAACGAGCTAATGATGGGCTAACATAAGTTTTCTATTGATAAACATGGTCAAGCAAGTATAGTCTTAGATTTGCTTGGAGTGGGTTCGCTGCTTGATAATACTTCTTTACCTTTTGCTAGCAAGTTAATGTATATAGTTCACCTTAAAACATAAAGCCAAGTCCCTTTTAACTCGAATCCAATCATTGAATCAAAGATGACGTGGCACAATCCTAGTGATTAATGGGATCTTCTTTCCATTATAAATTCCAAGTACTCTCCCCATTTGCAAGGGTAAAAACCACCCTCTAGCTCTTTGAAATCTCTCTCTCTCGATGCTTCACTACACTCGCAGCATAAAACCACCAAGGCTTCGTCCAGTTGAATTAATTGCCACCCATCTGCCTACCACCTAAATTTGCATTTTGCTAGTGCTGTTTACTCTTCCTCCATCACCTCTCTTCGCCTCCATGCATTACTCTTAGTAGGTGGACCGTTGTTTTTATTATAAGTTATGACACTACCCCTTTGTACATCGACTAGACAACCGATCAATCATTTCATGTATGCTCAAGAACTTTCACAAACACTCAATAATTCCATCACACCTATTAATAGCTTTACTATCTCAATCTTACCGTACTACTTGTTTTTTTGACAAGAAATCCGAGTGTTAAACCCTTAAAAAACCCTTCACAATGCTTCCATTGTAGCTAGAAATAATAATAGATTCAAGTGTGAATTTGAAGTGGATGGCCACTCTATCCAATTCAATATATATATGTTGGGATCTCTACTAGGTATCAAGACAAGTATAGATTAAAAAACAAAAAACCTAACACCTAAAATAGCTTTCAAATATGAATACCCACTTCATAACTTGTTAGTTTAAGGGAAAAAACACCTTTTAACATGGAAAATTGATTGAAAAATTTCTTAATATAACTAGCGAAATGCTTATTTATTTATTTATTATTATGAGGATTACAAAAAAATTATTTCGAAGACTTTTTGTAAGAAAATAATTCCAAGTATCAAAATAATTTTTTTTGAAAAATTACAGGAACTACAATCAACGTTTGAAAAATTGTTATTAGCGGGTAGAAGCTGGTTTTAAATGGGCGGGAACGAGCCGAGTATATTTTGGATATGAGCTTAATGGATACTTTTTCAGAGGGTTAGGTATGAAATTAATTTGCTTAAAAGCCTAAAATGAAGACGAAGATATACGGGAGAGCATATTTTTTTTTTTGGTTAGTTTGTTTAAATATCCAACACCTGCCAATTTCATTATATATTAATGCATAATTGACTATTTTAATCAATTTATATGGTATTTAATTATCCAAGGAGGAAAAGGCATCTAGGAAGAGTAATTATATTATAGGTTGGTTGGAATATGCATCTATAAATTGTTAAAAATTATCTTGAAAATATTTTAAAGACTTTGATCCCGTGATAGTGAGCTCTTTGTAAGTGTGTAACGGTCAATGATTCGAATTAAAAAAATATCTTGTTATAAAAGAAGGTTAGAATAGCCTCTTGTAGTGATGATAAATTCAACCCGTCATGATTACGCAATTTAATTCTCTTTAGTAACTTGATTCTCCCTTCTCACTTAATACTATCATTCATTGACACTAAAATCACCATGTTTGCCTATTCATTACTTATGGATTATAGGTCATATAAGAAAATTAAATAAAAAATTATTGATATTTTTTAAATTATAGGTAACCTACAATCTTTTCTCTGTTAATTTTAATACCTCTTAATGATAATAGATAAAGGACCAATGATGATGAAAAGGATAAAGAGAAGGAGCTAGCTTGATCGGATTTTATAAATAATATTTGTTTTTTTAATAAAAAACACAAAAATTATTGTGAAACAAAGCAACCAAATAATTCTATATAAATATTACATTATGTTTGGAATTGTTGTGTTGTTTAGTGATATACTAGATAGATAACTCGTGACTCGTTGTGGTTTGGACTAATTTTTTTGTAGCATAAAAAACAATGCTTAAGTATTGTTATTGTATTTTAAAGAATAAAAAAAATAAAATTCACAACTCAATATTATAGAAAGAGAACTAAAAAAATAATGATCCCCGATCCTCATGAATAAAAATGTATAAGGATGAAATCTGGAAAAAAAATTAATAAAAAAAAGTATAAAAAAGCAATGCATAAGTAAAACCAAAGGAGATTGTCAAAACCCTCGAGCAGAATTATATAGACATGATAATCCAATATAAAAAAATAGAAAACAAAGTGGGATTTTAAAAAGAATCAAATTTTGAAGGACAAAACAAAAAAGGATAAAAGAGCGACATAAGAAAAAAATGGGCCACCTAGATAAACCTCTCACATGGATCATAAGGTAATGATAACTTGACTAAAAATAAAATCAAAGAAAATAACAAAATTTATTAAAACAAACTTTAAAGGATATAATCGGGAAAGAAAATGACATCAACCTGTGTTAACGTTTTACACCCATGATCCTAGGTAATGAATAAAGTCGAAGCACCGCATTTGAAAAGCAACTATTTTAAAATTTGGCTTGACCTAATAGGTTGACTCGTTAGTCAAGTGATTTTTGGCTTAAACTAGACTGAGTTTCAAAAGAAATTAAAGGAGACTTGATCAAGTGTAAAACAACCAAAAACTCGAGTTCAACCATGTTTTGGATAACACTGGGAAAATCTAGTAAAAACCAGGGTTAAGACTTGTTGACTACTTTTCTATTTTTTTCTTTTCAAAATGGTATCATTTTGATTTTTTTTTATAAAACAAAAAAATTTAGTTGACTTGGATTAACTCGAATCAATCCTTTTGACCCATGACTCGAATATCATCCCAGATTCACTCTTGGGTAGGGTTTAGAAACAATGGAAAAAACTAAAGAGATTAAATGTCAATGAATAAAATTTCAAATGATGAAATAAAAAGAATAAATAAAGGATAAAAAATAGCAATTAAGAGCATACAAATCTCATTTGAGAAAAAAAAAGAGGATAAACAAAAGTTTTGAATTGAAGGACAAAATTGAAAAAAAAATCAAATTAACAAATGAATCCAAAATAAAAATTAAAAGAATAAGGACCAAATTTAAAAAAAATTAAGATTATGGATTTAAGGATTAAATTGAAAAAAGATTAAAATTTAATAAAAGGGCTAAGAATTAAAATTAGAAATCAAAATTTTGAGTACCAAACTTTAAATAACATCAAATATTAAATTGAAGGACAAAGTTGAAAAGAAAAATTAAATTTACAAAAAAATAAAAAAAAAATAAACAAAGAATACCAATTTCCAACAAGCTTTATGATGATAGATGGATTTTAAAAAATAATTAAAAATGACTGAAGCCAACTCGGTCCAACTTTGAGAATTTGAAACACAAATCATAAGACCGAATCACAATATAAAAGACAAAATAAAAAAATAACAATATAAAATTTTTAACGAAGCAAAATAATTAAGGATATACTTAAAAAACTAAATTAAAAAAAGTGGTTTACAAAATACATATTTAAAAAGAAAGAGAATCAAACATAAAGAAAATAAAAATAAATCAGAAAGGATAATATTAAAAAATAATTTCAATTAAGAAAAGTAGAAGAACAACTAAAAATAACAAACAAAAAAATAAGGGCCATATTTGATATAAAAATAAAATATCAAATGATGAAATTCAAAAAAATAAATTCAATAAAGGAATCAAGACTAAATACATTACAATTAAAAAAACGATTACTGAATCTAATATAAAAATGAAGTATATATTGATGTAATTAAAAAAAAAGTTATTTTAATAAATAATTTAAGATCAAATACATTGCAATTAAAAAAATAAAGACCAATTTGATATATAAATTATGTGTCAAAGGATGAAATTTTAAAAACATTAACTCAAATGATTTAAGATCAAATACATCGCAATTGAAATAGTGAGGACCTATTTTAACTTAATAAACAAATAACCAAACTTTCCAGTTTTTTTAGTTTTTGACAATGGCCTACACAAATTTCTAGGTGGAGAGATAGAAAAGATGGAGGGAGAGAGGGAAACATCGGTAGTCATTGCTCCTCCATGTGATAGTTGCGAACACTCGCCTTACCACTATGATAGGGGGTGCTAAGGCATATTAACTGTCCCATTGAAAGACGATGTTCAGAACAATTTGAGCGCTGCATGCCCCTCCTAAAAGGTGCGGGCGATACCCACTCGTTGAAGCATGCCTAACACATATCACCCACTTCTAAGTTTATATATATATATACATACACACACACACACACACACACCCAATTACCCCTAACTCCATTTGATAATTAAAAAAAAACATTTCAAAAAGATAAAAACATCCTTGTAAACCATCTTTGTTTTTTCTAAATCTAAATGTAATTTAGTCATTCTATTATTTGAAAAATGAAAAAGATGGTGAAGCCTCTGTCAATTAATTTTAAAAAGATAAATTTTTTATTTTATTTTTTTATGAATAAAACAAAAGAGCCCTTTATCCAAATTTTTGTTTTTTGCTTTTAAGGGTAAAATAGTCACTACACTATAACAAAAAAACATGTTTGGACCATTTTGTCCCTAACTAATCTTGCAATGATGAATTATCCTTTAAAAAAGACAATTCTACCCCTAATTGCAGATCTAATTAGTTTTTTCTGGCAAGGGTAAAAGCATATTTATACGATTCTAATCTATAATGTTTGGTATCTAGATTGACAATAAAAGTTTGATCTTTTTTAGTATTGTTTGTAACTATATGAAAAAAACTGCCTATATATATATATATTATAATAAGGAGCATACACTAGAGTCTGAAATTATTTTATATTGATAATGAAGTTATTTCTACATAACTAGAATAATATTGTTGAGTACTTGTACTTGTTAAGAGAGTTATTAAAAACCTAGGGAAACTGAAATCCTTGTAGAGAGACTAGTTACTCTCCCATGTACTAGAGTCTGGTTAACCATGATTTTTTATTTATTTATTTATAAAAGTTAAAAGGAAATGATATGCTTTTTGTTTAGTTTTTCAGAGACAACACTACTAATGATGTCATGCAAAAAACTTCATAGAATAATATATATCTTTATTGGTTAATGTGTTCTGAGCCTGAGTTGTACCTAGAAGACAAGTTCATTACGGAATGAAAAACACTTCTATGCTTAAGTTAATATTTGAGTTTTTTTTTCTTAAGTGATAAACATGTAAAAATTCAAGAAGATGAAAATGAGTTTTTTTATTTATTTATGAAGAGATGTGTGTTCTTTATTTTGCTGAGTGTGTTCTATAGTGGATAAGTGTTAAGTGTAATGTAGTTCAAATGAATTAACATCTTATTCTCTCTTAAAACTTGAAAATATTTGAAAACATCTTGGAAAATATTTGGAGAAATACTAGTAAAAAAAATATATTCATGAATATCACTATGCATATTACTACTAATGAATAATAAATCAAAATAAGTGAAAAATATTTTATTTATTAGACTAGAGTTTGAGCTTGACTAGGCCTCAACCTAACCAAGTTTCGTAGAGCTTGGTTGAGCCTAGCCAAAAAAAGTAAAAGAAAAAAGGGTAACTTGATTAAGTCGTGGTCTAACCAAGCTTTAACAAACTTCTATTTATTTATTGTATTACAAAGTATGTAGTTTGATAAAAACATATTGTAATGAATATCATAAATAAAAATGTTATTTGAAACAAAAAGGTACAATGATGAAGTCACACGTGTAGAAAAAGTAGAGCAATTCTTTTATTGCCTTTAATTGTCATTTTTTTATTTTTTAATTAAAAAACATTAATTAAAAACCAACAATAAAAGAGAGAAACATAAAAGAGTGATCCAATATTACAATACTAGGATTTTACTTTGAGAAGACTTTATTTATTTAATTTGTTTTGATCAATAAAGATAATGAACTTAACTTTTATAATCCTTAAGTTAATTTATTGAAAATTAGAAATCTCATGTTTATATATAGATTTTTCTATATTATTTGTCTACTATGGATTATTTGAAGTTTTAAATGTGTTATTTTCTTTGTCAAATTTATTATACTAAGATAATATTAGTTAATTAATAATATTTTTTTGTGTTAAATAAAGAGAAATGCTAATTGTTTTAAAAACTATTATATACAATCCAAAATAAATAAATAAATGACCAAATAAAGATAGTATAATTTAAAAGAAATTATTATACAAAAAATATCCCATATTTCTATTAGTTGAAGCTAGATAAATTATTCATGTTACACTTAAAGTTTCCTTAACATAAAAAAAGATGCATAGGCGACACAAACATTTCTTAAAAAGAAAAATAAAAATAAAAATAAAAATAAAAATTATGAGATTTGGGTCATTAATATGATTGAGTTTAATAAACTTGGATAATTTAATAATATGAATAAAAAAAATACAATGATAGAAAATAAACTAACAAAAAAGATAGTGATTAACTAAAAAATAAAGGTTTGCCAACACCATAAAAAAAGGTATCCATGATCTTATTTGATAATAAAGAAAAAAAATGAAATGAGAGAAAAAATAAAATAAAATAAAACCTTAATTTCTAGCAAAGAAAATCTTGAAGGAAAAATTAAAGAATTTTTTTAAAATAAAAAACACCCAACTCAAGCGTACTTAAGTTAGTATGCTAAATATGGAATGTAGTCATGATATTACAGTTATCCTGTCAAAAGTAAATTGAATAAAACAACAAACTTAACAATCAAATAACCCTAATGTTAAAATCAAAAACTAAAAAATAATCATTTTTGATTTAAAAGCATAAAAAAAAAATGCAGGTCAACTTGAGTTAACTTACTAAACTTATAACCATGAATATAAGATTAAGATAACCACATAAAAATAAAAGTGAAGAAAAAATCACAAAATCCAATTCCTAATCAATTAATTATTGAAAGATGAAATTGATTTTTTTTTAAAAATAAAAGACTTAAAAAAGGCTAAAGTCAACCTATGTTAATCTTTAATAGTCATGAGCCTAAGACTAACCCTTAAAAAAAAAAACCCTTAAAAAAACATGAAGCAAAATCCTCAATTAATTAAATGTTGAGGAATGAAATCAAATACGATAAAAAAGTATCCAAAATAAAAAAATAGTAATAAAAAGAATGATGATCAAATTTGACATATTAATAATTTAAAATAAAATATTGAGGGATAAAATTAATAAAAAAATTATATTAAAAAATAAAAAATAATTAAAAAAATAAGGATTAAATTTGATATAAAAATTAAATGAAACAAAAAGATAAGGAATAAATTGAAGAAAAAATCAATGAAAAACGATAAAAACAAAAAAAAAACAATTAAAAGAATAAGAATTAAATTAAAAAAAGAACACCTTTATATTTTCGCAGTTCAATGTGAATCTAGAGACAAGAAACATAAAAAAAGGAGGAGAAAAAAAAGTCACAAGAACACAAACCAGCTAACCATTAGGAAAATGATGTTATGACGCATTCAACATCGTCACAGAAAACAGAGTTTGGCTACTGTGAGGTAACTCACATATAGTTTGAAGAGCAAGAGTGTCTTTAACTTGCTAGAGTATACTTTGCGTGCAAATTGATTTATTTTTTAAATTATATTTTATATTTATTAAAATATAAAATTGATTTTCAGTTAAGTTGATTATAAATAAAAACAGGATGAAAATATGATGAAAAACCCATGCATGCAAGCTAATAAATCTTGTTTTTTTAAGGGTATTTAGTTATATATATTTATTGTGCTTAGAAAATTTAAGAAGAGCAAGTTGCCTCAAATCTATAGAATAATGATAAATAAATCATGAAAAAAATCATATTACCTTTAATAGCTAGCTAGCTAATTAATTTTTTATATGAAAAGAAAAATTATAATCTTATTATTCAAATTAACAATACTTGCCTCTAGAGTAAAATGCTATGTTCCTTTAATTTTTTTAATAATGTATATTGTAACACCATAAGATTTGCATTGATGAGCACCACATATATTTTGACAAGTCACTAGTACAGAAAGGAAAGGAAAGGAAGTAAGTTAAATTAATATTTTTTTTTAATTTATGAAACAATTCATTGTTAGAGATAAACCTAACTCGATCAAGTTCCAAGTTTATTAACTTTAATTTATCAATGTATAGACAAATGTTATGTATATTAACAAATTATATTAGATTTTCATCTAAATTAATGTGTTAAATGATTAGTGAAAAATAAAAAAAGTCAATGCTACACATCAATTTGTATCAACTTTCCACTTAGTTCAACACTATAGTGCTACAAAGCATGTTAAATAACCCTATAAAAGTTAACTTACTAAATCTATAATTTAAATCATGAAATTAAGATAATCTCTTAATTAAAATAAATTATGAAACTCAATTTTCAATCAATCCAATATTAAAAGATAAAATTTACAAAAATAAATAAATAAAAAACAACTCGAGTTAACCTAAGTTAACCTACCAAACACATACTGAGGATCACGAGATTAAGATAAGCTCAAAGATAGAAAACCAGAAAAATAACTTCTCTCAACTTAGGTTACCCTGTCAAACCTACAACTTATATTATAAGATTAAGATATCCCTACATAAAGCAAATAAAATAAATTATGAAGTACAATTTATAAACAACTTATTATTGAAAAATAAAATTAAAAAAAATTCAATATTAAAAAAATAATAAATTACTCGATTGAACCTGAATCAACTTACAAAATTCATATTCGAGTAATGAGATTGAAATAACCTAATAAAAAATAAACTGAAATAAATCATGAAATCTAACATCTAATCAACTTAATATTAAAAAAAAAAAATTAATTTGAAAAAAAAGTTTAAAACAACAAAGTTAATCTACTAAACTTACATTACACATCACAAAACTAGAATAACTACTATACAAGACTAGAATAACTACTATACAATAAACCATAATAAATCATGTATCTCATTTCTAATTTCGAATACCATGGAGCTGATTGTAACTAGATATTCGAGGGACTTTTTTGTTGCCGTGCTACATCCATGGTTGTTATGCAATCTAGGAATTAAGACGGTCACAAAGGAGGGCCGCCATTGGAGATGGTTCTTAGGGTATCAATGTGGAGCTTGTGGAGGTCACGCAATAGCAGGATTCTTCGAGAGCAGTTTCAGTCAAAGTCTAGCATTGTGCAAACCATTAAAAATACGGTAGCTGACATTGAACATGCTATGGATGATGGGAGCAGAGCGTTTATAGACACAAAGCAGGTGAGGTCGGTAGGTTGGAAATACCTTCTGATAGAGCGTTAAATGTAGATGGTTGCAACAAAGGAGACTCGGGTTTAGCAGGAGCAGGTGACTGATTAGGGATAATATAAGATCTTAGATCAAGGGGATTGTAACAAACACAAAGTTTTTGTTCTTCAGTCCGAGCAGAACTTGCTTGGGATCTAGGATTTTGTCTACTTGTTTTGGAGTCTGATTCAGTATTAGTCATAAGCCATATCATGAAATAGGAGGTCAGAGCTGACGCCAACTATGCACTGATTATTAGAGCTCGAGATATTCTAGCCAGGGAGTGAGAAGTTCATGCGCAACATACATTCAGAGAAGGGAACTTTGCAGCAGATAGGCTGACGAGTTTTAGGTTAGGTAAAAAAAGCAATGGATAGACATGATTGGATTATTCATGACCTACCTGTGTATTTGTGTCATGACTTGATTGAGATTGCTATGCCCCATTTAATTTAATTTTCTTTGGATGTTAAGCGTCGATTCACACACACACAAAAAAATAGATTTAGTTTCTATCGACAAGTAAGTTGATTCAATTTCTGTCACCCTTATATGTAAATAAAAAATTATATATTTAGACCATGTTATGAATTTTGATTGGATATTTATGTTGTATAAGCTTTAAAAGATTGGCCTCGTGGTAAAGGAGATACGCTCATTTGTTGACTTTATGGGTTCAAATTTTGAAACATTGAAGCTAATATCTAGGAAAAGTTAATATTTTTTTAAGTGTACCAGCTGATGCTGGTGGTGCGCTCATAAAATCATTTATAAAGAGACTTAGTTTTGCTCAACTAGAAAGTTAATCCACTGCCAGAATTTTAAATACAATTTACAGAAAATAAAATATTGTTAGAAAAAAAATCATCAAAGATTTTTATTCTGTTAATCATATAATTATCCATAGATTTACAAACATAAATAGCACACTAAACAAAAAAAAAAATACCTACATTAATTCTTTCAATAAATTCATAAGTGATTATGAAATATTATTAACATAATAAACTATTAGTAAGTCCATCAGTAATCATATACATATTATTGATAAAATTAAACCGTCGGAGAATTACATCTAATAGTGAAACAGCTCTCTTGACTCTTTAAAAAATTTAATCGATTAATCAATCTATTGGTGATTCAAATTTTATCGGTAATCTTGTTAGTATTGTATTTAATATTTTTTTAAAAAATAAATAAACAATACTAAAAAATAAAAATTAATTTTTTATTATTAATTTAAAATATTATTGAATACAATTTATCTAGTGGACAAAAGCTAGAGGAGGAGACAAATCTTCATCAGAATCTAGAGGGCGACGATGATGACTACAAGTACTAGTGAGGTTGCCAATATCTGCTCAAGGACATTCATTTTATCCCTCAGTTCAGTCGTCTCAATTCTAAGATGGACCGTCTTAGCAGTAAGTTGGGTCATTTAAGCTTGAACCGGTTCTTATAAAATAACCTAGAAGACTAAAGATTACTAGCTTGATCCCGATTGCAAGGTTCCAATGATCAATACACTATGCCCCCCACATATCCTTAGTCATAGTGTAGATTTGGCCTCCCACCACAAGATTGAATTCTAGATGGTTTAAAGGATCATCCTCGTATCTCTTATGCAATTGAATTTATATGTTTTCTAAAAAAAAGTTAGCAAATAAAAAAATAATAAGTTTAAAAAATTGATACAAGTGTTCCAAATATCGTTTAAGAATTATGGATGTCTAAAGTCCCTCTATATGATCACATCTTCCTAGCCTAGAAGACCTTTATCAAGTCCATTGGTAGATTTGGTCTCCAACCATAAATCCAGATTGAATTTTAGATGGTTCAAATGATATGTTTCCTAAAAAAAAGTCAGCAAATAAAAAATTAATAAGTTTAAAAAATTGATATAAGTGTTCCAGATATCCTTTAAGATGTATGAATATCTAAAATCTTTTCATATGGTCATATCCTCCTAGCCTCTAGAAGACTTTTATATTTTGCATAATTATTTGATTTTTTCAGGGTTTTGTATTATAAATCATGCAACTTGGTTTGTAGAAAAACACTATCAGTTAAGATTATAAAAAATAAAATTTTAATATTTAAAAAAATATCAAAACTTGAATTCAACCTTATCTAATGGCATTGTGATTCCCCCACGATGTCCTGGCAATGACATTGTCAACCTCCTCCCAATAAAATTTTTCATTACACGTTAATTTCATAAAATAATTAGTTTATTAAAATTAAAAACTAACCAAATTAAATATTTTTTTTTGTGTATATGCTAACCTTGAACTCTCCAAACCAAGTATCAATCATAGGCTTTTTCATTCAAGATTTTTAGAAAAGTGACTCCACTTAAAAAAAGACATTTCCATCAACTATTTCATTGTTCATGTTATCATGAGAGCAACCTTTATATTTGTAAATCTGAAATTACATTCATTCATTAAAATTAATTATTAAAAATTCATTCATAGTTGTTTAATTTTTTATCATTCAAGAAAGAAAAACAAACTTGTATGTTGTGCTTAGGCTTCCACTAGACAATATATTTCCTAATGTATACAACATGCTCATAAAGGATACCTTCTCTATGATTTTCCCTCACATTCAAGAGGTCTCCATTAAGAAAGGATGCTTATGTCTGAGGTACTTAGTCATGGTCGATATCTAGCGGCTCATGGTCTTCAAAAGTGCTGTTAGAAAAACCAACAATACTCATGTCTACATTACTTTCTAATGACCTTCTTTTTATCATCTAAATAAATTTGATAAATAATAATATTATCATTATATCTTATTTTAAAAAAAATGGTAGCAACCCCCCTATACGAGAGAATACCCAAAATTTTAAAATGAGCATATATGCATCAATAACTCATGTAATCCCTAAACTACTTGATTTTATTTATGTATTTTGAAATCTTTGTGGACAATTACAAGTTACAAATTGAACATAAAAAATTTAAAATTTCTAAAACTAAATAAAACCCCATGAAATTCAATTAATAATTGCCAAATTTTATTCTCAAGCTTTAAGAAATAAAATTCATAAAAAAGCTTTAGGGCTTTGATTAAACTCAAACTTCAACCTAATCAATCTTGATAAAAATAATTAACTTATATGTACCTGGTACTAGGATTTTATGTATATCAAGACGTTCATTAATATTGGGTCTAGGTTTCTTTCCAACTCACTAAAATTCATAGCAATAATTTTTCTCCTTGTAGAGATTGTTTTATGATATAAAAAATCATGAAAACTATCCATATTCATTGTAGAAACCTAGATTATACTCATGTTACACTCCTAAATACTTTAAACATGAGCAAAAAAATGATACAAAAAACTAACATGTGAAATCCAATTTTAATTATGAGAATAAAAATAGATAGTATAGAAACTCTTTTAAGATAAGAATAAAAATTTTTATAATGGAAAATTATTCCAGAAAAGAACAATGAAAAGATTTTCTAAGAATTTTTCAATCAATCTAAAATTCATCCTAAAATCATCTCCATAATCAAATTTCCCAAAAACAACAACAATCAAATCAACTACATTCACATTACATATATAAACATTAATAAATCATCATAATCAAAACTCATTGAAACAACCATTAAATTACTATCAAACATACAACAATTTAAAAAAAACCACACAATATTAGAGTATGAAACACAAAGAGAGAAGAGGCTGGAGAAAAAGAGAAATATTGCTAGGGAGATAAAAAGATGGAGTAAAAGTGACGAGAATTAGCAGAAAGATAGAAGGATTTGATGAGGAAAAAAAATGAGAGCAGAAGGGAGGATTTGATGGAAGTGAAGGAATTAAGGAGGGAGAGAGAGAGAGGGATTCTTTAGGGGGAGAGAGAGAGGGATTCTTTAGGGGAAAGTTTGGGATTCAGACATATATTTATGTTTAATTTCATTGATGGAATTTTTGGTTAGTAACAAGACACATCATTTATTATTGATGGATAATGAGATATTTAATATTTTTTTTTATAGTTTATCGGTAATTAAAAATGAAAAATTTTCAAAACCCCTCAAAAGTTTGCGAACCCCTTCTTAGATTTTTCTATAAATATTTGTTTTGGTGATTATTTGAATTTTTAGTGGCAAATCCTGTAGTTGTTTTTAACTCTCTAGAACACTCTGAGATACTTAGTGAGTTGGTAATTCTGTCTAAAGTTTTCAATAGCAAAGTCTTGTAATTTTTTTCTCAACTCTCTAAAACTCTTTGAGGAACTTAGTCCATCAATAATTTTGATGGCATTTTATATTCTATCAGTATAAAATAATAACTTTTTTTCCCAATGTTTTTGTATTCCATATCTAGTCAATCTGTAAATATAGTAAAATCATAAAATAGTAACACCAATTCTGTTCAATAAAATAATAATAAAATTACAATAATAAATTTTCTAATTGTGTTAACAATAGTTCATTGTAAAGCAACAATATAGAAAAAGAACATAATAAAGTCAATTTATAAAATCAGTTCAAAATCCTTTTAATCAAAATTGTTGTCTTTGTCTTCTTTGAACCCTCTCTTAGGTTATTTTCCAGTATTGTCAATACTTCATATTTATTTTATTGATTTGTGAATATTTTTATTTAGACAAGTTAGTTTTTAATGAAAAATAAGATATTTAGGCTTATCTAGTTGTTTGGATTAATTCACAAGATAAGAACATCAGGTGAAGGCCCTCTTCAATATATGGAACACTTTTGATGCGTATGTTGCTAAGCATGTTCCTATAAACCGTAGACTTTTGGATGCACCACTTGATTTTTACTCACATCCGATAAGAGACCACAATATTGCTAAGAGACCACAATATTGCTAGGTAATTTAATATAGGATTTTTATAGAGATATTTAATATTTGACCCTAAAAGCTCTATATCTTTTTGCGGTGAAACTATTATATCAAAAGACAAAAATTGCTCCCACTTTTGAGCCAGCTATGGAAAAAGCCTTAAAGCCAATAATTGGGTTAAAAGTTGAGAATTTTTTGTAATTAAAAAGTGTTTAAGGTTAATTGAAAGAATGAATTTGTATGGTTCCATAAAATCATTTAAAATGTTCATAGTATCAGATATTGTCATACCATAAAATCTCAAGGTGAATGAAGTGATTAAAGATTATAAGCTCTGTATTTATTTGTTTTATGAGAGTCTGAGTGGTGTTACCTTGACTTGGTATATAATACACCTTTAATTCTATATACTTTAAACACTTGATTGATAGTTTATCAGCCCATTTCATTGATATTATGACTACAACAAAAATGATTGATAAAATCATAAAATCAGGAAAGATTAGAAATTCAGTAGTGTTGTTTGTGACAAATCAAAAGATTGATGTTTTTTTTTCAAGTATAGTAATAAATAACCCAGCAAGACTGTGATCGAACCACAAAGAGATTAACTATAATAATAATAATAATAATAATAATAATAATAAGTTAGAGAATTTTGAGATGTAAGATTAATATGATGATTAAATAGTGATAAAAACAAATGTCAAGGTTAAAGGATCCACTAATGGTATTTCAAACAAGTATAATATAAACTCTTTTTAATATTCAAGTAGAAAGAATACACAAAAGAGTTTCTAATCAGATTATAAATTGTTAACTTGATTGCATTAGTTGTCTTATTTGAATAATGCTAATACTTGTAAATATTGTCAAGATGTTCATAATTATAATGTATATTAACAACAAATCAAGTTCCTTTTATAGCACAAGTGTCATTTATACCATATGGTCGGGTTATGAATGTGCCAAGTATTTGTTGTACTATGGGTTATAACATAAATCTAGATTAACCATTTAATAAGCATTAAAAGTGAACAAGATAGCAAATACAAAATATGTTAGTATCAAGTATTAAAGTCCATATTGAGTTTATACTATACGTATTCTAACACTATTAGTGTAACATTTTCACCTTGACATGATAAACTTAACTAAACATAATAATAAACAAAAAGAAACATAAATAAACAAAAAGAGAACATAATTATATAAGAATAGTAAAAGAGATGAAAGACATAAACAAAAGCTTAATGAAAGCAAAACTTAAGTATTACAAAAATATAAAGAGAAAGAGTAAGAACATAAACTTGGTCTAAAAACTAAGATGCCTAAATACATGGTAAATACCTCCTTTTATAAGCCAAAATTGAAAACTATTGATTTGTTGACTAATTGTTGAGTGGGTGACCACTTCTTGACTTGATGACAATCCTTATCTTCTTGTTTGAACAAAATGTCATTCCTAACATCAGAATTTGAACAAACTATATCATGAAAGTTTTAGGACATTGTTTAAGCTTTCCAACAAAAAAAATTGAGATCATTTGGACTTCTAGAACTCGAGATATGGGCTGAACACTAACCAATGTCTAGGCTGTAGAATAGATTTTAGCTTCTCTGTTATTGCTATAATTTGAACTTGAAAACAATCTTTTTGAATCTTGGACTTCAAATAAAATTTTTAGGCCTATTTCTTAGCTTTCCATCCATATAGAGCAGATCCAAATCCAAGTTCTATAGCTCCAGATATGACCTAATGACTGAACAGTGTTCCAGTTTGGACTGCATCAACATCTTTTTTCTAATCTTAGCCCTTTCTTTGTCTTCTCAACTTTAGTAGTTAAACTCATCAATCAATCCTTTTATTTATGTGATAGGCCTGCATTTAAGATGAAAAATTATGATAAATTAAATGTATCTTATATTTATTAGATATTTTATTATAAAACATGCTCTTGTTAAGAAGTTATTAATACTTCAAGTGTAAAATAATGATATAAAACCTTGATAAAAATATACTTTTAATTACTAATCAGTTTGACACTATGCTAGATAATGGAGTGGAAAATGATTTTCAAATAGTGTGTATTGATAAAAGGCATTCTCATTTTACACCTTAGTATCTTACCAATAATCACAAGCACCATTGAGTTTTTTGGCATCATCAACCTCTCAAGTCTCTTTAACTAATATTGACATATTTCCGCTACTAAACATTATTTTCCAATATCTTTTAAGAGCCAAACACATTACACCTATCCTGTCAAGCCCATACAATCACCATACCCAAGGCGTTATAATCAAAATCTGAAGTGTGAGTTACATGATGAGATTTGTTACCATTCAATTGAAAAATAAGAGAATTTCATATATCAATTCTAGAAGTTAGTAAGGCAAATACATGTTGCATTTGTGAAAAATAATTATTATATCTTGTCATCATTAACTCATTATCGAGATATCAAATGATTGGAATAGATAAGAAGAAGCCCATTAAATGTTGTTAGATCATGAATGTTGGATGGAGAGATATGAAAATCAAAAGAATGTTGTATTATCAACTCGTTTTGTTTTGTTATTGAGCTTTTTAACTGAAGTCATTTTATATTCTCATTGAAGAAATCAAAACTTTGTTTCTCTTAAATATGTTTTTCCTATGATTTTAGGATTATGTCACATCTTTTAATGAAATTTATTCTTTTCTATATCATATAATTGTTGAGAAATCAAGATATGTTTATATGAAAGTAACATTTAACATTTTATTTTCATCTATTATTAGATAAATATAATGGCAAATTCAGTTAAAGATTCTTAAAATTGATCAAATTCCAAGACATATCATATGAGTGCTAAGGGAAAATCCTTCCTTTTGAATCTCAAAATATTTCCTCCTATATTTAATAAGCTTTAAAAATGTAAAATCATTCTTCAAACCCTTTTTAACCCTAAAATACCATATTCAACTCTTAGTGAACGTCAATATTAGGAATCTTGCTTGAAATAATATAATTTTATCAAAAATAAAATCAAATGATTTGATGTCTTAAATATAAACAATGCATATTCGTGTCATGGAACCAACTATCCCACCAATTTTTTTTAAGGTTAATGACATGATTAAAAAATTAATGTTTTCTCTCAAGTGTAAGAGTGGTGAAGTAATAAATAACCCGGTAAGACCGGAGTCGAACCATAGGGAGGTTCACTTTATAAATTATAAATAACAACAACAACAATAAGTTAATGAAGAAGAAGTTGAAGAAACTTTGAGATGTTAGATTGATGTGAGGATTTAAATAATGATAAAATAATTACAAGGTTAAGTCTATGTCTTAACTTTCTAGCCATATAAACCAAATTGAAATCCAATTTCTACAGCTCTAGATATGACCCAATGACTGAATAATGTTCTAGTTTGAACTGAACCATCATCTCTTTTCTAAGCTTCACCCTCTTTTTGTCTTCTCAATTTCAGTAGTTGAACTTATCAATCGATTTTTTGATTTATGTTATAGGCCTACATTTAAGATGAACATTTACCATAAATTAAAAGTATCTTATGGTGTCAGACTTGTTATTATAAAACATGCTTTAGTTAAGAAGTTATTGATACTTCTTCAAGTGAAAAATGCTGATATACCTTGATAAAAATACATTTCTAGGTACTAATCAGTTAACTTCGCGGTTTTCCTTATCAATAATGATATGTAATAAGGTTAGGATTTATCAATGTGAACGTATTTAGATTTTTAATATAAAGAAACACCATCTTTATTATATCCTTTATAAATAAAATTTAACCTTTATCAGCCCTTTGTAAGCTTTAAAAATATTTTTCTTAGATAATAACTCAAATTAGGATCATCTCTCACACTGAGGGCATGTGTTATAAAGTTTTAGACAATCGATGAAATTATTCTTATAGAAAGAAATAAGAAAATGTGAAAGGGATGAAAGTATTATAAAAGAGAGTAAGAAAATGCTCAAATGAAAAATAAAATGATCAAATCACATAAGACAAGAAAAAAGAAGAAGAAAGAAGAAGATGAGTTCTATAAATGCCTCTAACAATGGTGCAACATGCAAAGTCCAAAAATTAAAAATGAAATGTCAATATAAAGCACCCGATATTCTTTAAAGAATTGAAAAATAGCAAAATCCAAGTGGGAAGCCTAAAAGATCTCTATATCTTTTGAGCCTTATATCAAGTTCTTTTGTAAACATTAACCATATGGCCTGTATTATGTGTTTTTTAAAGTTTTTTTCTAATTAAAAATAATTTATTTATATTGATAAGTCTTATTAAAAAATAAAAGAGAAATGTTTTTTTTTCATAAAATCATGATTTCTTTTGGTGTATTTCATATTATTTTTTTTATGGCATTGAATCATAGTTTTTCAAATTAATTTATACCACATGAAGCAAGGTACATTTTATAAGCCAAAACTTTCTTTTAGATTATAACCTTTTTTTCTTTCTTAAAATAACCTTTCACTTCGTGATCATCTTTAAAAAAAAAGTTATGTTTTTGGGATAACTATTTTCTTCACAATCCTAACTAACACCAATTTCATCATATACCCATTCTAAAAATTGCTTTATAGCACTTCAATGACATGTTTTGAGCTTTTAATCAAACAAATAAATGTACAATTATTGAAAATACTTTCAAATTCTCATCTTAATGATTTCATTTTAATGATGAACGTACATGAACATAATTATAAAAAATTATAGCATGGTCTCGAAACACAAAAGATGACTTTTTTAAAAAAATTATAACAAAATTCTTATTGGTTAGATTTACAAAGTTTATGGAAAAAACAATAATGATGATAGGGCATGCATGTCTTTTTATAGATAATGAAATTGTAAACGTAGCTGGATCAGTAAGGGGCAATCCAATTTGAAGAACCTATTGCATTACCTAATGATGAATTCTAACATAAATAGTGAATGGAAAAATAAACATCTTATGATACATGTGTGCCATTTGATGGTTACTAAAATGATAAACATAGCCAGATGAGCACTAGGTATAACATTTTGAAGAATCCTTTGTATTAATCGATGATAATTCCAGCATAAGTAGTGAATGGTAGGATAAACATCTTATAATGATGATGGCACATCATGCCTTTCAATGGCTATTAAAAAGATAAACAGTTATAGATTAGATGGGGTCAATCCAATTTGAGGATGATTATATGAACTTGATTAGTACTTAAAAGTGTATTTTTATCATGGTTTTATATCATCATTTTGCACTTGAAGTATCAATAACTCCTTAACTAAAACATGTTTTATAATAATATATCTAATAATATAAGATACCTTTAATTTGTGGTAAATGTTCATTTTAAATGCAGGCCTATCACATAAATAAAAGGATTGATTGATGAATTTAAGAACTAGAACTGAAAGGATAAAGAGATGGCCAAACTTAGAAAAGAAATGTCGGTGCAATCCAAATCAGAACATTGTTCGGTAATTAGGTCATATCTAGAGTTATAGATTTCAGATTTAGGTCTACTTTATATGAATGGAAAGGTAAGACATAGGCCTACAACTTTTATATGGAGCCCAAGATCTAAAAATGTCATTTTCAAGTCCAAATTGTTGCAACAACAAAGAAGCCTGAATCTACCTCTAGAACAAGCACTGTTCAGTATTTTGGCCATATCTGGAGTTTTATAAGTTAAAATGAGCTGAATGTTTTACACAAGAAAGTTGAGATAATTGCCTTCAACTTTCATGTTTTGAGTGGCTCCAATTTTGAAGTTATCAATGACATTTGGGCAGACAAGAGAAGATAAAGATTGTCACCAAGTCAAGAGTTGGTCACCCACTCATCTATTAGTCATCAAATCAATAGTTCTCAATTTTGGCCTATAAAAGGAGGCATTTGCCATGCATTTAAGCATCTTGGTGTTCAGATCAAGATCACGCTCTTGCTTTCTCTCTTTGTATTTTTTGTAATGTTTATGCTTTGCTTTCATTAATATCAAGTTTATGTCTTTCATTTCCTTTCCTTTACTTAGTTAACTTTTATCTTATTTATGTTCTTATTTTGTTTATCTATTTTTTTCTTTCATTATGTCTAGCTAAGTTAATTATGTCAAGGTGAAAAAGTTACACTAATGGTGTAAGAATAAGTATAATGTAAACTTAATATGGACTTTAATGTTTGATACTAACATGTTTTATATTTGTTATATTGTTCACTCTTTAATACTTTGCTTGTTAAATAACTAATCTTGATTTATGTTGTATAAGACTTGATACAACAAATGTTTGGCACTTTCATAGTTTATACTGTATGGTATAACCGACACTTGAGCTATGAAAGGAACTTGATTTGTTGTTAACATAAGTTATAATCATGAATGCTTGATGAAATTTACAAGTATTAGCATTAATTGAGTAAGATGACTAATGTAATCATGTTAACAATCTATAATCTGATTGGAACCTCCTTTGTGTGTGGTTTTCAATTGAATAATAAGATTTTATACTATACTTGTTTGACATACCATTAGTGGATCCTCTAACCTTGACATTTATTATTATCATTTTTTAATCGTTACATTAATATTCCATCTCAAAGTTCTCATCTTCTTCTCCTTCTTCTTTATTATTATTATTATTAGTATTACTACTGCTGCTAATACTATTATTATTATTATTATTATTATTATTGTTATTTTTGTTATTTTTGTTATTACTATTGTTGTTGTTGTTGTTGTTGTTGTTGTTGTTGTTGTTGTTGTTGTTATTTATAATTTGTACAATTAACCTTCCTATGGTTTGACCTCGGTCTTGCCGGGTTATTTATTACTTTGACACTTCTGTACTTGGAAAAAGACAACAATCTTTTAGTCGTGTCATGAGCTAAAGCTAAAAGTCGTTGAAGATCTAGATGACTTAAAAAAAAGATTGAGCTTGCAAAATATAAACTTGTGTTTTTCCCATCGACTCCAAGAGATAAGCTCTATAAATAAAATCAAAATAAATTATTGATATTCCCAAGCTAAATGTTCCAATAAGATGTTAATTTTTAAAACTAGTATACATGTATGAAAGTTTATGTCAATTTTAGCTTTTAATTTTAATATCTCTATTAACAATATTTTCTTGAGTGTGATAAAAAAAAAATTAGATCAAGCCTTGCCATCAGGTCAACCTATAGATCAACCCTGTAATAAGGAGATCAAACCTTATAATTATGAAATTAAACCCTATAATAAGAAGAATTAGCCTTACCATCAGGTCAATCAGGAGATCAAGTTGTATAATCAGGAGAGTCATCCCTGTTATCAGTAGATCAAACCCTGCAATTAGGAGGTAACCTTACAATTAAGAAAAAGACGCCTTACCATCAAGAAGTTTCAGTTTCAACCCTATTATAAAGAGGTTCATAGCCAAATCTTATAACCAGTAAAGTCAAGCTAACTTGCTTGGATTTTATATTTAAGATTGGTAACCTAATAATTGGACCATGTTTTACAATTAAGGTTGGTTACCTAATAATTTGATCCATTTTTCATTTTTATAATAAGGTTGGTCACCTGTTAATTTGACTTATTTTTATGACAAGGCTGGTAACCAAATAATTAAACCTGATTTTATTTTTGTTTCGAGGATTGCCAACTCTAAATGACCCTAATTATTTACATGACATCTCTTACCCTTAGATTCATTTTCATTATCAATTGTAAAAAATGTCAGTCTCTTTTTGTGGATAGAGTGCCCGATACCCTTTAATCTTTCATAATAAAGGGTTGTCTCAAGCTTAAGTCCAGTCCTCAAGTTGATTCCTTTTCATTTAAATGGATCCTAAGTTGATCTTTTTTTTTATTTGCATAGATATCAAATTGATCCCTTTTAGTTTCTTTTGTATAGATCCCTAATTGACATATTTTTATATGGATCCCAAGTTGATTTCATTTATATGGATTCTAAGTTTATCCTTTTATAGATCCTAAAATGATCATTTTATAAATCCCAAGTTGATCTTATTTCTAGGTTGATCATTTTTTATATGGATCCCAATCTGATCCTTTTGATATAGATCTAGAGTTAATCTTCTCATTGACATATATTCTAAGTTAATCTTTGCAATTACATGGATCCCAAGTCGATCGTTGTTCATATAGATTCCAAGTTGATTTCATTTGCATGGTGATTAGTACTTAAAAGTGTATTTTCATTAAGGATTTATGTCATCATATTGCACCTAAAGTATCATTAAATTCCCTAACAAAAGCATGTTTTATATTAGCAAGTCTAAAAATATAATATACCTTTAATTCATGGTAAATGTTCATACTAAATGTAGGTCTATCATATAAATAAAAGGATTGATTGATGAGTTTAAGGATTGAAATTGAAAGGATAAAAAGAAGGCCAAACTTAGCAAAGTGTTGCTGGTGCATTCTAAACTCGAACACTGTTCGGTAATTTGATCATATCTAGAGCTGTAGATATTAGATTTAGGTCCATTTTATACCAATGGAAAGGTAAGACATAGACCTACAACTTTCATATGGAGTTAAAGGCTCAGTTCTGCCATTTGCAAGCTCAAATCTTAGCAACAACGAAGACGTTGGAAGCTGTCCTGCAGCTCAAGCACTATTCGGTTTTTTGCTCATATCTTGAGTTCTAGAAGTCCAAATGAGCTCTAGTTTTTTTTTTTTTTATGGAAAGCTGAGACAATTGCCCACAACTTTCATAATTCAGTTGGCTATAATTCTGATGTGAGCAATGACGTTTTGGTCAGCCAACAATATCAAAAATCAGCCTACAATATCAAAAAACCAGCAGCCAATAATGTCAAAAACCAGCCACCAAATTAATGGATGCCCACCAATTCTTTAATCAATCAATAATTCTGAAACTTAGCCTATAAAAGGAGGCATTATCCATGTATTTAGTCATATTAATTTTCAGATCAAAGTTATCTTCTTGCTTTCTCTCTACATCTTTATAATGTTCAAGTTTTCTTTTATGCTATAGTAATCTCTTGTTTATGTTCTTTCATTTCCTTTCCTATACTTAGTTAGCTTATATTATGTTTATGTTCTTATATTGTTTATTTATATTTTTTTCTCCTTCTTAATGTTTAGCTAAGTTAATTATGTCAAGGTGAAAAGGTTTTTCTAATGGTGTTAGAATATGTATAATATAAACTCAACATGAGCTTTAAATGTTTATATCCAAGAAAGATTGTTATTAACATGTTTTATCTTTTTATGTTACTAATTCTTAATACCTTTCTTATTAAATAGTTAATTTAAATTTATGTTGTATAATATTTGGTACATCAAATGCTTGATCCTTCATAGTTTTTGGCCGACATCGTTATTATGATAGAAACTTATTTGTTGTTAATATAAACTAGCAACATGAATGCTTTATGATATTTATAAGTATGGTATTACTTAGATAAGATAATTAATATGATCATGTTAGTAATTTATAATGAGCTAATAACGAGAAATCATCCGATTAGAACCTCCTTTGTGTGTGGTTTCTAGTTGAGTAATAAAAAGAGTTTATATTATATTTATTTGAAATACCATTAGTGAATCCTATAACCTTGACATATGTTTTGTTATTGTTTAATACTTACATCAATATCACATCCTAAAACTTTCTTCAACTCTTTTTCTGTTATTATTCTCTTAACTCTTTTTCTTTATTTGATATTTATATAATTCACGTCCCTGTGGTTCGACCCCGATCTTGACCGGGTTATTTTACTTTGACACTCCTGCACTTGGGATAAGACATCAATTCTTTGATCGTGTCACATGGATCCTAAGCTAATTCTTTCATAGATACCAAGTTGGTTTGGATCTGAAGATGATCCTTTTATAGTTCCTAAAATGACATAGATCCCAAGATAATCCTTTCATAAATTGTAAGTTGATTTAAATTCTAGATTGATCCTATTTTATATGGATTCTAATCTGATCATTTTGATATGGACTTAGAGTTGATCCTTTTATTTACATGGATTCTAAGTTAATCCTTACAGTTATATGGATCCCAAGTTGATCCATTTTTGCTTAAGATCCCCAAATTGATCTCATTTACATGGATCTTAAGATGATTCTTTTCATTTGCATGGATCCCAAGCTGATCTTTTTATTTACAAGCATCCTATGTTGATCACTTTATTCTTTATATTAATCTCAAGTTTTATCAATTCATTTATCTTTTTATGTAGTTATTTTTTTTTTTACAAAACTTATAATACAAAGTCAAGGAAAAATAAATTTTTCCTTGTCTTTGTACTATAAATCTTGGAAAGAGAGGGCAACTATCATCAGTCATTTTTTATCCTAGTTTTCAACATATTTTCAAAAAAATTGGAAAATAAAAAAAATCAGTATTTATAAAAAAAAATACATTTCTAGTCATTTCATAATTTTGGACCATTTCACTTGTAGTTTTTTTATTGATAAAGTTTTATAAAATAAAAAAAATCCATTAGAAAAGGAAAAAGAAAAAGAAAATCAATAAAAAAAAATATATTTTTTTAGTGAGTAAAGTGTAATTGAAAAAACTAATAAGGACTAGTTTAGTTCAAAAAAATAAGTGGGAAGGATGAAAAAGGAAAAAGCAAAGTTTTCTTATAAGAGGCGAACACTTTAGAAAAATGAGGAATGTAAAGGAAATATCTAAAAAATCTAGGAAGATAGAAGGGTTGAGAAAGTTCATTATAGTATAAATAGACTTACACATTTCACACATAGTAACATCCTAACAAAAAAGGCCCTAAACAAAAAACACTTTATCATCTAAAAAATGAAAAAAACATAAAATAAAATAAAAACAAAGAAAAAAAAGAAAAAAAACCATGAGCATTTAGAAGAATAAAAACTACCAAAATAATTAAACTACTCAAAGACCAGCCACCATCCTTTACCATGAGTAGCACTACTACCACCTATAGATAACAATGGAAAAGGCACAACCCCTGCAACTATGATCTCCTAAAACCGGTAACAACTTTTAATTTCTTCATAAGTGGTAGCAAGATAGTCTTCACCTCATCTTGGAACTTCTTCTATTGCCAACACTTTGATAGACACTCATCACCCCTAACACAACACCTAACAACAACCAAACGTGACCTCCTAACACTAGTTGCGGCAACATTCCCTCTCTACATCGTTCATTCTCTTTATCAACAACAATTATTGATTCCTTCATTGCCCTCGTGAACTTATTTAATAGTCAACACTAGCACTAAGAACTATGACACATAACTTGTAGAGAGCACAATTAAAGAGGAAAAAAAGGTTATAATAAAGAGAGAGCAAGAACTAAAAGAGAAGGAAATAGAAGAGGGTCAAAGCTTTGGAAAGCCAAGTCTCTCTCTTGAGCAGCGATTAGAGTCATTACTACTGTAGGAGCAAAAAGGAGATAAATGAGCTTTAGATCCATCAGCTCATACTCGTCCAACAGCAACGACATATAAAACCATGCGTTGATAATGGTGATGATGCATGGGTACACTCTTGACCGTTGTTCCAGTAGTCCTCCAACCTTGATTTTAGTAGATCCTAGACACGCCAAATACCTTGAATGGTCGATCCATAAACTCAAATTATTTTTTTGTTATTGTGAAAAATTTTACGATGAATATTATATAGACCAATTGATTGATCACCCTAACATGACATGGTCTAATCTTAGGCCTTGTCTTCTGAATGTTGATTAATAAAGAAAAATAATAATAATTATTAAATTTTCCTTGTATTTGTTGTTCCTATTAATTGTTAATTAACCCAAGAGGAATCATCTTGCCTATTTTTTTATGTTGATTATCAAGTAATATGATCAATTAATTAATTATTTCCATTAACTGTTAATTGACCCAGAATGGTATAGTTCAATATGACCCCTCTTCTTTGGATGTCATAAGTGAATAATAGTACTAATTAATACAATTTTTAGTCACCACATAATATTTTTATTTTGCAAATTTAACTTGATATTCCTATAATTTATTAAGTAGCCTAAGATGGAATGATATAATAGCAGGCCTTGTTATTGGGACACTACTTAATAGATAATATGAAATTTTCAAATGATATTAAGCCTTATATGTGTGTGTGTCCATAATTTCTAAATAATACAAGATGGAGTTATCTAAAATTTGACCTTGTTCTTTGGATATTATTTAGTTAGTTGACCATGATCATGAATATCTCAACCTTATATTAAATGATTTTATCATTTGTTGAAAGACCTAAGATAAAATGGCTCACAGTAGATAATGTTTTTTGGATGTTAATTAATATATAATAGATTCAATTAATATAATCCACCAAATAATCAAGGAAGGTAAGGTTCAATATCAAGCTCTATTCTTTAGACATTATTTTGTGAATAAAGATAATATCTTTGATAATATACATATCAGTTTAGGAAAATCACAATAAAATACATTTATCATTGAAGATAAACAATAATAAAGCTTACCTTTATATAACCATCCCCTTACCTAGAACCTTTGAAAATCAGTTAAGATTTCCAGTTACCATAAAACTAGGTGGTGACTTTTTCTTTCCTTTTATTTTACCTTTTTTTACAAATAGGTCACCTCATTGTCAACATACAACAAATACAATTCATTAAAAACTATATTACTTGATAAATTAAAATAAAGTTTTGAATGCTAACTAAAAACTAAAGTGAAATTTGAATTCTTTTCTAGCAAAAACTAAAAGATAGATAAAAATATAAATATTTAATATTAATTGTCCTTTATATTACACACACTTAAATGATTATTAAATTATAAAAGCCCTAAAAAAACTAATTACTATGAAACAATAGCTAAGCTAAGCAATTTTAAAAATAAGAGAGAAGATATAATTAAAAATTAAATAAAAAAAATAAAAAAAAAGGCTTAACCTAGTGGTTCAACTTTAAAACCTCTCGATTCAACTCCTTGACCATCCTCGGTTTAAAATCAACTTGTGTAGATGTTGCCTTAATGTGACCTAGTCGACTTGACGGGTCTAAAAAACCTGGATAATTGGTAAGAAGCTTGATTTGCCTTTAAAAAAATTTTAATATGATATTTTTTAATATTAAAATGATGATATATTATATTAATCTAGACTTCAAGTTTAACTTGCCAATCCACGATTCTGATATTGAACTCTACTAAATATAACAACTTTAGTTTTTTTTTTTAAAAAATTATTTTTACTTATTGATATAATGATAAAAATAACCACTTAAACAACTAAATATCAATTAAATATTAGGATGCTTATTTACTATTGGGATAATATGATATTGAAATTCAATTCAAAATTAATGATGAAATTAAAAAAAAACTAAAAAAAATTAATTAAAAAAAAATATAAAATAAAATAAAATAAAATAAAATCAATAAAAAAGGGAAGCTCCTTCACAAGAAGCTGGGCAGTTCTTTTAGCAGAGTAGGTAATGTTACTGTTTATTCAGAAATGAGAAGAAAAAAGAAATAATTTATTTATAACAAAACTCCCCGTAGTTTTAGCTTTAATTTTATTTGCATTGCTATTCATTAAAGTCGCGATGAACTTCAATGAAAACACCTTCCACATATAGCGTGGTCTAAGCCAAGAGACAAGAAGAACTATTCAGAAGAGTAAAAGTGGATCACACTTCATAATTAAACATAACTAAACGAGGAGTGGCAATGGTGGTGCAGTATATTGGACCACAAGGTTGCTGATCACTTGGCCATTCATTAGCAGCAAAATGTGGGTCTCTCTCTCTGTCATTGTCTCACCGAAAGGACCGATAAACACGCAAGGATATGGTTTGGTTTGATTGTTTTTCAAAAATTATAAAACCCCACCAAAATGTCCATTGCAAAAACCCTAGTAGTAGCCACCCTCACCCACTAGCTCCTAACATGTTAATGGTCTTCTCATCTCTCACACTTTCTCTAGCTTCGTGCTATGGACAACGGCCTAACACTACCCCAACATCAACCCGCCATCACCGCCACCACCACTAATTCATTTTCAAGCTTACTGTATCCCTAGATGGTTGCAGGAGTTTTATAGTTTTGGTTTTTTCCATTTGAAACAGAGAAATTCTGTGGTGTTTTGAAATAATTACAAATAGGTATTTTGTTGACTCACTTTTTATTCCATCCATCCCAAGTGAGGGATACACGAAAGAGTGCTGGATGGAAGCTATATATTTTTTATTTGACAGTAATTAAAGGTTTTCTGGGATTACTTTTTTTTCTCAATAATTTCAAAAGGGCACCCTTTCACATCAATATAATATATTTATATTTAAAGTACTTTAATAAATCTTTCTGGATAATAATCCTAGATTTTAAGGTTGACCAAATTACATGTAAATGAGAAGCTCTATTAACAGATCATATCATATTGTTGCGACAACTGGAGTTATTGACTAGAAGACTAGAACACGCATAGACACGAAAAGTTGATGAAAGAATTAGAAAGTTATAGACACCGAAAGAGATGGAGAACTTGCAATGTATTTGAACGAGTTTTCCATAGTGTTTCAATTAATTGTTTTCTATGAACTTAGGTAAATAAAGTCAGTAGGTAAAATAGGTAGAGAGAACACATAACTTCTTTAATCCATGCAAAGCAGATTTTAAGGTGGTTTGATTTGTACTTTGATCTGCAGGTGAATATTTTAAGAGTTTCCCATTCAGAAATCCTGATTTCCAACTTGGAAAAAATCCTTGAAAGCCTATCATTTTAAATATTGTGAAATGACTAGGGTTGTGAAAAGAAAAAGTGTTTAGTTTGTCAAGTATAATTTGTTTGATAAAGACTATTTTGTCTTTCTTATCTATATACTTCATGTCCATCTCTTTCATGCCAAATGATGTAATAAGATTGATTATTTTCATTCAAATAAGTTTTCTATGGAGTTATTTCTCTCATATTAGAGTCAAATAGTGAAGGAAAAGACTATGGATGGTCTAGGTTTTGGCTCTTTGTAGGCCAAAAATAAGGTTTTTTTTGTTTAAATGGTTGTGTAGGTTTCATGATCAAAATTTAGACAGTTAGTAGGAATTAGTTACTAAAAAATATAGTCCATGTTCTGAGAATAATCTTTTAATTTTTTCCTTTTTCTTATCAAATATATGGCAAAATATTTACTCAATTATAAATTTCAACTGATAATAAAGATTGTTATTCAGTTTAAAATTGGGTATGGAAGAATTATTTATTTTTTTGTCGGATCAATGGCTCCATCAATGTATTTTGAAAGAAACGTATCATTGATTGTATTATTTGTTAGCTAATCAAGGCTTACTAATTGTTGATGTTCTTAATAATGCTTATAGTACTATAAATCTTAGTTGGATTAGAAATATACGAGATTCTAAGCTTCCCATCCTAGGCCATCCTATGACTAATATTGAGGAGATAATCTTGACTCTGATTATTGATGATATTCGACACTAGGTGACTGACAAATCTAGAACATACATAATAAGGTCTGGAAGTTTAATTCATAACAGAGTAATATTTTTAAGTCTATTTCCTTACTCTTTTTTATACTAGAATGGTCTTGTTTCTCCAAAGATTGAAGTCTTTATATGGCTCTTATTAAGTGATTGTATCTATAACAAAGATGTGTTGCTTCATAGAAACTTGCTTGTTTATGCGAATGCTTCTTGTTCTTTTCACAATGCTCATTTGGAGACTTCAAATCATCTTCTCTTATATTGTATGGATGGTTAGGTTTTCAATGGTGCATGACATTAATAAAGCTTTGTTTTAGTAGAAGTTTTTGTTTAAAGCAAGATTTCCAGGTCAAACAATCCTTATACCTGCCTATGGTATTTGTTATGGAATTTAGTTGTGCTAGAATAATCTTACATTTCAAGATAAACTCCATAAATAGTTAGTTAATTTCCAACTTGTTCTACATTGCTTGGCATTATAGTTGATGACTAACAATCCCAAGTTCAATTATATAGACAAGGATTTGTATAAAGGCTTAAATGGTATATTAATGCAGTCCCAATTAGATGTTATTTACATCTGTTTTTTCATTTGCTTTGTATTGAACTCTTTTTTTCTAGTATCATTGTCGCAATGGCTCTAACATTCATATTAATACATATTATCTCAATTATCGTAAAAAAGAAACTTATTCTAAATCAAATAATAATGTTTATATATATATATATATATAACAAACATTAATGTGTATAAATATTTATATGAAATAAAAAAAACATAAAGAGATAGAAAAATGAACTTAAAGATTATAAAGAAAAAAAATTACTATTTTTATTTTCTTAATTGAATCCATTGGATAACCGAAGTATATATATAGACATATCTAATAGTTAATTATTTATGAATTATTATTTCAAATACAATTTGAATTTGTTGTAAATAATGAAAACTATTTCAAAAGATTGTTATCCCACATTGAAAAAACACAATTTACTTCTTATGAATATAGAATATATATATATAGCTTTCTATCTTATATTGAAAAAATAAGACTTTCACCTAATATTTATACAGTAAGATTTGATATATGAGATAGTAACCAACAAGGAAATGATAATGGTTTTATACAGATAAGGTGGAGCCGAGCAAAAGGAAAACCTGTGATTCTCCCTCCTTGTGTGTGAGGCAACACTTGTATTTTTTTAACCTTTTATTTCTAGCAATAATTAATTTTCCCCCCTTAAATTAACACAATAATTGTTTAACAAACACTTGGAATTAATTTTTTAACATTCACAAAATCCTAACAACTATTTTATTTTATTGAACTATTGTAACAACTCTTTAATTTTCTAATTTATTTTCTACCTAGCTATTACATATTAGCAACATGTATATATATCATGTACTCTTATAATCAAGGTGTGCTAAAAAATCATAGTATTTTCTCGTGTGTGTAGAGTTTGCTAGTATTTCCTTTTCATCTTGGTTTAGTTGTTTTTGTAACCCATATTTTAGAGGAGGAATTTATTGAATCCTGAAGGATAGCCTTAAGTTGAGAAAATATCCTTAAGGTCAGTGTTTGTGCATGCCCCATATTTTATTTTGTTTATGTTCATTATTTTTTATTATAACAATCTTAAGGATAGTATAGTAACATGAACAGAAACACTACTACTGACAATAATGTTACCCTCAATAATGATGTAGTTAAGAACTTTGATGTTGTTATCTCTCTTGTTGCTAACTTTATAACTACTGCTACTTTGTCATTAGCTAAGGCATTCCCTGATATTTCAAAGATTGAGGTTATTACTGGAGAAAACTTCATAAGATGGTAAGAAATAATCTTTAATGTCCTTGATATACATTGAGTTGCTTAGGTTTTTAGTGACCCCAAAACCAATGACAATGCCAAAGCATGGACATATTATAATAAGGTTTATAGACATTTTATTTTAAACAATCTTTCCAATAAGTTATTTAATATATATTGCAGCTACAAGAAAGTAAAGGAGATATGGAACAATATAGCAACAAAGTATATTGCTGAAGATGTACGAAAACAAAAATTTAGCATTGGAAAATTTTACCAGTGGGAAATGGTGAATAACAAAGATATTAAAACTCAAATTAACAAATACCATAGATTAATGGAGGGCATGAAAGCCAAAAATATCAACATTCCTAAAGGATTCGTTGGTGGAATATTGATAAAAAAAAAATTATCCAACTCATGGAATGACTATATGTAACAACTCAAGCATGAGCATGGATAATTATTTTTAAATGATCTTATTACCCACATCATCATTGAAGACATGAATAGAAAGGAGATGTAAGCGGAGATATAAGCTACTAGGAAGAAACCAAAGCAAACTTAGTAGAAAGGAGTTCATATAAAAAAGGGTATTATCGTAAACTATTTTTAGGCTATTCCCCAATTCATATTTTTTCCCTTAAAAAATAAAAAAAATATTATCAAAAAATATAAATAGTGAAAAAAGGATGCCAAAACACCCTAAAAATGGTTAAAAATTGGTTGAGGAGGTTTTAAATTATAAAGATTAAAATTTGACAGTATTGTATTGACTGATGAGAGTTCTATTGATAAAAAAATTCAATTTGAGGAAGAAAAGTCCAAAATCAGATGTTTATGAAGTCAATTAAATTTTTTTGAAGGTTTAATTGAATTTATAGGGAGTTTGATTATAAGAAAAATTGATTTTGGAATCAATTTGGGCTTTTATTAAAAGAAATTAAAGTTTTGTGGTCAAATCAAGGACTTAATTGTATAAATATTAAAGTTTGATGGTTAATTAGAGACTTAATTGAAGAAATCCAAAACCAAGAACCAAATTGGAAAAAGACGCGTAAATAAAGTGGCTGTAATTAAAACTAGTCAAGAGTCTAATTGAAGCAATTAGAAGTTTATTGATCAATTAAGGGTCAAATTACATACATTCTAAACCAATGACTAAAGCTAAAAAGGCAGTCAACTTCAGGGCTACTGTTGGATTTTTGGTAGGGATGCAATTGAATTGATTTTTAAAATCAAAATTAAAATTGACTTGATTGAATAAATTACAAATTAAGAACCAATATGAAATATGATATATTTTGTTGCCTTTTACTTTTTAATAAAATGACGCATTTTGACCAAAACAACACCATTTCATGCATTGTTCATAAAAAAAATTCCCTAAATGGTATTGTTTTGAACAACACCATCATCTTCTTCTCTTGGACACGTAGAGAACAGAGGAAGAAGATTTTCTTTTCTTCTTTATTTCTCACCAACCTCCCTCCCTCTGACAACTTTAAAAAGACACCAACACAACCCTATTTCCACGTGTTGAAGGGTCAGTGGAGGGGTAGCAGCATAGTGGCCGCCCCAGCCACGCTTTCCTCTTTTGTTTTTTCCTATAAAAACAGGGGAAGGGAAACAGAAAAAGGATTAAGAGTGAAAAGAAAAAAAGAGAGTGACGGGACTGAGAGAGAGATAGAGCATCGAGAGAATAGAGAGAATATAAAAGAGAAGAAAATGAGAAGAAAAAAAAAAGGAAAAGAAAACAGAGAGAGAAAAGAAGAAGTAATGTTGCTAGTCCAACCACCCTCTCCACCACCAACGACAATATACATACCTCCTCTTGTCGGGTACGTCCTTTTCCTTCCCTGCTCCACCCATTGTTTTTCTTCCATTTGCATGCAAAATGTGATTCATGTTCTGCAGCCAATGATAATATTATGGGTCAGCTTTGGCCTATTTTGGAAGTTGGGCTGGTGTCGATCCATTTTGTTTTGTGTTGTTTCATTTTATATTGGGCTGGAGTTGACTTGTCTTATTTGATTTTGGGCTGGTGGTAGCCCATTTTCATCTTGCTCCATTTTCATGTTGGGCTGTGCTGACCCATTCCAAATAAATACACTATAAAAATACAAATTCAGTATTAAAATACTTGGTTTTATCAAAACTATCAAAAATACAAAAAAATAAAGAAAAAAAATATTTGTATACACATGGTCAAGTGTCTCAACTAAAAATTATATTGTGTTTTTCATGCACCAAAAAACAATGTTTTAACATGTATTTTGGCTTTAATAACCAGTTTATTAAAGTTAAGAGAACATTGATCAAAATTTTAAAAACAACAAAAATTTTATTTTGTTTTGTTTTAGTATCAGGGATTATAAATTTATACGTAAAATATATTCTTAATATTAAAAAAGTTTTTATTTTTATTAATGACATATAATAGTAAGGTTTTTACCCAATAATATAAGGATCTCCTTACAAAAAAAGGTTTTTCTTAAACCTTAGACAGATTAAAAATTAGCCATCATAATATGGCCTTAGATTTTATCGAACAAAACAATATAGCTTACTTTAGGTAGGGCATATTTGGGGTGCTAATACCTTCCCTTTACGCAACCAGTCTTTGTACCCATCTCTAAGACCAGTTAGGATTTTTAGTGACTAGAAGACCAGGTGGTGACTTCTATTTCAATTTTTCACTGATAAAAGACAAGAATTCCTTATCTATTCATATTTTGCCAGAAGTATACTATATAACCATTTTTTTAAAAAAGTGGACGATCGTCGCGACGCTGCACACGTGCGACATGTATGAACATAAATTTAATAATAATAATAATAATATTAAGTTCAATGGTAATAATAACAATATGTTTAAATTTAAACTCAACAATTTTAAGAAAAAGAAAAACTTTTTTGTGTGTGGCAAACCTAACTACCATGCACCTTAATACTAAAATAGAAAAAGAAACAACAGTCCTCCTAAAACTAAGGTCAACTTGGTTGAAAGAAAAGACATTGTTATTGTGGTTGTTTCTTAAGTCAATATAGTGAGCAATGAGAAACATTAGGTGGTAGACTTTGTTGCTACTAGTCATATATTTGCAATTAAAAAATTCTTCTTCACGTATAAAATTTAGAAGGACAGAGAAGAAGTGGTCTACCTTGGAGATTCAATAACTACAAATGTATTAGTAAATGCAAAGTCTTTCTAAAATTAACTTCGGGTAAAACGTTAACTTTAAATGAGGTGTTATATGTGTCTCTTATATAATAACAAATTTGGTCCATATGGTTTTGTTGAGAAAATTTAAGATCAAAGTGTGATTTGAATTTGACAAGATTGTAATGACTAAAACAATATATTTGTAAGGAAAGAATATTATAACCATAGACCTTTTGTACTCGATTTGGTAAAGAAATAAATGAAATTGCATCTTCTTCTTCTACTTACTTGCTTGACTCTATTGATGCATAGCATGCTAAATTAGAACATGTTAGTCTATCTTATTATAAAAAAATAAATTCTCACGGTTTAATTTCTGCTTAAATTCTTCATCTATGAATAAATGTAAAATATGTGTTGAAGTTAAAATTATTAAGAAAACATGGGCATATGTTAATAGAGACACTAAATTTCTTAGCTTAATAGATATAGACTTAGAAAAACAAACTATGATTAGAGGAGACAAGAAATATTATATGACCTTCATAGATAATTTTTCAAGATATACAAAACTTTACCTACTTATAAGTAAAGATGAAGCCTATAACATATTCCTATTATATAAAACAAAAGTAGAAAACCAACTGAATAAAAAAAATCAAACGAGTTAGATATGATAGAGGAGATGAGTATATTCTAATGAATGATTATTACAAAAAGTAAGGTATAATATATGAAGTTACTCCACCTTATTCACCTTAGTCTAATAGTGTAACTAAAAAGAAAAATACAAGTATAAAAGAAATGATGAATGTTATACTAGTTAGTTCGTCAACACCTGATAGTGTATGAGATGAAGCTATTTTATCTGCATGTTATTTACAAAATAGAATTTCTTATACGAAATTTGGTTTAACACCTTATAAATTATGAAAAGATTATCCTTTTAATTTAAAATATCTAAAAGTGTGAGGGTGGTTAACTAAGGTTATGTTACCTAAACCAATAAAAAAAATAAAGATAAGTTTAAAAACTTTTGATTGTATATTTATTGGTTATGATGAAAATAATGTTACATATAAGTTTCTAGTTTTAAAGAGTGATGTGCTAAATTACGAAACTATTATTGAAACAAAAAATGTAGAATTCTTTGAACACATTTATCTATTAAATGAAAAGACATTTATCTATTAAATGAAAAGATTTCTCATGCACCTCTTAATGATAATAGAGTAAATGAAACTCACATTACAAAAGTGAAAAGGAGTAAGAGATAAAGGAAATAAACTTTTTTAAAAAATAAATTTTTCATTTATCTAGTAGATAAGGATTCAGTGATCTATTTTGAAGTTATCATTTCTTCTAATTATTTGTTTTGGAAATAAGTAAATAAAGTTAAAATTGATTCACTTTTACAAAATAAAACTTGAGAGATTGTTGATTTGCCTCCAGGTGCAAAACCTATTGGTTGTAAATGGATTTTTAAGAAAACAATATTTGCTTTATGTTTTTATAGATAAATATAAAGCAAAATTAGTTGTAAAGGACTATACTATAAAACAAATATGGATTATTTTGATACTTTTTAACCTATAACTTGAATTTCTTTATTTTGATTTTTAAATGTTTTAGCTTCTATTTATAACCTTTTTATCCATCAAATGGATGTTAAAACTGTGTTTTTAAATGATGATCTAGAAAGAAGAAATATATTGTTACAACCTGAAGGTTGTACGGTTCCTGGTTAAAAGAATAAAGTTTGTAAGTTTAAAAAGTTTTTATATGACTTAAAGCAAGCTCTTAAATAGTGACATGAGAAATTTTTTCAAGTTGTTTAAAGTGACAGTTTTTCTTTAGTTAGTGTGGATAAATATGTCTATACTAGATCTATTGATAATGAATATGTGATTATTAGTTTTTATGTGGATGATATGTTTATTTTTTATACTAGTATAAATGTCGTGCATAACACTAAGCATTTCTTAGCCTTTACATTTGATATAAAGATAAGACTGAAGCTAGTGTAATATTGAGTATTAAAATTATATGAAAAGACAATGGCATTATGTTAACACAAAAACATTATATATAAAAACTTCTTAAAAAGTCTGGTCACTTAGACATGACATATGTGAATACCTTTTATGATGTTAACTCTCAATTAAAAAAATAAAGGTGAAGTTGTTACTTAGCTTGAGAATACTTAAATTATTAGAAGTTTGATGCATTTGATGAACTTCACTCGACTTGATATAGCATACGGTGCGTGTAGATTCAATAGATATGCTCAAAATCCCAATCATGAGCATTAGGTGACAATAGTCGAAACAACGAAAAATTTGAAAGGTATTATGAACTTTGGCATTCTATATGGTGGATTTCTTATCGTATTAGAAGGATAAGATGCTACTAACTGGATTTTAGATTTAGATGAGATTAAATCCACCAGTAGCTATATCTTTATTTTTGGTGGTGATACAGTGTCTTGGAAATCATCCAAGCATAGTTAATTACTCGACCCCTATAAAGTCAAAATTTATAACTTTGGAATCAGCATGAAATGAAGCTAATTGGTTGAGGAATCTTTTAACTGAAATTCTATTTGGAATAAAACCAACACCTTATATTTCCATGCATTGTGATTGTCAAACGACAATGACCATTGCTAAGAATAAATATTTTCATGGTAAAAATCAACATGTTTGATTAAGTCATGATATTGTAGAGCAACTACTAAAAGATGAAATTATTTCAATTAATTATATGAAGTCAAAAATAAATTTAACCAACTTCTAACTAAATCACTTGGTAAAAAGATGATATTAGAAACATCAAGGGAATGAGCCTAGTGCTTAAGTAAGAAATTAAAATGATGGTAAGCAAACCTATGTGATTAGAGATCCTATGAATTAAATTCATATAGGTAATACTAAAATCATTTATGATATTGTAACATTATAAAACATGTCATTTCAATAGTGCTAGTATGCAATTAAAAAAAAGATGAACTACAAAGTTCTCAATGAATTGCATACTTCTTATGAACAATGTTTAAATTAGAGTAAACACTTGATGGAATCACTTATATGAGTGTGGAGTGGGGTCACTCATATGAGATACTAGCAAAATTTCTAGAGTACTCATGAACAACCAGGCACGTGCATGACCTGTAATGTGATTGGTGAGATATCTAACTTACAATAGGAATTTTTGGTTTATACAAATTCACTAATAATTTTAGAAATTAAATCTTATTTTTTATATGATCTAGTTCATAGTCCAAAAGATACCAGGTTAGATGTATTATACTTGATAAATAGAAAACTAGCAGGTATATTTTATTCCAATTCTTTTGAAATATATGGGGGATTGTTGTAAATAATAAATAATATTTCAAAAAGTTTTATTCCATGTCGAAAAACATAATTTCTTGTTAATATAAAGTATATATAGGGTTTTCTATCCCACATTAAAAAAATAAAACATTTATTTTTATATAGTGAATTTTAATATGGGATAGTAACCAACTATGAATGGATATTGAGCTTATGCATATAAGGTTAAACTGAGCAAAAAAAAAATGCATGATTGCCTCCTACACGAAACAACACTTATACTTTTTGAATATTTTATCTCTAACAATAATTTATTTTTTACACTTAAACTGAAATTATAATTTTTAAAATACCTGGAATTAACCTTTTAACAGTCACTAACAAGTCTTTTATTTGAAAAAACAAATAACAGCTATATCTCTTTAATTCCCTGACATCTTTTTGTTTTCTGAATTGTTGTAATAGCGTTTTAATTAATTTTCTAACTTATTTACTACCGAGTAACTACATGTTAGTAGCAAACACACACCCCAGGCACTCTTACAATCAAGGTGTGCTGAAAAAGCCATGATATTTTCCATGTTCGTAGATCTTTTTGATATTTTCTTTTGTTCTTGATTTGGATGCTTTTGTAACCCTTGTTTTAGAAGAGAAACTTGTTAAATCTCAGAGAATGATAGCTTTGGTACTAAGAAAATATCTTTAATGATAGTGTTTATGCACGCCTCAAGTTTTTTTTATAGTATTTCTATTCTTTATTCTATTTTAGTACAGTAGAATTCAAATTTGAAATAAGGTGATTGGTGCAGGTTCATCATTGTTGCAGTGGCGACAGCAGCTAGTATCCATTGTCACAATACCTGTTGATGTAGCAGTACACGAAGTAATCAACCAGTTCATCAATGTTGTAGAAGTTACGAGAGCTGGAACTAGTTGTAGATTCAAACTTTGAAACTGCAATTCTCTTCTTGAATGTCATTGTCTGTTATCTCTATATGCTTAACATAAAGCAATTATAGAAATTATTTTGGATGTCCTTAGTTTGATGTATTAAATAAAGATCACAATGAGTGTTCATAAATTTAGATTGTAGTATATATAACCATAACTATATCCAAATAAAATAATGATAATCATCATAACCCTTTCATTTCTTATTAGTTTTTGATTTTGAATAATCATATCCAAATCATCAAATTTTGCATATCCATTTAGATATTCATTACCCATCCTTTAAAAACATATATACTTAATTGAGTAATGATTTTTTTTTAGAGTCAATAATTTTAATAAGTTTAGTTAAAAATATGCATGTAAAACCATTATTAACATATAAATAGATCATTAACAATAATCAAATAAGTTAAAAACAATAAATTTATTTTTAAAACATATCCATTTATAATATAACAAAAGAGGTTCCAACATAATACCATTATCATCCCGAGTACTGAATCTGTCAGGTCAATTCAAGAGATGAGGATAAAGGCATAAATTTTCATGTTATTAAAGCTTGCACGTTAGCTCGCATGTTGTATTTTGTAGAGAAGAAAAGGACAAGTAGGATGGTAACCGATGTGCAATATTCCATATTCATGGTCAGCACCACTGTGTCATCATATGATTGACAAACTAATTCTTTCTGAAAGAGCATAGTACTTCTCAAAGAAGTTTCATCGAATAGGTTTGAAAGAATGTGCATATGCACACACCATTGCTTCAACCATGGAAAGGCAGGCACACAGCATAGTAGAACTAACCTAAAAAAGGACCTTCTCATGAATTATAGAAATATTCCACATATGTAAAGGCCAAGTGTAAAATTTGGCATTATACCGAAACAAATTGAGTCTTTTTCATAAGATTGTCAAAAATCTATTTCAATTCAAAAATGTTAATAGGTGAGATGAGACTTGGGGGGCAGTTTTGTATTAACTTTAAACTTGAATGGATCAATGATTATTTTATTAATTTTATTAGAGACTAGACCTATGGGTATCTTATGTTTTATTTTTTAATTTAATTAGAAAATATGGGATAACTGAAGTTTAAACTCATGAATACTATATAAATTATTAAATTTCAAATATTAAATTTAATAATTATAGTAATCACAATATTTAAATATTAAATAAAAATTCAGATATGGTTTTGTATTAACTCTTTAAGAGAGATGGAAAAACTAAAGTGGACAATTGATGGAGTTTTATGATTATTTTTTTAACTTTTCTTTCACAAATAACATAGCATTATACATCTCATGTTATATATTAAGTTATATGCCTTGAATTGTTTTTTTCAATTTCTTATATGAAGTCTTGGACTACTTTACCCGCATGTAAATTTATCATATAGGATTTGTTTCTTATGGCAAGAGGTATTTTTAGATCACCACTAGAAAATTATTAAATATAAATGGAAATATTGACAGAAAAAATATCATCAGTAAATTATAATGACATTTACCAATAAAAAATAATGTTGTTGTTTTTGTCAATATTCATTGACGAAAACATTTTTATTGGTGTTTATCGAGATGATTATAGGTGAAATTCAAGGAATGAAAAAAAAAATTAGATAGGTATTCTCTCATTATTTCTTTTGAAAAATATAGCATGACACCAAATAAAAATACAAATAAAAAAATATCATCGGTAAATTATGATGATATTTACCAAAAAAATATAATGTTATTGTTTCAATTAATATTCACTAACAAAAACATTTATATCTGTGTATACCAAGATGATTATAGGTGGAATTTAAGGATATTTCTATCAAAAACTATGACATGTCAATATTACTGACAAAATCAACAAGAAAAAATAATCAGTGTTAATTTTTATTAATAACTTCATCAATAATATTCAAGTTATAACCTGTCAGAAGACCCCTTTCCCCCATTTCTTTTTCTTATTTCTTTTTATTTCTATAGAAAATAACACATTCCCCCATTATTTTGTCACAAAACAAGCTTACATCATAACAGATTCAAACACTCCAACACTCAATCTATTAGTATTCTTATTTTGGCTCAATTTGTTTTGAAGATTCACCACGTCAAGTAAGCAAACATATATATTTTTTATTGTAACCCATTTTTATGGTAGTTTTTGTAGTATTTTTAAGTAGTATATGTAGTTTATTTGTGTGTTTACATGTTTTATAGTTTTTTTCTATAGAAATTTATTATATGAATATATGATTTGTATATGTTAAGATTTGTTTGAGATTTTAAAAAATTATATTTGTTTATCATTTGATGAAATTGAGTTTAATTTTGTAACTTATGTGTTTTATAATAAAATAAATAATGGGGTACTTAATAGGTATGTTTGATATTTTATCAATTTTATTGTGATGTTGAGAATTTAGGTAAATTTAGAAGAATTCAATTTTTTTTGAGAAAATTGATCATTATTAAAAGGTATTATAAAAATAGATTGAATAATTTTAAATTCAACCAATAATTTTAAATTGAGATATTTTTTATTAGAGAACACATGAAAAATGAGCACATCCAGACTATATGAAAAATAATAAAGTCTTTACTTTAGCAAATGATGGTAAAATGTTTTTTTTTATCTTTAAACGTTTTAGCCAACCTATCACAAGTGCAAAGATAATACAAGGAACTTATTTATAGGTAGAGTTGAGAAGGATGTTACCTTACTGGTATCGTTAATTGAAGAATTGTATGACATGGTCCCACAATACGAGAACATTATGTTTGGTTTTCAATCTATTATGCAAAAGTTTTCTAATTTTAGTGTGACCATAATTGAGTAAAACAAAGTATCTTATGAGAGCTTCTTTATTAGAAGACTAGTTTTTTTTGCCATAATATGAATGTCATGCATATAAAAAAGAACATGTTTGAAAATATTTTTAATGCAATGATAGATATGAAGAGGAAGACCAAAGACAACATCAAGACTAAAATGAATATACCTTTATTTTGTCATCATAAAAATATAGAGCTGATTTATGATGAGTCATAATTCGTAAAGCCTAAGATTAGTTTCGCTTTAGATAATAATGCATAATTACTAGTCTACCAACGACTTAAGATTCTGTGTTTTCTTAATAGATATGCTTAGAATATATCTAGATTGGTGCATTATGAGGATGAAATTTTATATGGAACGAAGAGTCATGACTACCACGTGTTTATGCTAACTCTCATTCCACTTGCTTGTCGGAATTTATTGCTAAAAATGATATAAGATGCATTCATGAAGATTAGATATTTTTTTAGAGATATATGTTCTAACAAGTTGCATAACAAACACATGAAGAAGCTTAAAACAAATAATGTCTAAACAATTTATAAAATTAAGATGATATTCCCTTTATTTTTGTTCAACTTAATAAAGCATCCACTCATATATTTACCATTTGAGGTAAAAGTTAGAAATCATATCTATTATATATGGATATATCTATTTAAGAGGTTATGAATTATATATATATATTATCCTAAATAAGTTTCAATGGTCATTTTTTAACAATACTTAAAACATTCATTTAATTCCAAGGTTTTCATATAGATACTTATTCAACCTTAACAAAAAAGTTAAAAACAAGGTTCATAGTAAGACTTTGATATGCAAGGTTTATATTGTTGAAGAGATCTCAATAATTAAAGTCTCATTTGAGAACAAGAATCAACCGTATTTCAAAACATGATGATGGTAGGGAAATGCTTTTAAATGGAAATTTGTGAATATTTTCTTATCTTGGATAACCTTTATAAAAAAAAACTATAGTAAAAGGAAGATGCTTGAGAAAAATTAGACTCATATATACATCTAAATATATGTTATTTAAATTTGATGAATTAAAACCTTTTATTCAGTAAGTACAATATTAATATGTTGTTATTTTTAAACAATCTTCTCTTACACTATTGTCGTGGCATGCATAACGTTGAATGATGGATCTTTCTCCTAGATCACAGAGGTTTCAGATGTCTTAGGATTAATCATGAAACTATGATTTAGAAAGTTGAGTTTATTGATGAGTTTAAATACTAAAATTGAAAGGATAAAGAGATGACTAAACTTAGACAAGAGATGCTAGTATAGTCTAAACTGGAGCATTGTTCAGTAATTAGATCATATCTAGAGATGTAGATCTCAGATTTAAGTCTACATTATATGGATAGAAAGGTAAGACATAGGTCTATAACTTTTATGTGAATTTCTGGTTTTAAAAAGACCATTTTCAAGTCCAAATTATAGCAACAACGAGGAAGTCCGAATCTATCCTGCTGACATGACTAAAAGATTGATGTCTTCTCCCAAGTGCAGGAGTGTCGAAGTAATAAATAACCCAGCAAGACCGGGGTCGAACCACAGAGAGGTTAATTGTACAAATTATAAATAACAATAATAAAATAATAATAACAATAACAACAATAACAATAGTAGTAGTAGTAGTAGTAATAACAATAATAATAATAATAATAAAGAAAAAGAAGGAGAAGAAGATGATGATGATGAAAACTTTGAGATGGAATATTAACGTAAGGATTAAACAATAATAATAACAAATATCAAGGTTAGAGGTTCCACTAATGGTATGTCAAACAAGTATAGTATAAACTCTTATTATTCAATTGGAAATCACACACAAATGAGGTTCCAATCAGATTATAGATTGTTAACATGATTACATTAGTCATCTTATTCAATTAATACTAATACTTGTAAATTTCCTTAAGCATTCATGATTATAACTTATGTTAACAACAAATCAAGTTCCTTTCATAGCTTAAGTGTCGGTTATACCATACAGTATGGGCTATGAAAGTGTCAAGCATTTGTTGTACCAAATGTTATACAACATAAATCAAGATTAGTCATTTAACAAGCAAAATATTAAAGAGTGAACAAGATAACAAATATAAAACATGTTAGTATTAAACACTAAAGTCCATATTAAGTTTACACTATACTTATTTTTACACCATTAGTGTAACCTTTTCACCTTGACATAATAAACTTAGCTAGACATAATGAAAGAAAAAAATAGAGAAAAAAAATAAGAACATAAATAAGATAAAAGTTAACTAAGTAAAGGAAAGGAAATGAAAGAAATAAACTTGATATTAATGAAAACAAAGCATAAACATCACAAAAAATACAAAGAGAGAAAGCAAGAGGATGATCTTGATCTAGACACCAAGATGCCTAAATACATGGCAAATGCCTCCTTTTATAGGCCAAAATTGGGAACTATTGATTTGATGACTAATTAATGAGTAGGTGACCAACTCTTGACTTGGTGACAATCCTTATCTTCTCTTGTCTGCCCAAAACATCATTGATAACATCAAAATTGAAGCCACTTAAAAACATGAAAGTTGTAGGAATTTATCTCAGCTTTCTTGTGTAAAATATTCAGATCGTTTCGACTTCTAGAACTCCAGATATGGCCAAACTACGGAACAGTGCTCGGGTTAGAGGACAATTTCAGGCTTCTTTGTTGTTGCTACAATTTGGACTTGAAAATGGTCTTTTTAGATCTTGGGATCCATATGAAAGTTGTAGGCCTATATCTTACCTTTCCATCCATATAAATTAGACCTAAATCTGAGATCTATCGCTCCAAATATGACCCAATTACTAAACCATGTTCCGGTTTGGATTGCTCCAACATCTCTTTTCTAAGTTTGGTCATCTTTTTCCCCTTGCAATTTAAGTTCTTACAGTTATCAATCAATCCTTTTATTTATGTAATAGGCCTGCATTTAAAATAAACATTTACTACAAATTAAATATATCTTTTATTATTAGATATATTATTATAAAACATGTTTTAGTTAAGGAGTTATTGATACTTCAAGTGCAAAATGATGATATAAAACCATGATAAAAATGCACTTTTAAGTACTAATTACCTGCAGCCCAGAAACTATTCAGTGTTCAGCCCATATCTTGAGTTCTAAAAGTCCAAATGATCTTAATTTTTTTTTCTGAAAAGCTGAGAAAATTTCCTGTAATTTCATATAAAGGTCTGGTTTAAATTCTAACATTATCAATAACGTTTTATTCAGACAAAAGAAGATAAGGATTGTCACCAAGTCAAGAGTTGGTCACCCACTCATCAATTAGTCATTAAATCAATAGTTCTTAATTTTGGCCTATAAAATGAGGTATTTTTCATGCATTTAGACATCTTGGTTTCTAGATCAAGATCATGCTCTTGCTTTCTCTCTTTGTATTTTTTGTATTGATTATATTTTGCTTTCATTAATATTAAGTTTATGTCTTTCATTTCCTTTCCTTTACTTAGTTAACTTCTATCTTATTTATGTTCTTATTTTGTTTATTTTTTTTCCTTTCATTATATTTAGCTAAGTTTATTATGTTAAGGTGAAAAGGTTACTGTAATGGTGTAAGAATAAGTATAGCGTGAACTCAACATGGATTTTAATGTTTAATACTAACATGTTTTATATTTGTTATCTTATTCACTCTTTAATACTTTGCTTGTTAAATGACTAATTTAGATTTATGTTGTACAACATCTGGTACAACAAATAAGACACTTTCATAGCCTAACCGTATGGTATAACCTACACTTGTGCTATGAAAGGAACTTAATTTGGTGTTAACATAAGTTATAATCATGAATTCCTAACAATATTTATAAGTATTAACATTATTTAAAGATAACTAATGTAATCATGTTAACAATTTATAATATGATTGGAACCTTCTTTGTGTGTGGTTTCAATTTGAGTAATAAAAGTTTATACTATACTTGTTTGAAATATCATTAATAGATCCTCAAACCTTGATATTTGTTGTTATCATTGTTTAATCCTCACATTGATTTTTCATCTCAAAGTTTTCATCAATTTCTTCTTCTTCTTCTGTTATTACTATTACTATTATTATTACAACTACTACTACTACTACTATTACTAGTACTACTACTACTACTACTACTATTAATGTTATTATTGTTGTTGTTGTTTATAATTTTCACAATTAACCTCTTTGTGGTTTGACTCCGTTCTTGCAGGTTTATTTAGTACATATTATTATTGTTGTTGTTGTTGTTGTTTATAATTTTTACAATTAACCTCTTTGTGGTTTGACTCCGTTCCTGTAGGGTTATTTAGTCTATTTCATTTAATATTGAAAATATGCATTATATTGTAAAATTCACACCCCAAATATTAATTGAACAATTGATTTTTATGTTTTTTTTTTAATTTTAGTTAAATCCTAATGGATAACTACAAACTTGTTTTGATATTCATTAATTGATTTTTGTATTTTTTTTAAAGTATAATAAAAATGCAATTTATTTTATTTTTTTTATAAAATATGCATGAAATAAGGAATTTTGAATTTTTTATTGTATTTTTATTTGTATTTTTATTTTTCTAAAATTTCAAATAAAAACATGTATGTTTAATATCGGGTCACTGTTTTACAATGTAAGTTTACAACACAAATATTAAATGAAATGGTTAAAAAACATGCGATAGACCTACCACAAATAATTTTAAAATGGTACCTATTTCTTTCAAAAAATTTGAAAATTATTTAGGTTTTTTTTTTGTGAAACAAGAAAAAATACATCAAAAACACTGTCAAAAACTCATTATACTGTGATTGCCAAAAAGATCCTAAGGATCAAACAATACATTTTTTTCTTTGTAAGATGTCGCACAACCAAAAATTGCCTTAAGTTTGTAAGGGACTCAGCCCAGCCACGTTGAATGGGCTTCCCAGTCCCAGCCTAAAATCCCTCGAACATGACCCACACTTAGAAATAAAGAAAAGAAGATCAAAGGCGATTTTTATTTAAATCCAAACCAAAAACTCGACAACAAAACCCAAAAATCAAAATGAAAATATAAGTTTCATCATGTTGAAACAAAAGCACATAAGGATGCAAAATGAAGAACTAATGCACAATCATCTATTAAAAAGTGATAACAAGTTCTTGTTTTCAATAAAATCAAACTTTATAGCCATAAACACTAACCCAAATATTCAAACTTTAAAGGATTGATTGATCTAAATAAGCGATAAGAAAATGGAAAAGAAACATCATATAAAGGTCTAAGCTTTGGTTGAGATATATGAATCAAGCTCAAAAAATTAGTTTGTGAGAAATCAAATTTTAAAGCTAAGAACACTCGAATCCATCCATAAAAAAAATTCAAAAACACCAATCGAAACCTATTATCTATAAGTAAAAAACACATTCTCTTAGACATAAATAATATTTTGTTGATCATTTCTATTGTCCCTAAGCTCACACATCATGCTTCCAATTTCAACAAACACAATAAACTACCTTGAAACAACATAATCCACAACAATATCATACTTAACGTATTCTGCTATAACTTTAATATTGATTTACTAAACATTAAAGCATGCAAAATAACATTATACACGATCATTTATCATTATATTATCACCTTCTAACATGTTTATCAAGGCATCAATCAAAATTTGTTCACCAAATCATCATACTTAGTCACCTTTTTTTCCAACTACTCTTAGATCCCTTGTGCAATCTCCTTAGACTTCTTGGCTATATATTACCATTCACCAATCATCCCTTGGTTGTTTTTTCTTAGTTTCAGGTCTTGTATTAGCACAATTATCTTTTAATCCTTTTCTCTTAATTGTTGGTTCATAAAGGCCTTCATCTTGTCCTCGTTAACAAGTTAAGATTCTAAAAATTTATGTTAACTCTTGCCACGATATAACTCAATTCTAAGCTTATCAAGTTCATCTTGTAACTCCTTTTTATTGTTAAATCCTTTTCTTATAAATAGTCTAGCATTGTCAATTGTTGTTAAACTTGTACTTCAAAGCTGTCAAATACTTTATATAACTCATTGTTTCTCTAAACTGAATAATTAGAACTTACTAGGAATTCAACCTCTTCTTCACCTTTATAAACCAGTACAAACTACCTCGAATCTTTTTTAGATTCTCATACATCTTTTCAAAAAGAGTCTCATCTATATAACTTATAATTGACATAAGCTTTTTCCATATTATTTATAGAACAATGCATTTTAGTTATGTATAGTAACTCTCCAGGCTTGTTTCTTAGGCAATTCCTCTAAACTAATTGAATCGTTTTAAAATTTAACCCATGTTCATAAAATATTATAGAAGTCAGGATTCAGGATTTTTTGCTTAGGTTTTTCTTAATGCAAAATGAATTATTAAGGAGCTAAACATGCTAGGGGTAGCATCTAGTCATTACATGAATGATAGGCTTACTTCTTGGTCTCAAAAGGGTTTTTAACCTGCCCAATGCCTATCTTTTATGAAGATTATAGGGATATATAAGAAATGGTTGGGGCATAACATGATCATCATTACCTAGTAAACACTTAAATCATAGTTGAGTGTTTCATGAATCTGAACCCCAATTGACAGTTATGAGGTAAACTGATAATCTCTCAGCTAACTTAGTATTAAGTTTATACTTTAAGAATTAAAATGTATGAAGACATGGATCCATATTTGATATGTGTGTGTGTGTGTGTGTGTTTCTAAAGACAATACATGTTAAAATTGAATCACCCAAACCAATAAATAATTAAGACACAACAAATAATAAACAACGCTTAGTCCAACCAGAGATATCCCTAGTGGAGTCATCATCTTATCGTGACATGCACAACATTGAATTGTGAGCCTTCCTCCTGGATCAAGGGGATTTTGAATGTGTTGTTATTAATCATAAAATTATTGTTATTTAAGGGATTAAGGAGTCACCACTTAATATTACAGTCACTTAAAACCTACTAGTTTACAAGAGTTTGGGTAAGGGGACTAGTTGTGCATGAAGAAGACACGTCACCCTTTGTGCACCTTATGATTGTTTTTCTAATCCATGTTTATATTCATTGATCTATCTAAAGTTCAAGAAAAGTCTGGTAAGTAAGGAGATTCCTATCTTATAGATTTAAGATAGATCCTTGTATAAACTAATAAATTAAATAATTTCTTGTAGGCAACATTAGTAATTTTTACTATCTTAAAATTCACATGTAATTGAATATTAATTTTTTTTAATACAAGATGAACAATATGCCACATGGTTCAAAACACACGTCAAAAGTACTTTATAATTCTTAACTCTCATAATACTTAATTTTATTACATCTTTCTCTTTAACTATTAATAGTTATAATCTTGTACCAGGTTTATCAAATTAAAAGGAATGCTAGTAGTAGTTTGAATTTACTATGCTTGGGTGTTAAAATAAAGGTTAAGTTTTATATAATAAGCATTTCTTTCATACTGAAAAGCATGGTCAAGTAGAAAGACCTATAATAGTAGAGTTTATGTTAATAGATCAATTTCCAATGAGTTTGAAGTTGATTATTATGGGAAGTTAGAAGAGGTTATTGAATTGCAATATCATAGTGAGCATATTATAGTTTTTTTATTCAAATATTATTGGTATGATAGCATCATGGTTTGGTCAAAATTAATATAAAGGCTAGACTTCAAATGTCGATGATATCTTTAGAAGTGATCATTTGAGGGTTGATTGATTATTTATTGTGAAAACCAAACCTAAAGGTCATGTCCAAGTTGTTTAGATTAGTAACGAAAAAGTAACTGTAGGAGACAATATCTTTTAATATAATGAGTTTGTTGATACATATTGAGTTATCTGTCTACCACATTGGAAGAAAATTGAAATTTTCATGTAACTGAGAATATTTTTATTGATGTTGAAAAGTTAAATAATATATTGATAAGTAGTAGTCATACAGAAGTTGATGAAGATAATGAGATCGCTAAGCTTCAGTTCAGTGAAGAAGTTATAATGGACATCATGATAATGAAATTAAAGAAGTACGAGAACAAGAACAAGAACAAGAACAAGAAAAAGTCATTACAAGTAGAGTAGGTTAGTTAACTAAATTGGTCTTAAAAAGAGTCTTTTATTACTTGATTAACAGCCTCAATGTTCTGAATCAAGGCCTATAAGGTAGAAAAACATAGTTTAAGGTGATACCATATAAGTATATTATCCATATCCAAGTAAACTTTTAATGAAAATTGGTGGTTTCATGTACGTTACCTAATCAAAGATCACTAAGGCACCATTACTTCCCTTCTTAATCCTATGGCTTCAGTCATGTTATATTTTGTGTGCACAGGCACAACTCCATATCTAATTTAAAAATAATAAATAAAATATAGATGAAAGAATTAACCAAAATAGGTAAACAAGCACAATAAAAACAATCAAATCATCATTAAACAAAACAATAAATAAAGCTTGACCCTTATAAATCCCTAGTGAAGTTGTCATCATGTTGCCTGTGGACATTAAGGTGAGATATGTGTAAAAACAAAAGGTAAAACAGGAAAAAAGAGTTGTCACATAATTTATGGTAATGAGAAACTCTAACTCGTCTTCAAATGTTTTATATAAGAGTCTAGTTATGTAATAAAAAATATATACATCACCCTATACATTTTATATATGATAAGTTGTATATTTATTTATTTTTAATGATAAATATGTTTTAATATAGTTTTTTTAAACTGGTATGTATTTTATTCAAAGCATTGTCTTTATTCACAAAGCAATATCCAAATATGGATAGGGTCTAATTTTGGACCTCAGCATCCTGGGTTATTTGGTGAACTATATTAATTAGTTTTATTATTTGTTAAATAACATCTGAAGAGCATGGTATATTATGAGATCATTTCATTCTAGTTCTTTTAACATATGATAAAATCATTTAATATAATTTTAGGATATTCATAATCATTGTCAACTAACTAAATAATATCTAAAAGACAAGGTCTAATTTTTAGACCATTTCATCTTGGGTTATTTAAAAATGGACACACCTATATATAAGACTTATTGTTGATTGAAAAATTAATATTATATATTAAGTAGCGTTCTATGAACAAAACCCACTATTAGACCATTCTATCATGAGATACTTAATAAATAATAGGAATAACAAATTGAATTTGTAAAATAAAAAGATTATATGGCAACTAAAAATTTTAATAATTGATATCCTAGAGATTAAGTATTCATTGATGTTATTATTCACTTATCAACATTCTAAGAATGAGGCTCAATATTAAATCATATAACCCTAAGTCAATTAAAAGTTAATAGAAACAATTAATTCCTTAATCAAATATTAATTAATCATGTTCTCGGTAATTGAAATCCTAAAGATATGGCCTAGTATAAGAAGTTTCCATCTTGGGTCAATTAACAATTAATAGGAACAACCAATACAAGGATAATTTAATTATTATTATAATTTTTTTTCATGAGTCAACATCTAGAAGATAAGGCCTAAGGTTAAACCATACCATTTTAGGTTGATTAATCAATTCTTATTTTTAACAATGTTTTGTTTTTTCATATAAAAATAACTGGTCCATCTAATGTTCATTGCAAAAAAATTTACAATGATAAAAAAAAAAATCTCAAATACAAATTGTATGGCAATATTCAATCATTTTATCTTATCCACCCAATTAACAAAAAAATTCAAAATTAACCAATCTATATTCAATGATATAAAAAAACCCAAATCAAATATTCAATAAATTTAACAAGACACTAAAACAATAATTGCAATCATTCAAAATAAGTTCTTATAATATTCATGTCTAATCTAATATTTATGAAATTCATATCAAATCACAAACACACATCAATCTAAATCAATAATTTCTAATAAATAAAAGAAAATGTACAATAATGAGCATTTTGTCCTAAGTTTTATAATATTTCAGCAATTTATTGAAAAAATAATCTGAATTAACGAGTTGATCTTCCAAGGTGTTTTACATGTTTGAGATCTGCTAAAATTGAGGCTAGAGGACTATTGGAATAGTGACAGCATGTGTACCCATGTACCACCACTATTATCAGTACATGGTCTCATACACCACCATTAATGGAGGAGTATGAGCTGATGGATTTGAAATTTCTTTAAGTTGTCTTTGCTCTTATATTTGCGGTGATGCTTACCATTGCTTAAGGAAAGAGATCTGGTCTTCTAAGTCTTTAGTCTTCTTCTCTCTTTTTTTTGTTCTCTCTCTTTCTTTTTCTTTCTCTCCCTCCCTCCCTCTCTATCTATCTATTGTAACCTTTCTTCTTCTTTAATTCTTCTCATTACAGGTATTGTGTGACAATTATTGGTGTTGGTGTTGACTATGGAATGATTTCATGATAGTGGTGGAGGAATCAATAATTGTTGTTGATAAGGAGAATGAACAATGTACAGAAAGGATGATGCTACAGTTGGTGTTAGGAGGTGACAATGGTTGTTGTCAAGTGCTCTATTAGGGATGAACAGTGTCTGTCACAGTATTGATTATCAAAAAAATTCCTTGCAAAGGTGGAGACTTTTTTACTATCGTTTACGATGAAATTAAAAGTTATTGAACAATGTTGCTACTATCATTTATGGCTGATGGCAATGCTACTCATGATGGGAGATGGTGGCCAATCTTTAAGTGAATTCTATATTTTGATGGTTTTTTATTTTTTTTAAAGGTCACGAGTTTTGGCCTTTCTTATTTTTATTTTGTTTTGAGGTCTTATTTTGTTGGGATGTTATTATATGTGAGGTGTATAGATGTACATGTTTATTTATATTACAATAAACCTTCTCAATCTTTATATCTTTCTTGATTTTTTAGAAATTTCCCTTCTTTCTTGATTTTTTTAAAGAGTTCCCAACTTTCTAGATTCTTTTAGAGAGTTTCTCTCTTATAAGATAACTTTTGTTTTCTTCTTGTTTTTTTTTATTTATTTTGCACTTATATTTTTTAAAAGAAACTAGTTCTTATTACTTATTTAATTATATTTTGCTCACTAAAAAAATCTTTTTGTTGGATTGATTTTTTTTTCTACTAAAATTTTTATTTTTAAAAATTTATTCAATATAAAAACAATACAAAAAATGGTTCAAAATTATAAATGACCAAAAATTGGTCAAATCGCATAAAAACATATTTTTTGTGAATTTTAGCATTTTTGTATTGTTTTTAATTTTAAAATATATATTTAAAATAGGGGTAAAATTAATAATGACAATATTAAATGTATACATAATTATTTTGATCCTTATTTTTATTTTTATTTTTATTTTGATCCTAAAGTGTTACATTTTAGTCTTTATATGTAAGGAAAAACTGAGGAGAGAGGAGAAAAAAATCCTTATCCCAACATCTATTCTAATTAAAAGGACTCTCCTTGGAGACATCGTGATGCAATGAGTTGATTTGTAAGAATAAAACCCCTTCTTAATTGGAAAACGTGGATCAGGTGTTCCTAATTAAAAAACGAATTTTGAGTTTTTATGGGTTATCTGTTGTTTTATAATGAATTAAGAGGATTATTTTCATGTGTTTTTTTTAAATAAATCTTAGAATTATTGTGATGTCGAAGGGAGCGTAGGTTAATAATGAATTAAGAATTTGTTACAAGTTAAAAGCAGTAAAGACCAAAAAATTCTTAATATATACTTACCAAAAAATTATTACAATTCTTTATATTAAAAAAATCTTAATAATTTTAAAAAGAAAAGGTAAACTAAGAAAAATCTTCATTTCAAATAAGAAAAAACATGATAATATTAGATAGAAAAATAAAATTTAAAAATTATTTTAAAAAAATATTTATTTTTTCATTAAAAAACTCTTGGATCACTCTCTTTATATACTTATTTTGTTAGTTTAGACCTTAGTAAAAAATTATCTTGTACTACAAATATTATTTTAAATATGAGTTACTCTATTATAGATTTCTAACATTTTTATATAAGCATTTTCATTATAGATATCTAACACAATATTTGTATACAGGGCACCTTATCATGATCTCACCACAAAGATTTTCAATAACAACAAATAATATAAATAAAAATAATATATTAATTTTTGTACATTATTTTCCCAAGAGGAAACCTCTCAATTATATAATACATAATCATCACATGTTATGCGATGATTTTTGTTCATGGTTATTCAACAATATACAACAATTAATCATCGTGAATTGTTAAGTTTTAATACATATTATTAAAGTAAATTTTTTAAGAATTATTAGTTTTTGATATTAAATATTGGCATAAATGAAAGCAAAAAATAATAAAAATTATTATAATTCAAATTCTCATAGATTAAAAATATCATATAGAGTACTCTTAAAATAATTAATGTTATTTATTCATATATTTATTTGTTAAAAAGTTATTAAATATCTATATGCACACACTAGAATACCTTAATAATATTAAATTGAAAGATTAAAATTAAAAGATATTTAAAAATATATATACTAATACAGAATAAAAAAATAAAATTAACTAAAAATATCTATGTTTTTAGAAGAAAAAAAAGCATGCATCATCCGAGGTTAATTTTTCGATAACACTACAATTACTGAAGAATACAAGTGTGAGCAATGCGTCGTTCATCTTGTTTCTTTTGTTTTTTTTTTTAAAAAAAAAAACACAATATGTTGAGAAGTATGGGCAATCACTGTATAGGTGTGCCCGAGTCTGGTATTTCTTAAATTTAAATTTTTTAATTTATTATGAAAATGACAAAATTAATTTTTCGTTTTCCTTCAATTTCATAAAATACAATTACAAAATCTAAATAATAAAAATTTAACTATAAATAATTTATAAAATCTTAACTTTTTTAATAATTGATTTAATTTTATAAAATTTTTGCAAAGATGAAATTCAAAACTATAACCTCATCTTTTTTGAAGATTTTGCTTAATTTTATTGGAGTAATTCTAGGAGATACGATAGAGTCTCTTATTCTTAAAAATAAAAGAGATGTAACTATTTTTGTGATTTTAAAAAAAATTAATAAGAAGATTTAATAATTATTCATAAATTTATTTCATTTAAGAAAAAATTATCATAAAATATATGAATATAAAATAGATAAATTTAGAGAGAGAAATCAACTTTCAAAACACTTTAAAATGTATAATTTAGGATAACAATATTTTTGTAGTATGAATTGAATGAGGAATGTATTTGTATTCTTGTATGTATTTTTTTTTGTTTTAAAATATCTAAAAGTTCAATGAATCTTAATTAATTTGGTTGAGCTCTCTTAATAATAATACACTCTATTTACAAGGTTCGAACTTGAGATTTAGGAAAATAAGCATCGAACCACCCAAACCAATTACCATTAATTTTTTTTATATGCACTTATTTTTATGTTATTATGCATATATATATATATATATATATATATAAACCTATTAAATTGTTCCCAAAACATAAAGTTTTTTAAATTTTAAATAATTAAGATTATATACAAACTCTTTCCTCACACTTACACATGTTTTTGTGTAATTTACTTCATTATGTGTGTATGCACCATCATTTTGTATGGATATTATGAAAAACTAACTCTTAAAATCTTTTAGAATGTATTTAATATTGTGGTAGTTTTTATGATTGTAATTTTAAAAAAGTTATTTTATAAAAAAAAATTAATTGAGGTTGGTTTGGTATTTATATATGTTTGGTTAAAAATATGGTTGAAATTAAAGTTAAAAAAATAGTTTAATGTATTTGGTTAACAATACTTTTCAAATTAAGGATATAAAATAATTTTAAAAAATATATATTTATATTGATGATTTTTAATTTAAATATTATAAATTTAACTACTATTATTACATCATGAAATAAATAATACTTTATATAAAATATTTTTTATTGTTTCATTAAACTATCTATAACTCCATCACATATGAAATATATCCAATAAAGACTACAGATTCCTTAGTTTCTTAAGTGCACAATAATATCATGTTGGATATCATCAGGAATAAAATTAAAATTGTGATCAAATTCTACAAATATTACATCATTAAGTGATTTTCGTCTAATTTATGTAGTGTTATTAAATAAAGTTAAACACTAATTTTTTAAATAAAATATAATAAAAAATAATTTTTTATTTTATTAGATCAAACCTAGCTTAATATATTTGGTTTTAAACCGAACTGAACCCTACTAAAATAATAAAAAATAATTTTATTATTTATATAAATAGTGAAATCATCCTTCATTATTGACTTAAATAAATAATAAATAAAAAATTAAATTTATTTTTTTACTGTTCACTTAAACAAACACCCTGTAATCCATAAAAAAAAAGTTAAAAGCAACGTTAAGCTGCTTTTAATAACCTTATATTTTAAATATTATTAATAACAAGCATGCACAGCAATAAATGTTTTACATATTATCAAATATCAAGTTTTTGTAGTTTGTTGCAACAACAAACACAATCAAGAAAATAAATATACTAACTTATTGTTCAATTGCAAAGCGTATTTTGTAATTGTTCTGAGTTCAATCCTTTTTATGTATCAATTTATCATCCTTATGGTGTCTTATTTACCTACTAAATTTGCAGGATGTTCAGTAGACCTAAAAATTAATTGTGGTACATATAATCTGGCTCAAAAAACCTGAGTTATAAAAAAATAAAAATAAACATACACTTTATTTCAAAAGAGCTACAATTTAAAAAATAATAATTTAAACCCGAGTTATAAAAAAATAAAAATAAACATACACTTTATTTCAAAAGAGCTACAATTTAAAAAATAATAATTTACACCCACTTTTTCATTCAGTAACTATAAAAATTACAATAATATCAAGCGCACACCCCCAGTTAAAATTGCAAAGACCAATTAGCAACCTCTTGTGGTCATAAAGCCAAACATGTTAATGTCACATCTATGAAGGGATGGTAAACCAAAGGCATCTCTGCGAGTGAAGTGATAGGTAAATTTCATTATTTAAACTAGGATTAAAGGACAAAAAGGATCATGTGCCCATCGTGGACATCTAAAATTGGTAGTTCCATAATTTAATTAATTACAGGACAGAAAGAGATTCTTAATTCCACCCCTTTCAATCAACTTCATTAATCCTCTTCGGAGTAATTAACAAATGGATTCCTTCTCTTTTATGTATGTTCTTGATAAGATATATCTTCCAAGTAATAATGATATCTAATTTAAAGTTAAATGCCCACTTTTCTCAAAAAGGAAAAGTAAAAACCTCGTCAAATTCCTAATTAATGTCATCCTCGTTTCAGTTTTAAGGAACCCATAATGATGTGATAATGCAAGATGATTACACACACTAATCATCTTAGTTTGGTGCTTAACGTAATGCTCTTATCTTTCTTCTTCCTTGCATTAATAAAAAGCATGTTCCGCATTGTGACGGGTTATTTTTATAATCTGTTTAGAATTTCTAGTAATATATGATAAAATAATTTGAAAAAAAACATAATTTTGAAAAAAACATAAAATTCAATCCTAAACAAGTACTCATATTGATCCATGTAAAATAGTAAAATGATCATTCTATAAAGATAAATGCATTTATATTAAATAAATTAACAATTATTATTTACATTGATAAAAACCTCATGCTCCCTTTTCTGTCACTCATATATATAAAAAATTATTAAATATAAAGAAGTTTTTTATTCAAATTCAAATATAATATATTTTTATTTATTTCAAGGCTACCTCTTATTATTTTTCATACAATAATAGTAGCATTATTATTATATTATTTTAGTTAAAATAGTTAATTTTATGGATTGTGAATGGAAATTAGCAATACATGCTTGTCCGAATAAAAGTCTTCTGAATTTTATTTTTTTTTGTGGTTGAATATAATTTTTTTAAATAGCTTGTGTTTGAGTAATTTTAATACTGTGACAGTCAAAACAAAGTGCTACTAAGTACTATCTATCTATCTATCTATCTATCTATCTATCTATATATATATATATATATATATATATATATGGAATTGACCTATTTTTAGGGAATTAAATAGTTTTTTGAAACGATTTTTATCTTTGATTTGAGGTGGAATTGCATATTAGTAATAAAGTATATTACAATATTGTATTAAGAAATAAGAGTCAATCAAAAGTTTTTTAGCAGTTGGTAGTTTTTAATAGATATATATGGATATTCATTTACCCCAAATGCAACGACGGATCTAAATTTTATGAAGGGGATGAAATGTATACTTATAGTTCTAGAGAGGCCATTTCATATAAAATCTATGAAAAAAATAACAAAATTGGGGATGATTATGAAGATTTTTTAAACACTGGGGACCATGGCCCTCTCTAAATCCATAATTAACAGCATGAGGCTTTGATTAACCAACTTTATATAAGGGTATGTATAAAGACTTGCGAGATTATGACGGAACAAAAAGGGAAAACTAAAAAATATAAGCACTTCAGGAAAACCACAACCTTTTACTTTTTAGTCATGCCGTGGTCGGAGCTGAGGTTGACACGGGTACATGGCCTCGGCGCATTTAAATTAATCTCTAAATCAACCATGACAGCGATAGCAAGCCAATTAAAAAAATTAACTTAAAAAATAAAAATACCTAAACATTCCTAAAAATACTCTTAAAACGCAAAATCTAAAATGCTTTTAATTTATAATTTTAATATGTAGCTATCATAATTTAAAAAAAAAAGAAAAGAAAAGAAATTAACCATAAAATAGAGGTATTGGTGATTCATGAGGGGTTCTGAGGGAACTAGCCGGATGACCTGTTGGTGATGTAATCACATGATTTTACCTAATGCTTTCTCTTTTACACTATTGACTTGCCGGTCGTCTTTTCTTTATGGCGAAAAGGCATTGTAATCCCTGGTAAAGTCATGCTAAAAAATGACAGTGACAAGATAGAGAATTACAGAGAAGCAGTGATGCAATTACCTTTAACATGAAGCGATAAGAGAGAAAGTTTGTAATGATTGGTATTTTTTATAATAAAGATTAGCTTATTAAATTAAATTACTTGCTTCATAACATAGTTTTAAAAAATAATAACTTTTCTTCTCAAGATTAGTCACAAAATCAAACTTCCGCTTTCCCTTTTTAATATTATGTTTTGAAAGAAATGGTATTTTAAAACATAATATTTATATAATATCCTCTCTTTTTTTACATGTTGCATTTTAGGACCATAATAAATAAAAACTATGATGTTATTTAATCAATATTTTTTGTTGTGTTATTTTATTAAAAATTTTAAATTTTTTACACTAATAATAGCCCAAAATAACTGTAATGATTACTAAGTCAAACATAAGATTCCATTGCTGGCACTCTTTATTGTTTACAAATGGTAATCTTTATAATTGCCAGTTAACTTCGCTGTTTATTTTGGAATTTTAAAAATTATTTTGAAAACGTAAAAAATATTTAATTTTTTTAATTAATATATTTTTAGTGTTTTTTAATTATTTTGATATATTAATATTAAAAATAATTTTTTAAAAAATATACATTAATTTAATATATTTTCAAGTATAAAATATTTTGAAAATCAATTACAACTATATTTTTAAAAGATATATTTATAGATGTACCACGATAATAAAAATAGAAGCAATTTCATATTTTTTCCATGTTGGTTAATGTTTATTAGTTTCTACATAGCTTTTTTTTTTAAAAAAAAGAGAGAACAATTAAAACTTAAAGTTATTTTTTAGTGTTTTTTGATTATTTTGATATATTGATATTAAAAATAATTTTTTTAAAAAATATTATTTTAATATATTTTTAAATAAAAAATATTTTAAAAGCAACTACACTTATACTATTTAAAAAAGGATTTATAGATGCAACATGATAATAAAAGTAGAAGAAGCAATTTCACATTTTTTCCATGATGGTCAATTTTTATTAGTTTCTGCAAAGCGTTTTTTTTTAAGAGAAAACAATTAAAACCCAAGGCTGTAAAAAGTTCCTTAAGCTTGAACATGAAAATTCAACAGAACTTTCTTTTCTTTGATTGGATGTCAACTCGGACGGAACTCTTAACTAAATAATTAGCAAGATTTTAATTACTTTTTTCATAATGGTAGTTTAAGCCTTTTATTTATAAATAAAAAAAATCATTTATCAAGTTTCATCCAACAAGTTCAACTTCTAGATTAAGAGATAATTATTTTTTTGATATTATAAATGATTATTAATTAGAATCTTAACATCCACAATCTCCTCTAATTAATTAAAAAAAAAGCAGCATATATAATATAGTGGACCTCTTTTTGACGTCTAAAAACATCTCATTTGACAATACATGTAAGGGAAAAAAAAAAGTATTCATTTTATTACAACTAACAGTTTAAATTTTGGAATTAAAATTTTATATATATATATATATATATATATGAATATGAAAGTTGTAATATTCTCGACAAAATATGTCTCCAACCTTATCCATATGCACAAATTAAAGAGAGAGAGAGAGAGAGCTATTAAAACCCAGGGCTATATATACAAAATTCCTTAAGCTTGAAATGAATAAAATAAACTGGGGATGGTTAATAACAGGTGGAATTAACGGAGACATGTGCCTCCACTAGTAGCTAGATTAAACGGTCGTGATGGAGGGTCACTTGAGGGACTTCGTTTGATAATGGTAGTTGCTTTCAAAGGGTGGGGATTATAGCTAGATTAAACGGTCGTGATGGAGGGTCACTTGAAGGACGTCGTTTGATAATGGTAGTTGCTTTCAAAGAGTGGGGATTATTTCACAAACACTTTATCTCCATATGCATCCCTTGCATCCAGCCACAGAAAAAACAAAAGCAAGCAAGCAAACTACGAACACACACATACTAAACAGTGTATGAATAATGGAGGACAAGGAGATATTTTCATAAGGTCTAACGATAGGCCAATAAGATTACTTCCTTAACCCTTTTCCTCTCTAGCTTAGCTTACTCCATAATGAATCCAAAACCCTTTGTGGAGCCGGATAGTTCCTCATTATTCAGCTGCTTGTTCTCTGGCCCACTTTCTTTGTTTTTTTTAATAGTTTGTGTTTTAAAAATATTTAACGAAAATAATTCTTTTACTTTAAATTAATTTTTTTTGCTATTTTTAGATGTTTTAATGTGATAATGTTAGTAATATTTTTAAAAAATAAAAAATATTATTTTAATATATTTTTAAATAAAAAATATTTAAAAAATTATTATTATCATATTCTCAAACACCCTCTAAATATTCTTTTTTTTATTGTTTAGAGTGAAATAAAATTATAAATATTTTTTATGTTTTTATTTTTTAATGTAGATTTACAGGTATGATTTTTTAAAAAAATTATTTTATATTTAGATTTGTTTATTAAATATTAATAATTTTTATTTTATAAAATATAATAAATAAATAAATAAATAACTCTTGAAATCTTTTATTAAGCGGTAAACTTAGCTATTGCTGAAGTGTTGCTTTCCTTGAGCCGCGGTTGTGCTGCTCTCTATAGCTAAATAGATCTGTCGTATTTATTTTATAGTTTCTTATCAAACGTGCCTGCATTGAATGATTTGAAATGGAAGGTCAAATCAGTGGAATTTTTCTTGTTTATTTAAATCCACACACAAGGTAGAAGGTACCTAACCCGAAATAGTGAAGAACTAAGAATTTCTTCTATTTTTTTATTTTGGAAAATAGCACTCTCCCGTAAATAAATATGGGAAAGTAGCATAGGTACAATATTTTAAAAAAAATAGCACGTTTTAATAGGTTAAATGATTAGAAACAACATAATTTATATAATTTTTTTATAATAACAACACAACTTAGAAAAATAATAAATTTATGAAAATTGCTTTGCTACAACCAGCACAAGTTACATGGAATAAAAGAATGTCTAAAATTTGAGCATTTATTTGGATCCCTTATTTTATTTTTATCAAAATCTTAGATGTTTTATTTTTTTATTAAAAAATCAAATAAATTTTGAAACATACCTATTGACTCGAGATATAATTAAAATCAAATTTAAATTAAAATCAATTAAAATTAATCTAATTAAACTTAGATAAAAATTAATTGACCTGATCTTCCAAACCACACAAAAAAACATGACACTTTAATATCTCATCAAATAGTTGGGTTGCTTTGGTCAACTTGTTAGTTGGTCAACCCATTTAGTTTACTTATTTATTTTAAAAATTATTTTTTATATATATATAAATTAAATATTACAAATTTGGACATTGTTTAACCCCATGAAGATTGTATTGTTGTTCATAAATTTTGTAGGTTGCATTGTTGGTAATAGAGTAATATTGAAAATTTATATAAATTATGTTGTTCTCAGCAATGTAACTTGTATATTTTGTTTTTTTTAAAAAAAAAACTATTAATGAAAACAATATAATCTACCAATCAAGTTGCACTATTTTTAATAATACAATATATTAAACTATATATTTTCTCAAAAAAATTGAACTTTAATAGTTTTCTTAAACTTTTATGAGAAGTGTTATTATTTTTAAAAGAATATGAAAAAATTATTTAATTATATTTTTAAGTAAAAAGGATTTTTAAAATTATTATATGCATCATAATACCAAACTCACATATGGTAAAGGTAATAGTTTAAGCAATAACAATATAAAAAGAAAAATAGTACATAATATGTAAAATGAACAAACAACAAGATATTATTACTATTATTACTATAATTACAGTGTAGAAATAATGGAAAATGAAAAGAAAAACCATAAATGTGTGGACACTTTAGTGGGGAAATAAAGTAGGGTATCTTTCTTGTGAGGCTTTTTAAAGCCTCTATCTTTCTTTTGTATTTATCATTGTCATTTTTCTTGGAGAACGGCAGCAAAAAATTCAGTCTCTCTGACAAGATCAGACCCCTACCCAAGTCTAAAGAGCTTGCTGTTCTGGTAGACACTTGTTGGATTCGATACACATATATTAAACTCATGTCCTTTTAGGGATATATAGCTAGCCACCACTGCTTCCTTCCATCCCTCGTGTGCAATTGCTTGCTTTAATCATAATTGAATGGTACTGATTACTGAACTTGTCTCTGCAACTTCTTTGATGGGTTCCTTTCCATTTTTCACATTTTTATATACATTAATTTACTGTCTCTGAATGAAGATCTTTGATGGGGTTTGTGTCCTGTTCTTAACTAATTTCTTCCCCCACCCTTTCTCTCTCCGTTTCCTGTCCACTCCCTCTGTAGCTAGCTTGATAGCAATATATAAACAACTTCAGCACATATTCTTCACTTCCTCCCTTTCTTCTTCTTCATCTTCTTCTACAGATCAGATCTTAAGTTTCTAGCTAGTAGGTGGTTGATTTGTGTGGTAAACTACATGTATACATGTTTTGTTTTATCATGTACTTGTGTGGAGATTTAGATTGATAATTACTCTCTTTTGTGTCTTGCTCCAGATTTTCTTCAGGTTTAACTCAGGATCCAATTCCTCTGAATCAATCATCAAAATGGGCTGATTCTTCATTCAGTGCTTCGAGCTTTGGATACACAATTAAAGTTGCTTGCACATATAGGATTAAGTCTCAAAGGTTATTGACTTTGCCCTTTGTAGATCATATTTAATGGCAACGTACTTTCACGGAAGCTCAGAAATCCAAGCAGCAGCTGCACCATCTGATGGGATCCAGACACTTTATCTCATGAACCCTAACTACCTCTCATCTTACTCTGACGCTACTCAACAGCAGCACCAACAACAGTCTCCAAATATGATCTTCTTCAACCACAGTAACACTGTTAACAATAGCCTTTCCCATGGACCGCCGCAGAATCACCACTTTGTCGGCATCCCCCTTCCTGTACCCTCTTCCAACATCACTTCCTCAGCTCCCGAAAATCACAGCCGTCCATCGTCCCTACACGGGGTTGTCCCTGGTGTTCACTATAACATCTGGGGTTCAATAGATCAGAATTCGGTCGCATCAGCTGCTACAGCTAGTGAGTCTAGTGGGGCCCATGATGTCATGTCGTCCCAGGTGGGTTTTCGGAGGCCGGTGGTGGTGTCTCCAGGAAGGCAAGGATTGTCTCTAAGCCTTTCGTCTCAGCAAGCACCGGCACCACCGACACCCTACAGTAGAGCTATAAGCAATGAGCATGAGATTCAAGCATTGCATCCTCATGTTTCGGTTGTGTCTTCAGGTGATGAAATCAGACTTTCTGGGAACTCTCCGCCGTCTGTATCGGCAGTGTCGAATGGGGTTTCCGGTATGCAAAACATGGTTTTGGGATCCAAGTACCTAAGAGCTGCACAGGAGTTGCTTGATGAAGTCGCTAATGTGGGGAAAGACCTGATAAAGAGTGGCATTATAGCAAGGACTAAAGAGAAAATGAAGATGACTAAAGAATCTATGACTGGAGATGGTTCTGATGGTAGTGGTGAAGCTGTTGGTGAAACTAGCGCTAAGCGTGGAGCTGACCTTACGACAGCCCATAGGCAGGAGCTGCAAATGAAGAAGGCAAAGCTTGTAACCATGCTTGATGAGGTACGTACATGTATTTGTATATGTGTGTGTGTGTATAAAACAAGTTGCATACTTCTGTGGCTGCTTTCCTTTGATGGCTGCTTTAGAGTTTTTACCTGTCAAAATAAAAAATATTACCCGCTTTCCTTTCAAATGCTACATGTAAATTCACGTGTGCTGTTTCCACAGTAAATAATGTTGAAATTAAGTACTTGGATTATAAGTAGAGTAAGGTCTTCGTCAAATGATTTTGGGATCAACGAAAACTGAACTCATCACTAAAAATTCTCGTTACCACTAAATCTAGCTATACAATCCGTACATTTTCTTTTCGGTAGTGACCTATGTGTATAATTCTCCTACTAATATCTTGAAGATGAAAATGAAGAGGAGATGGTAGCTTGGCATGGTGGAAATTACTGTAGAGCATGAGAGACTTTATTTCCATTAATACAAACTATGTATGTTCGTCTTTTCTTGGCATTTAAGTTAGGTCCCTGTCAAACAGGTCCATTAACTAGGTCAATTTCACGGTAGCCGTGGTTATATCAATTACCCCAGCTGTTTTCCTTGTTTCTTCCCTTTTTCTTCTTCTTTTTTCTCCTTCTCTTGTGGTCGTGATAAATTATTTGGTGAAATGCAAGTTGATGATCTTATAACCTGAAACAGGCACTAAAGTCACAGTCCTGCTTTCTTTTCTTTTCCATCCCTAGACCAAGTGCTCAAGTCTAATGTGGTCCTATTGTACTTTATCTGTCTCTTGCTTTGGAAACTTTCAAGGTGGACCAAAGATACAGGCAATACCACCACCAAATGCAAGTAGTAGTTTCCTCATTCGAGCAAGCAGCAGGATACGGTGCAGCGAAATCATACACTGCCCTAGCATTACAGACTATCTCAAGGCAATTCAGGAGTCTTAAAGACACAATCGCTTCACAAATCAGGGCCACGAGCAAGAGCTTGGGTGAAGAGGATTGCATTGGAGCAAAGGTAGAAGGTTCAAGACTAAGGTATGTGGATCATCAGCTTCGACAACAGCGAGCACTACAACAACTTGGAATAGTCCAACACAATGCTTGGAGACCCCAGAGAGGATTGCCTGAACGTGCTGTTTCAGTTCTTCGCGCTTGGCTCTTCGAGCACTTCCTTCACCCGTATGTTCCTCTGATAAGTAGTGCAAGAGAAAATATGAATATAGTAATAACCATTATGGGAGCTTCACCTAACAGATAGAACTAACATATATATATATATATGGCTTCATTATTAAATACGCGTGCATTGGCTATTTCTTAGTTTGATTTCGTGACAAATGTTTTGCTTCTGGTTGAACACAGTTATCCCAAGGATTCTGACAAGCACATGCTTGCTAAACAAACAGGGCTTACTAGGAGCCAGGTATAAACTCTAATCCTCTTCAATATCAGCCTCAATTATATATAAATTCAGCAAATATTATAGGGTAGGTGACTGATTTCCTTCTTCTGCTATGAATCATTATCCAATATGAACTACATATATGAACTGATCATGTATATGCAGGTGTCTAATTGGTTTATAAATGCCCGAGTTCGGCTGTGGAAGCCTATGGTTGAGGAAATGTACTTGGAGGAAATCAAAGAGCGAGAGAAGGATGGTTCTGAGGAGAGTGGAGGTAAAAATGAGAAGAAAGATTCTGGGTCCCATTCTAGTGCACCAGGAGAGAGCAGTACACATCACATGGATCAACTTAAGGGAGTAGTACTTCAATCAAAACAACCTGAAAAACCCACCAACCAGAATGGTTCTCCTACTAGATTTTCAAACCCAACAATCTCAATGTCTCCCATGGGAGCATCCTTTCAACAGCAAGCTGGTTTTACACTTATTGGGCAAGCTGAAATGGAAGGAATTGCTCAAAGTTCAAAGAAACCAAGGAGCGGTGACATGCAGAATTCTCCAAGTAGTATCCTCTCCATGGACATGGACGTGAAACATGGTGAGACAAGTAGGGAAATCGGTGTGAATTTTGGTGGTGAAAGGTTGACCAAGGATGGTTATCCTCTAATCACTGGCAGTAATGGATCTTTTGGAGCATATCCAATGGGAGATCTTGGAAGGTTTAACATTGAGCAGCTGACCCCAAGATTTAGTGGAAATAGTGTCTCCCTCACTCTTGGCTTACCACACTGTGAGAACCTTTCTCTTTCAGGAACTCAGCAAAACTACCTTTCCAGCCAGAACATTCAGCTGGGTGGAAGAAGAATAGAAATTGGAACAAGCGAACCTGACTTTTCTGGGATTAACACCTCACAAAATTCTCACTCCAGCTCTGGTTTTGAGAGTGTTGACATTCAAAACAGAAAGAGGTTTCCTGCTCAACTATTACCAGATTTTGTGGCCTGATCAATTCAATATGTACTTAACAATTCAAACTTCAAGATCTCAGGTAACATGCATGCATGTGCAAGTAACAGCTCTCTCCTTTCTAGTGTACCCTGGCCTATAGAAAGAGAAGCTAGAGAAAAGCTTACCAGCATGATGATTGCTGCAAAGCAAGAAGAAAAGTCACGTAGCTAGGTTTTAGTTATAGAGAACAACTAGCTAGTGTTCTTACATATTGCTTAGGGGAGGATTGAGTTCATAATTAAGGTTAATTAATTAAATGATTGTATATTATATTCATACATTGGGGCATAGTTATATGGAAATTACGATTTCATGGATATGCAAAATGGGTTATTTCATATGTACGGAAATATTTCAATCCCTCTATTTGTATATGTGTATTGGTGCAGTAGATTACCATGTAGATAACTTGCGTAATGCTGGGTGTCTTATATATTTTTACCAAAAAGATGTAAATATTTTTCAAAAAAATTTTAAAATTTTAGTTGGTAAGTTAGATAAGGTTAACAAACTCCATTAATTTAATAAAATAATTAAAAAATAAGATATCGATAAAAAAAAAATAAAGAAGAAAAATAACAATAATAATTAAATGCAAAAGATAAACATTTTACAATATTATAAAAATATATATGTAAAATATTTATAATTTTATTTGTACATTATTCATAAAACATCTAAGCTCCAATTTTTTTAACCAAAAAAGAAAAAAAGTTTAAAAGTTTTAAAAAGTAAGAGAAATTTGATAATCATATTATCTTGATTAATTTAATAATATAATAAAAATATGAGACAACAATCAAAAAACTAAAATACAATGATAAAGTATAAAATTGAAAAAAAAAGATAGATTTTAATTCTTTTTAACTTTTCAAATTATATGAATAATATAAAAGAAAAAAAAATATTATGCAAGGTTGTATATATTAAAATTTTTTATAAAAAATAAATTTATTAAAAATCTCACAGATAAATCATACCAGTTTTTTTAAAAATTAAACACATCCACTATTATTAAAAAAAACAATTGCAATCTAAAAATGGCTAAATTAACAAAAACAATTATAGAGAATGTTTATTAATTAAATCAAATACCAAAAAAATATTTTTTTAAAATTTATGAAAAATAAAGTATCTATTAAAAAATATATTTTTTTTTAAAAAGAATTAGGCCACTTATTGCAAGGCCTAGTAGGTCAGGCCCATCACCTAGCCATTAAAGCTATGGTTTGTGCACGAACCTTCTTTTTTTTAAAGTTTAATGGGGTAGATGACGCCTTGTTTGCTAAGCTTAAAATTCAACCATTGGTGTGGCTAGAAAAAAAAAGTTTTTTTTATCATAAAAATTCATTTTCAATCTATTTTGACTCAAAACATGTAGAAAAACACCCTACAAATCTTGTTAAATCATTCTATGAACTCTAAAAACACCAAAAAAAAAAAAGAACGGTTTGAAACCCAAAATTAACTTGAAACCAAAAAGTCTTCTCAAGTCTAGATCTTTTTTTAGGTGTTTTTAAGATAAAAAAAAAAAACTAATCATAACCCCCTTATATGGAAGCATCTAACACAAAGAACGACTATTTTTGTGACCTAAATCGTCACCAACAACAATTTTTTCTCTCAGTTGAAATCTAGCGATTTCCTCTCTTTCTTCTAATCATAAAAAAAAACTTAAAATAAAGTTTAATATCAAAATGAAATTTTTTAAAATTACAGAGACTAATAACCTAAAATTTAAAAAATATGTAAGGGATAAATCACGTAAAATAAATTTAACAATTATAATAATGTTGAACATTAATACTTTTTTTATTTGTTTTTGTTTCTTCAGGACATGAAGTCCATACAAACATATAACTTTTTAACCAAAATATTTAATCAACTTTATATTTATTTATTCTTTTTATCTCCTATCAATGACTCTTAAAAAAATGCCATTAACAATATTTTAAAAAGCATAGAAAAAGCACTGTAGGTTTCCCACACCTTTATTTTCATTGAACTTATATATTATAATTATAATAATATAATAATAATCATATATAATAAAATACTAAGATGTCTTTTTTTTTATTCTGTTTTTTTTTATGCTTTTATGGGTTTGTTTTTGCTTTTTTCTTTGTATTTTTTCTTTTAATGAAGTTTTTTTGTTTAATTTAATTTTCTAATGTTAATTTTTTTTTATTTAGTTATCATATTTTCATGATATGGATCCCAAGTTTGATGGGTTAACTCGAAATTTTTGCTTTTCTTCTTTTTAATTAATTTTTGTTTAGTTTAGTTTATTAATATTGAATTTTTTTTATTTAATTATCAGACTTTCATAATATGTATCCTGGATTTAAAAGGTTAACCCGTCAATTTTTTTTTTATTTAGTTATTAAACTTTTATGATGTGAATCCCAGGTTTGATGGGTTAATTTGGTTTGAAGGTTTAACTCAGTTAATTTTATTTTTTTCTTTTTCTTCATTAGTTTTTTTTCTTCCTGTTGATTTTTTTCTTCATTAATGTTATTATTAATATTATAAATATTACTCTTAGATCAGACGTTTTAGCCAAACCTAAGACTTATAGGTATAGCTTTACAGAAATTTGAATCTTAACTTTTTTTTATATATATTTTTTATATAAAAAAAGCATGGGAAAAGAACTGTAGCTTTCCCACACCTTTATCTTCATTAAACTTATATATTATAATTATAATAATATAGTAATAATCATATATACTAAAATACTGAGCTCTCTTTTTTTTATTCCATTTTTATTTTGTTTTTGTTTTTTATGACTTTCTAAGCTTTTTGTTTTTGCTTTTTTCTTTGTATTTTTTTCTTTTAATAAATTTTTTATTTAATTTAGTTTGTTAATGTTAAATTTTTTATTTAGTTATCATATTTTTATGATATGAATCCCGAGTTTGATGGGTTAACTCAGAATTTTTGTTTTTCTTCTTTTTAATTAATTTTTTTTGTTTAGTTTAGTTTGTTAATGTTAAATTTATTTCTATTTAATTATCAAACTTTCATGACACGTATTCTAAGTTTAACATATTAACCCGTCAATTTTTTTCTATTTAGTTATTAAACTTTCATGACACGAATCCCAGGTTTGACGGGTTAACTTGGTTTGAAGGGTTAACCCAGTTAATTCAATTTTTTTCTTTTTCTTAATTAGCTTTTTTCTTCTAGTTGATTTTTTTTCTTCATTAATGTTATTATTAATATTATAAATATTACTCTTGAATCAGGTGTTACGTCAAACTTAAGACTCATAGGTATAACTTTATATAAATTTGAATCTTAATTTTTTTTATATTTTTTATATAAAAAAATTAACTTGCAGTATGGTGTGGGTAATGTAACTAATATCCTACTAAAACTAGGACAATTGTAATTGTAATTGAAATTTGTAGCTGAGAATAAATTGGTGGCAAATGATTTTATTATTTTTGACCAGTTTGTGGCTGCACGCAAATCTGGGTCACAATTATTATTATTATTTGTGGTACTGTCTTAAAACTCAAGCCATGTAGTCACAAAATCGGTTGCAAAGTTTTTTCTTTCCTTTTCCTTCTTGCTTAATGTTTTTTGACAGATTTGTACCTGAATTTTGTGGTCATAATTAATCTATCACAAAGATTTTGGTCATAAATACCTAAAATTTCACAAAGAAACTTTGGGACAATAATTTTGCAATAGCTTTTTTTTTTTTGTTTTGGTTTCCTTTTGTTTACAAACTTTTGATTTACAAGGTTTTATGATTATGATGAAGTCACAAATCAAGAGCTTTTTTCCTTGGTAGCAAAAGAAATTTTTGTTTAGCCATACTTACTAAAATATTAAAAGTTTAAATTTAATATAAATGTAGTAGGGATTTGTTTGGATGTGTCTCTCCGTTATATAACATACTCATTGTTTACATGTATGCGCTTCGCTATAAGTTAGATTAAGAATTTTTTGAACATAACAAAAAAATATCAAGGTTATAAAAAATTATTTTTGTATTTATATTATATTAAGCCTAACGAGTCAACCATAAATTCTTATTATCCGACTACTCACCTAGTCTATTTAAAATTAAATGATGTGAAATTATCCCAACATCTCTTAATTGATTTAATTAATCTAAAGGCATCCCGACCAACTGGTAAAAAAATTTGAGAATAAAAATGAGAAAAAATAATAAAATTGACATAAAAAACCTTCAACGCAACTTCTTGCATAACCTAAATTTAAAATTAAACCAAATGAGAGTTGTCTTACTACAATCCACTTGACTTAGTCAGTCTCCCTCGATCAATGAAAAAGGTTTGACACCTTATAAGAAGATTGGTCACCCTCAAAAGATTCATTACTCATTTAAGGAGCCCAACTTGCCTTTCTTGAAAACTTTAATAAATATTTCTAACTTTAAATGGATATTAGAGTGTCAAAAGGCCTTTGAAAAACTCAGGGTGGACCTCTCATTGCTTATGGTTTTATCATAAATATGGGAGTTGACATGATCAAATACTTGATGTCTCCTTCTAAGTGTAAGAGTGTCGAAATAATAAATAACTCGGTAAGACCGGGGTCAAACCACAAGAAGATTAATTGTATAAACTATAAATAAAAAAATAAATAATAATAGAAAAGGAGTTGAAGAGAGCTTTGAGATGTGCTATTGATGTAAAGATTTAAACAAATATAAAACAATTTTTAAAATTAGATGATCCACTAATGATATTTTAAATAAGTATAATATAAACTTCTTTTATTATTCAACTAGAAACCACACACAAAGGTGGTTCCAATTGGATTATAATTTATTAATATGATTATATTAATTATCTAATTTGAGTAATGTCAATACTTGTAAATGTTGTCAGGTATTCATGGTGATAACTTATGTTAACAACAAATCAAGTTTTTTTCATAGCACAAGTGTCGATTATATCATATAGTTGGGATATGAAAATGCTAAGTATTTGTTGTATCAGGGGTTGTTCAACACAAATCTAGATTAACCATTTAACAAGCAAGATATTAAGAGTGAGTAAGATAATAAATATAAAATATGTTAATATCAAACATTAAAGTTCATATTGAGTTTATACTATACTTATTCTTACACTATCAGTGTAACCTTTTCATCTTGACATAATAAACTTAACTAAATATAATGAATGAAAGAAACATAAATAAACAAGATAAAAATATAAATAAGATATAAGTTAACTAAGTAAAGGAAAGGAAATGAAAGGTATAAATAAGATATTAATGAAAGTAAAACTTAAGTATTATAAAAATATAAAAAGAGTGCAAGAACATGATCTTGATCTGCAAATCAAGATGCCTAAATACATTGCAAATGCCTCCTTTTATAGACTAAAATTTAGAATTATTGATTTGATGACTAATTGTTGAGTGGGTAGCCATATCTTGATTTTGGTAACAATCCTTATTTTTTTGTCTGGAGAAAATATCATTGCTAACATCAGAATTTGAATAGATTATCTACATGAAAATTTTAGAAAATTGTCTCAGCTTTTCAACAAAAAAAAAATTAGTGCATTTGGACTTCTAAAACTCGAGATATGGGCTAAATACTGAATAATGTCTGAGTTACAAGATAAATTTGAACTTTTCTTTTGATGCTAAGATTTGGATTTTCAAACGGTAGAATTGAGTTTTGAATGGATTAGCGGCACGTGTGGCACTATGGCAGATGGTGTTATGTGTATGGTTTTTTGTTTTATTTTTTGTTTTTCTCTTTCCTACTCAATTTTCATGCTGCAATTAAAAAAATATATATAGCCCCTAAAGTTTGTTGTACTTAAGTTGTCATCCCTATTCTCTTTATTATAATTTTTAAATTTAGAATACTTTATGAAATTAAGGAGTTTTTTAATTTCATTCTTGTTCTCTTTGTTGCATTTTTATTTAATTGAGAATAGTGTATTAAATTAAGAATTCTTTTCACTTTTATCTGCAATTGATATTTTCATATATTAGATTTAGATTCCATTCTTTAAAAAAAATTTGGTTGGTTTTGGCAGTTTTTTTTTTTTTTTGCAATTTCGTTTTGGCAGTTTTTTTTTTATGCAATTTCTTCATTCTTTGTTTTTCTTCCCCTATCAAATCTATTTTTTATATATAGTTCTATTTTTTTACCCTACAAGATTTTTTTATATTGATTTATTATGATTAATATTATTCCATCTTCCAACATTTTATTAGTTGGGTGTTTAACTTGTTAGTTGAGTCCGGATTTAAATTTAATAGTTTGAGGGTTTAAAATATTAACCCTGATTTACGATGTTGACATAGGTTTTTTTGGGTTTTTTAGCCTTTTCTCTTATTCTTCAGCATTTTGTTATTTTTTAATGCAATTTCTATTGTATTTTTTGGTTGTTTTGAAAATAACACCAGTTGCCTTGGTTTTTTATGTTGAATTTAACATTTCTAAAGGAATTTTGTTTTAAATTAAATTGATTATTTAATGGATTGTGGATTCAATAATTGAACCTGAATTTACAAGGTTTACTTAAGCTTGCTTGTTTTTTTTTTTTAAGCTTCTTTTGTTTTATATTTCATTCTCTAACATTCCTTTTTATTCTTTTTCTATAGGATTTATCTTTATTTTTAAAATAACAAGGGTTGCCTCAAGTTTTTTCTTTTATGTTAAATTTCATTTTATTTAAAAGAATTTTATTTTTTAATTAAATTAAACTTATTGATTTCATTATCTAACATTTTATTTGAGATAATACTTGAAGAAATTTTATTTTTTTAATTATTTTTTTTGGAAATTGGTATTGTTTATTTTTTTTACCTTTTCTTTCTATAGAATTATCCTAATATCATGTCATGGATTATGGATTCAATAGGTTTATCAAGTTAGACTTAAGACTTTTTTTACTACTTTTTATTTTTTTATCTCGAGTTAATAACTAAAATTTTAGATTTTTCTTGAAAAAAAATTATATTTTCTTAATATTTATTTACAATAAAAGAATGATAGGCCCGCGATGTAGCACATGCCACTAGTCTTTCTTTTTCTAAATAAGGTTTTAAAAATATTATAACAAAAGCTAAATATTGTGTGGAAATCACTATAAATCAAGAGACATTTCACTGTGGATTGTAATAGGAGTTTCACTATCAATTTCTCATCTTTTCGTAAGTGAAAAAGATGAGAAATTTCCAAGTATAATCAGGTTTTTTCAATTTTCAAGTATAAGTAAATAACATTTTTAGCCTTAGAATAGACAAAAACAAGCTTTGTCTTTGGGGGTATTTGTATTTATACATAGATATTTTGTGTAATTAAGAGGACCATAAGGGGAATTTTAGTATTTTTCACATTGTATTTTTTAATCAAAAAATTGTTGGCGCGTGTTCTACACACTCTAGCAAGTGGGCAGTGCTCGCATCATTAAGGAAGCAAGTGAGGCACTTCCTGGTAGCCAAATCTGACCATTCGTCGTATAATTAGATGCGTAGCGATGCCCTTTTAATATGAAGCGGCATATATAAACATATCATAGTTGGATTGTCATCGATACTCGATTGTTTGTGTTTTTCTTTCTTTTTCTCTCTTCTGACAACTAAAGTGTACAATTATCCTCTCTTTGTTTATTGCTTGTTTGAGTCTAGTATGATTGTCAGACCCAAGTCATTTGGGTCTGACATGGTTGCCAGACCATAGTGCTTTGGTTTGATAGCCTAGTTTGACAACTATCCTAAACCCACCGTGCCTGGGTTTGGTAATCATACAGACCCAAGCGCTTAAGTAAGAAAATTTAAAATTTCTCAACAACATGATCGGACTGCAAAAACAATACTACTTCATTCAAGCATGATGTTTTATTTATATGTAGTAGAACTTAACTTCAAACTTTTTTTTATTTGTTTAACTTATTTTATAAATTTGTTATATTTGAAATGAAAACAACGAAAAAAATATTTGGTTTTAAGTGATTTATATCAAGACTTCAAAAATAAACTTCTCTTTTTTGTATGCATTATGAATAAAAATATTTATTTTATGTTTTCATCCAATTGTTGAACAATTTTTTAAAAGGTTTATGCTTTTTATAATTTAAAATATTATTACATGATCTAATTGTTAATGTTTGTTACAAGCAGAGTCTTTTCTATATTATAAATATTAATATTTATGAAAAATTGAAATATATGATCATAAAAAAAACTTTTGAATTAATACATTATGTTGTAGGAAAAGAACATATTATACATGTAAAAGATTTATTGTCCTTTTAACTATCTTAATTTTATTGATGATTTCTTCACTAAAATTAGAAATAAAAAAATTGTGTGAATTTTAGGGACACGTGTGGTTAATGTCCTAAAATAGAAAAAAGAAATATAAAAAAGATAAAAATATATTTTGTGAAAAAGATAAAAATAAAAATACAAAATAATTATAAGTATAACTATTTTTAAAATAATTATAAGTAAATTACTATAATTTTTTTTAAATGCATATATTTAACATGGTTATTAAATCTAGTTACATTGATCTAACATGAGTATTAGACCAGGTGGCTGTGATGAGTCACTTAGATGTATTATAATTATAAATTTAATTTATTTATGTCCAATATGACTATTGAATATTTTTAATATTGTTTTATATTTTAAAAAATATAATACTAAGTTGTTGCCATAAATATATTAATATTATATATAAAATTAAATGGTGTGGGGAAATCATTGTTTCTCCACACCTAAATGCATTATGAATTACAATAGTAATCCATAATGCATTTCTATTTTTTTTTATTTTTTTATTTTTTTCACCTTTTCATTTGTTTCCCTTTTTTTTTGTTTATTTTTTCTTTTCTTTTTTTTCCAAAATTACTTTCCTTTTTCTTTTTCCAACTTTCCTCTATTTTTTTCTTTTTTTTAAAAATTATTTTTGTTGATTTTACTTTTTAAATATTAAATTAGTTAAAAATTCTGTTTTTTAATTTTTTTCCTTTGAAATACAGTGGATTGCTGTAGTGCTTTTTTACATAGTATTTCTCTGCATGATTTTTTTATTGTTTTTTATGATTTTTTCTGAAATTATCTTTTTTAATTTTATTTTTTAATATTGAGCTGATTAAAAATTATAGTTACAATATGTAAGGAAAGTGCTGTAATTTTCCTCGCAAATTACTGTGGATTGCTACAATGTTTTTTCCTACATGTTTTTTTTTTTTTTCTGTTTTGTCATATTTTTCTCTAAACTTATCTTGGTTAATTTTATTTTATTAAATATTAAGCTGGTTAAGAAATGCAATTATAAGTAAATACAAATTTTTCCTCACAAAACAATATAGATTGATACAATTTTTTTCACGTGATTTTTTCCTTTTTTTTGTGTTTTTTTTGTAATATGTTTTTTCTAAAATTTCCCCACACCCACATACACTTGGGATTACAATAGTAATTCACAATGCATTCCTCTTTTTTTTTTTTCACCTTTGCATTTTTCCCTCTTTTTTTTTTTTCATTTATTTTTTCTTTGTTTTTCTCCAAAATTACTTTTTTTTTCTTTTACACATACACTTGGGATTACAATAGTAATTCACAGTGCATTCCTCTCTTTTTTTTTCACCTTTTCATTTTTTCCCCTTTTCTTTTCATTTATTTTTTCTTTGTTTTTCTCCAAAATTACTTTTTTTTTCTTTTAGCTTTCCTCTTTTTTTATTTATTTTTCCTTTTCTTTTCCAATTTTTTTATTTAGTTTTTTAAATATTGAGCTGGTTAAAAATTTCGCTTAGATTGCTGTAGTGTTTTTTCACATGGTGTTTCACCACATCATTTTTTTTATTTTTTTTATTTTCCCTAAAATTATTTTTTTATTTTATTTTTTAACATTGAGTTTGTTAAAAATTACAGTTGTAATATATGAGGAAAGTACTTTAACTTTCCTCGCAAATTACTGTGGATTGCTATAATGTTTTTTCCCACATGATTTTCTCTATTTTGTTATGTTTTTTTCTAAAATTATCTTGGTCAATTTTATTTTTTAAATATTAAGCTGGTTAAGAATTACAATTACAAATAAATACAAGTTTTTCCTCACAAAACACTATAGATTGATATAGTTCTTCCTCACATGATTTTTTTCTAGTTTCTTTTATATTTTCTTTTTTTGTAATATGTTTTTTCTAAAATTATTTTTGTCTATTTTTTTAAATATTGAGTTGGTTAGAATTTAACTTTGCAATAAAGTTTAATCATATAGGGAAAACACTGTAACTTTCCTCACAAAACGTTATAAATTGCTATAATATCTCTCCACATTACTCATGATTTTTTTTAATATTATCTTTGTCACTATGAATATGTGAGAAAATGCTTAATCATTGTGGATTGATATAGTTTCTTATGATTTTATCTCCGTCATGGTGTAATTTTTTCTTTAAAATACCATGAATTGTTGCAATGTTTTTTCATATAATTTTTTTCTAAAATTATCTTTGTTGATTTTTTAATATGAAGTTGGTTAAAAATTATAATTATAATAAAACTAAATCATATGGAAAAAATATTGTAGTTTTTCTCACAAAATATTGTAGATTGCTATAGTTTTCTTGTAATTTTTTATTTTATTTTATTTTATTGGAAAAAATACTGTAATTTTTCTCACAAAACATTATTAATTGCTATAACATTTTTTCTCATTGGTTTTTTCCTTTCAAAATTATCTTTAATAGTTTTTTTAATATTAAGTTGGTAAAGAATTTAGTTATGAAAATTTTTTTGTTTTTATTAACAGAAAAATTAAATCATATAGTAAAATTAAATGTTTTTTCTTATAAAATATTGTGAATTATTACAAATTATTTTATTTAGTTTTTAAATTTTTTAATTACTAATATAATCTTTTTTATTATAAAATATTAGTTTTTACCTTGATTGCTTATTACACTGATTTATAATTATAATATATTTATTTTATATATGACACGCCATTTTGTGTTTTTTTTGACTCGTTTGATGAAAAAGGAAATTTTTTTTTGCAATTTTAATCTCAAATAAATACGAGCACAGTACTCGTCCTCCAAAGCTTTCTTCCGAAGTCGCAATCTTTGTTTGAAATCCAATGGAGAGAGTGAAAGCACAAGAAGAAGATCAAGAACAATCAAACCAAAACTGGAGTGAAACAGTAGAAGATCTGGTGACAGCCGGTGACACAGAAGGAGCCATAACTCTTCTTGAAACTGAGGTTTCAAGGCTCGAAACTTTGAACCCATCAGAGGCGGCGAATCTTCAATTGGTTTCTGCATTAACAGAGTTGGCAAAGCTTTACTCTTATAAACATTTCTCCCTCAAATCTGACGAACTTTTCTCTCGGGCTTCTCTCATTAAACAACGCTCTTCTGGGTACTCTCTTTCTTTCTTTTTTTTTTCTTTTTTTTTTCAAGAGTCTGTTAGGTTGATGAGAAAAGAAAATTTGGGAAAAAGATTTGATCTTGTTGTGCTTTTCGAGTGTTCTATTTATTTTTTCACTGGGTTTTTCTGGGGTTATTTATTTATTTGGTTTTAGTGATGTGGAGAGTGTGGAGAAGGAAGATGAGATTTCGAAGTGCAATGCTGTTTCTAATGATGGTAAGTTTCTGGGTTCTTTGGTTTTTACTTTCCAGACAACAAAGTTTGCAAATTGCATCTAGATGGGCATTATTATAATCAGATTACTTTCCAGACAACAAAATTTGATTGTAATGTGAGAAATAATTGATGGGTTTTTTGGTCTCTTTGAAGGGCATCTTGAGAAAACATCGAATCCACGTGATGATGTTTCACCTTGCTCAGATGATGGTATGTCTATTTATTCCTAAGTTTTCCTTTTGTTTGATCGACCTTGTCCTGTAGGTTAAAAGGTCTGGCTGTGATTCTCTAGTTTTTGCTTATATGTTTTGAAACACCTGCCTGACTTGAAAAAGTTCGCATGATTTCTCTGATTGTTATTTCTTATGTGACTTAGCTTGCTCATCTTATACTGTTCTGTCTGAGACTTATTTCCTATGTTTCTTTAATTAAGAATGAAAATTTTATGATCGAAATGTTGTTGTGGTATGCTACAGATTGGGAAGCTATTGCAGATCATGCGCCTGATGAATTGCTCTCACCACAATCCTTACCTTCTGTATCAAATATTTGCTTGGAAGATGCAAAAGTTCAAACTTCCAAAAGGCGTGGACGAGGACCATTCACGTACAAAAAGCATGAACTGTATAGCGATCGACAATCAGATGCAACTCTTGTTGATGATGTAGATGATGAAGATTTGGGCAGAAGTACACAAAATGCAGAATTAAAAAATTGTAAGCCATACACGTTTCATCTCCTTGGAATGAACTTTTCATGTGTAAAAATGCATTATCCTTGATCTTGTTTGTCTATTCATGTGGTTTTTGACCAGAGGAGTCCATTTGTTACTCTTAAAGTTGAATCATGGGAATATTTATAGGTTTCTGCTGTTTGATTTGTTGGAACTAATAGTTTTTGCATTATTCTATGTTCAGTTATTCATTTGCAACCACTTTTTTAAAGGTTTTTATGTTCTTGGACGAGACCCCAAAGTTACTTTTCCGGTACAAAAAATACTAGAATAAATTAGAGAATATTCTAAATGCCACTGTGGATCTATCCTTAAAGCTTCTTCAAGAATGAGAATATTAAATAAACTCTCTTAGGTAAAAATCTTTAGTTCTTACATTTGAGGTCTCATTTGTTATGAGGTCAAAAAAATGGAAACCAATTGCCACATGAGCAATTGATACAGATATAAAAGTTAGTTTTTTATGGTTGGTGTCTTAACAAATTGAAGGTTGAAAATTTTAGTGGAGAGAGAAAAAGAGAAAAGGATGAAAATATCACTACTGGTAAAGAAGGCAGACAAAAAGGTTATTTGTGTTGAGAGAGGGACATGACAATTGTTACTCTTCTTAGCAATGTCCTCCTGCTGATGTATTTAACAAAGTGTGCGTAAAATAAATTAGCTATAAATATTTCCAGAAAAATGATGTCATTTTGGGCGAGAAATGCGTTTATTTAACTTTTGAGTCATTATTGATGTATGTGTTGATGCGTTGAGGAAAATACTTACATTAGATATGGGTACTTTTTCATTCTCCTAGCCTGGTTCACCTACAGGGCTTCATACCTGAGTTATTTATCCTTGGGTAGTTAGATAGAAGTTCCTTTTTTTTTTCTTGCTTCTTCCCTTGTTGTAATTGCATGCCATCTTAATCAGGTTTTGGTTTGTCTATTCCTTTTGTCCTCTAATAAGCTGTCTTTTGCATATTAAGCAAAAGGTTTGTTCAATTTTTGTCCTTTTCACACATTTCAAGAGGTGCAAACTTTACCCATCAATTCAGTATTGATGCCATATTTAGCTGCTTGGTTTGCTATGAACAGTGTTTCTTAAAATCTTTTTTCCTTCTCAGCTCAGCACCAGACTTGCATTTCTTCATGGTTTCAAAAAGGATTGTTAACCAGCTAAATATGATAAAGTAATTGAGAACATGAAAAAAAAAAAAAAAATCTTCGTCTGAAATAATGTTATTAGACACCTACTGATAAAAATGGATGTTACTCAGGTTAGATGCAGGGCCCCATGCATCAATCAATTATGACTAATGCCCTCATGGATATTAATGTTTTTTCCCACATAAGTTGTCTCTAAAATATTATGCAGGATCAATGATTTGTTATTTGAATGCAGCTAAATATGGCACACATCATGTTCTTGTTCTGGCTGACTTTCCACCGAGTATGAGGACAACAGATCTAGAAAAGCTTTTTGAAGACTTCAAAGATCGTGGATTTGTTATTCGCTGGATCAATGATACAGTGGCTCTTGCGGTATTCCAAACACCATCAATTGGTAATTGAAACTCGACTGACTTTACATTTGTATGATGATAAATACAAGATCAGTCCCCTATTTTCCAAACTAACTATTGCACCATATGATTCTCTGTTATGCAGTGTTAGCATAGTGCATAGTTGTAATTTGAAATCCACCGGTGAGGGACTGATTTGGTGTGCTGGTGTCTTGGTTTTGAATCCATTAACTGATGCAGTTATTAAGCTATCACAGAACAGGACAAAAAGAACAAGATGAGAAGGACATTGAACATTAGATTTACCTCAGCATTTTCACACACATACTTGGCGGAGAGATATGCGTGCAGAGTGCAAAATATAAGTTCTGCATAACTAATAAAGATCTGGATAAATGCATAATGGCATGGGATACTTTGATTTTTTTTTTTTGAAATTATAGTCTTTCAGAAAGAATACATTAAACCTCATTATAAATTAGTTAGAAAAATAAAGGATATGGTTAGGAGTTTTTTAGGTTTTTTCTTATTTTGGTTGTCAAATAGGCAGGGATAAGGATCATAGTTTTTAAAAGATGGAAAGCTTGAACTGCATCATTTGACCTCGTGAATTTGAGGCATGAGTCATTTAGTTTATGATAACTTTAATTTTTATAATGGAAGAAATTAATTGTAAAGGTCATTCTAAAATATTATTAAAAGATGTTATTGTTTGAAGATAAAAGTAATAAATTTAATGTCTCATTACATGTTCTGACTTAAGATGTAAATCAGAGTGGATAATGTGCTGGCATTGCAGATAGTAATAGGGGGTGTTTGAGGGTGTGATAGCAGTTTCTTTTCAAAGTGTTTTTTGCTTGTAAATGTATCAAAATAGTGTTTTTTTATTTTAAAAATTTATTTTTGATATCAACACATCAAAATGATTCAAAAACATAAAAAAAATTAATTTTAAGCAAAACAATTTCAAAATTAAGTAAAACGCTGTTTGGAACTTACAAATGACCCCATACATATGATATCAAGTTCAATGGTGAAGGAAAAAATAAATATAAGCATGCAATAACTTGACATATCTGATCATCTCTGTTAGTCCGTCCTTCAAGAGGATTTTAATTTGTTTCTTGATTAACAGGACATGGGTGCTATACGATGATTTTACAGTGCTTCTTTTAGTGGTAAAGTGAGAAAGAAAAGAAAAGAGAAGGGCATATGCTCTGATTATATGGTGTGTGCTTTTTCTAAAGAAGGCTTGCATATATGAGGCAACCTACTTATAGTCAAGGAAAGGATTTTAATCTGTGGTTTGAGTTGAACCCTGTACATCTCTAACCTTTACTTACACTCTAATCACCCATAAAATTAGGTCTTTAGGTTTTTAAAACACAGCTAAGAATAAATGCAGAAGATAACCGCAGTCAAACAACAGTACAGCATCACCACACTTGACACATCTTATCTACAGCATGTTTTGGAGGAACTGTGAACCCATTTTCTCTTCCTTCTTTAATCTCCAAAACTCTACACAATATAATATCTTAAGAAAGAAAGATCCAGTAAACTGGAGTTTATGATCTGGAAGAAGCAAAAGGAGCATAAACTTTTAGTTATCTTTGGAGCTGGATGTAAACAAAAAGAATTGAGATTTCAAAATTTGAGTTTGTGAAATGAAATATATTGGAAAACTCCAATTTATCATTTGTAAGTATTTCTTGAATCTATGCTTCATAAAATTAATTAATGCAACCCCTATTACTTTCAAACATTTTTTTGACTGAAGCTTGTGAGATGTTATGTTGATAGGAGTATGGCATGATGTGATACTGGGAGTTGACTGTATAAGAATCTTGAGGAACAATACCTGTTTAGAATGTTCCATAAGCTATATAGTATTGAAGGTTGAACATGAGCTAGAAAGATGCACTTATTACATGGGGTAGCCTTAGGATGACTTGGTTAATAAGAAGTAAACCACTAAACTGGCATGCTGTCAAACTGCCCTTTTGTCTGTGGGGCAGGAGCAAAGAGTGTCGTTGATGGTGGCCATCCTTCTGTCATTCTTCCAATAAAAAATATGACTTTAACCACCAAGATCCCTAAGCCATGTGATGTAGAATGCAAGTCTGGACTTGATGAGGGGAGGCTTGGTTCCTCCCTCCAACTAGCACTGTTCTGTTTGATGATCTCCCCAAACTTAGTCAGTTGGGTATAGCTACCATGTGCAGCAGTTTTAGTGAATGAAGATCTTCAATTTCTGCCTTGGCTATGCAGACCCTTTATGCCTTTGAGGAGGTGTAGGCTCTAGACATTCTGGTTGCAACTTAGTTGTGCCATTTGGAGCCAGTGGACTGTTGATATCTAGCAGTACTTGTGTGCTTTTGGCTATTTTGATCCTTCAGTGATTAATGCTGGACATTGGGGAATGATTCTGTTATTTCCCTCTTGTGGTGAAGTGGGGTTGGTAGTTGACCTGTCTTTTGAAACTTTTTTCATCACTGATTATTCAAATACTAGTCACGTTCCTTCTTTTATAGTGCTCCTTTTGAAGTTGATAATTGTCCATATATCAGTGTTCTAATATATGTGCTGCTGTTATTGAGATTAACTTGGAACGGTTTTAGATCCTCTTACAGTTTTAATTTTCTCATGCAGCACTTGAGGCACGCAACCACATTCAATGTTCATTTTCTGTGCGTATTCTTGATGAGGATGATGAACTCATGGGTTCAATCCCAACAAAAGGTAAATTATTTTCGCCCAACTTTTCTCTGTTCAGAATTCTGTGGAAATTTGATGTATATCCAAAATGAAATGCTGGTTCAAAGGAGGGCCCATTTGGAAGCTCAGTAAGAATGGAGATGTTGACGTTGACCTACTACCAGTCAGATAAGGTACATAGGACTGAAGTCTGCTTAAGAACCCACTGTCTAACTCATTGAAGAGGCTGCTTTCTGAACAGCTTGGTGAGAGAGACAGAAGCAGAAAGACATGCAATCCCCTTCCCACTTAAAATTTAGAAAATTGTTGATAGTTAGAACGGATTTGTTGAGCAGTGCCAGCTTCGAAAAGGCTTCTGATGTTTTAACTTATCAGAAGCTGCAAAGTTATTTGCCAACAATATATATAAGCTTCAAAGAGACTCTTTTGGAGCTAAGCTGAATTTCTACACGCTTTCTTTTCTTTGCAACAAAACTGCAATAAAAATTAAATTAAGAAGCCTGAATTGTCAAAATTCCTTTCTCCTGTCCCCATGAAAAAAACTATTGAAGTTGATGATGACACCTCCCAAGATAAGATATGTTAAAATCAGATTTGAATGGTTTGCAACTTGACCCTACAAGAATTTGCTGTTCTATAACAATTAGCAAGAACTGAATTATCATAGTTACACCATGCAAGAAATGGTGTTTGGGGGAAGAGATAACAGGATTTGAGAGTGATTTTCTTCTGTAGTTCAGTCATGTTCTGTCATTTTGATCTAATGAAAGTTCTTTGTGCCCTCTTTGTTCTATGTTAAAATAGTCATCCAGCTACTTCAAGTTATTCGACTGCTTTCTTAAATCAAATCTTTTCAAATAAACCTTCCTATGCTGTAGCTAGCGGCTTTCGTATTGCTTCTAAGTAGGCCTATTGTAAGAAACCTCAGTGGTGTCTTTTTGCCTGTTTGTATCCCAAAATTCCTCATCTGTGTATTAACGAGAACTTTCTATGAATTAATCACATCCTTTTCTTTCCAGCTATAGTCATGTTCTTATCGAGAGAGCATTCTTACTAGCACTCAATTGCTTCTGCGTTCTTACCGGGAGTCCTAAAATAGTCAGAAACAGTGGAGCTTGGGCATCTTTCCAGGAATTATTTTTATGTCGCATAAAGCTACATGCAAATATTTAGCAATCCTAACCAGTTTTCTGTTATTTTATTGGAAATGGGAGGAAAGCAGTTCTCTAACCTTCTGTTTTTAACTATACTTGTGTTATTCCTTTTGTCAGATCTGGAGCCTCCTCGTCAAAGGCCAAAGACATCAGCAAGAACTGCCCAAAGGCTAATAGCTCATGGAATGGGATTGAAACTGCCAATGACCTTTGGTTCGAGAGAACTGAAGAGCCAGGAAGAAACCAGAAAGAACCGGATAGTTACAAGGCAGAAAATGAAAGACGATGCATGGGGTGATGATTGATGGAAAAAATGGATGTAGCTTCATGATTTGCAATGCAAAAGTGATGGTCTCCTCCATATGTGTACTTATTACTCTGTACATGACATTAATTGTTACCGTTTACTTGGAAATGGACATATCTTTTATTAGAGGACTATTTGGACAAAATTTTCATTCTTCACAGGTTGGTCTTCGTTTCTGCTTGTTCTAATTTGCTCATTAAACTGACAAGACACCGATGCATCTTGCTCCCCTGATGCAAAAAGGAAAAAAAGATTGATTCCTTGTGCTTCCGCTTCTGTTTATAGCTTGGTCCTTTGTTTCTGTTGCAATTTAATTATTTATTTTTCCGAAAAATACCTTCACAAAAGTGCCAAAATGACCTCTGCTCGGACAAAAGAAAACTCATATTCGCTTGCCAAAGAACCCATTTTACATTTGAGCATGAATCTGCTAGGAGCCGTATATACAATACAAGAATGAACCAAAACTTATCTCCCCCCTCTCTCGTAGATTGCATGTAATAGTATGATATACATGAAAAATTCAAGCCGACAAGACCATACGAAATTGCAGTATCATAGCCCCTCTCCCAGTGGACCTTGCTATAAAACCTTCGAATCCATAAAAAACACAATCGAAAGAGATTCAAGTGATGCATTTTGCAATCAAGAACTCTTTCTAGAAAGATTCCTCAATCCACTTCCCACACATTTGAGTAAGACTGTCCCTGTGGATGGATCTGGCTTAATAACGAATTTAACACCCAAAAAATCTCTGATGAGCCTTAGTACCTCTATTCCATGGGGTGTCAGCTTCCCTATGCGAATCTTTGAAACATCTTGTGGACATAATGCACACAGAAGAAACAACAAACCCTGGAACAAGTCAATAGCAACGACAGTCATAATAAGGTATGAAGTTGACACTATAAAACCCAAAAAGATTTCACGCTTCTTTTCCTAAAGGTTATCATGCTATCCTCCAAAGTAGAAATTTGAAAGATATCATTAACGTGGTCTTCTAAAGGAGATAATTAGTCATCAAAAGGTTTCATTTTGCTGCATTTAACCCTGCTTGTTGTAAAGTAATATTAAAGATGGAATGGGATTTGAAGACCCACTTTAATGAATTAACCAACGTTGACTTAGAAAAAGATTACAGAGAAGAGAAAATACAAACCTGGTGTGTTGTATCTACAACTCCACCCTGTTCAATCTCTTGAAGGAGAACAGAAGCAATTTGCTCACCAACATCTTCTGGAGGCATCAGCTCTCCTTTCTCATCTTCCATTCCACCATCTTCCGCTCGTGCATAAGAAACTGCAGTATTAGCAGAGATGAAGCAACCAGAAGTAGTTTCCGCAACCAAGGTATTCCATAACCAGGTGAACTGCCATTAAATGAATATATATGTGAGCTATACTATCCGCAGCAAGCTGAAAGGGAAAAAAATCCAAGAAGCAATTCACATTTCTCTCTACAGTGTTTGAAAGATGCCGACAAACAAACAGATAACATTTTTTATTCTATAAACAGATATAATACTTTCCAACTGGCAGACCAACTTCATTAAGCATAAATATATGAACATCAGGAAACAAATAATAGAAAGAAAAAAAAAATCAAACAGCAATTCACGTTTCTCTCCACAACATTCCAAATGATGAGATGACAAATTTCTATTAACAGATAACATACTTTCCAGCTTGTGGACCAGCTTTATGATCAGTAAATATGTGGACATCAGGAAGCAAATGATTAAAGATTCCTCGAGCAGCATGTATCATAGTATTCTCAAACTGAGAAGATACTCTGGTTGAGAAAGTCACCCCTCTAATCCTCTTAACCATTCCCTAATCGATCCATGTGACTGCCTGCTGAGCATAACATATAAGAACATCAGGGAAAAAAGAATCCCAGACAAATGAACTACCACAGGATTAAAAATATCACCGTTAAACTTTGAATATTGGGAATTGATAAAAGAACTTCTCCACCACCATGCGGTGGAACACCACGAGTTTCTATTTTCAGCTCCAAACCTTCTGATGGAACTCCAAAGTGCTTCAATAATGGTAAGGTAGTGGAATGAAAAGTGTCAACACATGGGTCATTAGAATCATTTGTAATTCCTGAAAACCATTTATTATCTCATTACAAGTGTTGTCAAAGGCGAAAGGCACTAAAAGGTGCCAAGCCTGTAAAATGCCCGAGGCACTAAGCACTCGCCCGTACGAACCAAGGTGATATGCTATAAATTAAAAAAAAAAATTATTAGATAAATCTAAAATATACATCTTCCTAATTTAGATTAGATCTTTAGAAAATCAAAAGAGAATATAAAATACCATAACATAGTCATCTAAAGTTATATTTTTCACCCTTGAAACAAAATAAGATAATTTAAAGTAGTAAGTATCCATACAAATTAAAAAGAAAAATTAAATATCATCATCATCATTCATTAATCTTCAAAAACATCTCCATCCATGCTTTCCTCTCATTCACTTGAATCCTCCATTTCATGATTATAATTGAAATCCTCATCTCCCAAACTATATTGCACTTTTTTAGAAAAAATTAAAGTATTAACTATACAGATGTGTTGTTCTTTGACTCCCATTGTTGAAAAAAGGTGTGGTTGGTGTTTCTCTTCTAAGTGTCCTTCATTGTCTGTCTCCCACTTTAATGATTTATAAATTTTTTTTACCCTAATCTTTGTTTTTTACAAAAATAAACCTTAAGTTGTTTCTTGTGGTATATTAAAAAAAAGGACAAATAGGTCAAAACATAAATCATTTAAAAAAAAAGAAAAATCCAACAGAAAAGGAGGAACTTCCAGCAGCGCTAGCCTTAGCACCTTGCACCCACTCACAAGGTGCTCACCTAGGTGGCACATAATTGAAATCCAATGCCAGAGGCTAATAAAGGAGCAAGGGCCTTGCCTTGCCTCACCTGAAGCGCATAGGTGAGTGCCCCAGTGCCTCTTGACAACACTGCTCATTACAACCTCTTAAAAGGAAAAGCAATAACCCTTTACAGTTATGTTTCCCTATGCACAAATCATAAACAAAGGCATGCTATGTAAAGTATGTGTGTGGATACTTCAAAGGTAAGTCAGAGCTGATATCATCAAGGTAAAGTTAGCATCCTAACATCATTTTTTTTTACAACACGGTTGGGACAAAGACCCTATAGATCTTTTCTAAACATTAGGTTGTGGACTAGGTGTGATCTATACGAGCTCAAGGGGAATATGGCTGCCTTTGCCAGTGAAGATAGATAAGAATGGTAGACAAAGCCCCTACAACCAATCATTCTCCAAACTCTCAAAAGGCAAAGCATGCTTTAAAGATTTTACATTCCCGATTGGTCCTCATGTTACTACACAAGAAGTTCAGAACTTAGTATCAAGACGTCCTCTTGTAGACTTGGCACAAAGATAAAAGACTGATCCATGCCTTCTAGAAAGCTTCTCTGCTGAGCCTTTGGATATCTATCTTTGATAATTTCTTGAATAATCCGCATGGATAAATATCTTACAAGCTAATTAGATTTGTACATTGATGGAACCCTCAACAAGCAGGGCATCAATTATACAACAGCATATGACAGAATTCTGTTTCCCATTTTGGTTCCAGCAGAGAGCAGATGAAATCAACGTAAGTAGAAATGGTGGCAGTTCTGGCTTCTGTAGCAGCCTTCATTAAGAGTTACTGATAAAATAAAATAAAATAAAATTAAGCCTTCATTAATTTTTTCCCCTCATTAAGAGCATAAGACAGTAAAATAAAATCACTCACAAGGATATCATTTCGAGCAAAACAAGGACATAACTGATAAAAAAATAAAAGAGTAATTCAACTACTGGAAACCCCATAAACAGAAGAACATACAACCGAACAAACTGTAAGCACATGCTGACAGGTCAAAAAGTTTAGTAAACCCAACAAAGAAAGCAACAATACCTTTGAGTCTTATCGAAAGGGGCTTTTTCAAAAACAACCCAAGAACAAGCAATGGCTCCAAGAAATACCCAATTGCTCGACTTTCACCACAATCATGCACAAGATGTCTCCCACCCATCAAAATCCCAGGCTTGTACCGGACCATTGTTCCTGTCAGATAAAATATATTCCTCAAAAATCAAACCCCGCACAAGTTAACAGCAAAAACAACAGTAGGGTACTTTGTTTTACCTGTTTCATTGATTTTGACAACACAGTCATCAGAAATCTTCTCGACGAGGCGAAGAAGAGAAACCTCATGGAGGCGGAGGCCAGGAAGCGTGTCATTGGCTCGAATGCCCTTGATAATGATAGGTGTGGCGGAGAGCGTCGCTAATATCAGTCTTTGACGGAAGTTCTGTGTTACATGCTGCAAATTCTAACACCTCTGACGATGAGGCATGAACAAGGCAGGGGAAGGATTTTGAACAAAGCCATAGCGGGAAACTTCAGAATCACCAAACGCACTGTTTCATTTGTTTTAAATTAGTAATGTATCAATAGACACGTGTAAGGAAACTGTCACTCCTACTATTCAAGACAAGCATCTTGTATGTATATAATGTACTGAAACCGTATGGAGCAGAGAGAAAAAAAACAATACACAGTGTGTGTAAAGAGAGAAATTCGGGTGAATTTGCTCCTATCCTATCCAAGTCCAATTTCAATTTCTGTTTTCAGTCATTAAGACTAGTTTAATTTCCAAATACATTCTTGAATTACTCTTTTGTTCTCAAAGTTTTTGTAACAGTGACAATATTCACTTTAAATAAACCTCAGTGTTCTTAGTTTTGTTGAACGTCACAGGTGGTATCAGAGCTCTCCTTCCTTGGACTGGGAATATGGCACCAAACACAAGAACTGCAGAGATCAAAAGACTTGAAGATTCTATTGAGTCAGCAAAAAGAGAGGCCAACTCTAGGTATGATCAGCTAGTTAATTTTATGAAGGACCAAGGTCAAAGGTGGGATCACACTACCAATAATCATGAAGCTCAAATTGGGGAAATTAAGGAGCTACTCCATGGGTTGACACAGCAACTTGAATCGGTTATGCAAAGAGTTCATTTTCCCTTAGGGGAATCCAGCCAAAGTAAAGATAAGCATGCGGCTTATCAAAATGAATCTTCATTCAGGCCTAGCTACTCAATTGAAAGAAGGTCATCGGCTTATAAGGTACACCGACCTAAACATCATTTTCCAGTATTTGAAGGTGAAGATGTGCATAAATGGTTGTATAAATGCAACCAGTACTTTGAGATAGAGGACATTGATGAATCAGATAAAATAAAGCTAGCCTCCTATTACCTAGACCAGATAATCCCTGGAGAATTATATCCATGATTTTGATGTTTTATGGAATAAAGCTGGCATTGGGGAGAAGCAAGCCTTAGTTATTTTTTTAGGTGGGTTGGAGTTGGAAATTAAGAACACTGTAAAAATGTTTGAACTAAAAGACCTTGGGCAAGCCTTCAATCTTGCTAGATTGCAGGCAAACACTCTAACTCACAAACAAAATCCAGGATATATACAAAAACACTCAATGTTCACAGCACCTCATAGCTTTCCATCAAAACCCATACACCAGCCAAATTTTACTACAACTACCTTTCCCACAGCAAGCAACATACCACCAGTTAAAAGCCTTTCCTGGCCAAACAATTCCCAAAATTCATTTAACAGAACTCCTAATAAGCCCACCAAATCTATAAAGAACCAGGAGTTTGAAGAACGTAGGCTGAAAGGACTATGTTTTTAGTGTGATGACAAATTTGTGCCGGGCCATAGGTGCAAGAATAAACGATTATATTCCCTGAGTATTCTAGAGGAGGAGGAAGAAACTAATGGGGAGGAGGTTTAGGAAGAAGAAATTATATCCCATATCTCATTGAATGCATTGGAAGGGACCGTGGGTTTTCATACTATGAAGGTGACATGGAGAATAGGAAAACAAACCCTCCACATCTTAGTGGACTCTGGGAGTACCCACAATGTTCTCAACTCCTCTGTAGCACAAAAACTACAAAGTGAGTTAACCATTATCACACCTATCACTGTACAAGCAGCTAATGGGGGCAAGATGTCATATGAATCAGTCTGCAAGGGTCTCAAAAGGAAGATACAAGGAGTGAGTTTTGAAGCTGATGTGTTTATCATGGATTTAAACAATTACGACATGGTGCTGGGCATCCAATGGCTATCCATGCTAGGGGATATTTTATGTAACTATAAGCACCTCTAGATGTCTTTCGACTGGTAGGGCCAGAGGGTGCTGCTCAGAGGTGAAAATCCCATCAAATTCCAAGCTATTAAGCTGGAGCAGCTTAAGGGATTACTAAGCAATTAGAAATAGTTGTCAGAAGTCCATTTGTGCAATCTATGAATTCTAGATGAGGATGAATTCACTCTTAGTTCAGTGACAGTTGCACCACCACCTCACCTCAACAAGGATACCAGGATCACAAAGCTGCTGGGAGACTACCAGGACTTATTTAAGGAACTTGAATGACTGCCACCACCTAGGAGCCACGATCACTTTGTTCTGTTGAAGGAAGGAAGCCAACCTATTAATTTGAGACCCTACAGGTACTTAGGACTGCAGAAAGATGTTTTGGAGAAGATGGTAGAGGAAATGCTGGGAATAGGTATTATAAGGCCTAGCAACAGTCCCTTTGCTTCACCAGTTGTATTGGTTAAGAAAAAGGATTCCACCTGGAGGCTATGTGTGGATTATAGAGCTCTGAACAGACTTACGATCAAGGACAAGTACCCCATTCCAGTGGTGGAAGAGTTACTAGAAGAACTAGCAGGAACAACTATTTTTTCAAAGATTGACCTTCGTTCGGGGTATCACCAAATCAGAATGGGTTCTGGGGAGGAATTCTAGACAACTTTCAGGACACATAATGGCCATTACGAGTTTTTGGTTATGCCTTTTGGATTGACCAATGCACTCGCTACATTTCAGAGCTTGATGAATGAAGTTTTTAGAGCACACCTCAGGAAATTCATCCTGGTATTTTTTGATGACATTCTCATATACAGTAAGTCTTTTACGGCTCACTATGAACATTTACAAACTGTTTTCAAATTGCTGAAAACAAATCAATTAGTGGCAAAAGCAAGTAAATGCAGTTTCGGCAGCGAGCAAGTCGAGTACTTGGGCCACATTATTTCCAAATCTGGAGTTGCTACTAACCCCAACAAAATCAATGCAATAATAGATTGGCCCTTACCTAGGAACCTGAAACAACTAAGAGAGTTTTTGGGGCTTACAGGCTACTATCGAAGGTTTGTGAAGGGATACGGGTCCATTTGTAAACCATTAACGCAACTTCTTAAAAAGGATGCTTTCGGATGGAATTCTGAAGCTACCATTGCGTTTACACTACTTAAGGAATTAATGACAACCCCTCCAGTACTATCCTTACCAGACTTGGAAAAACTATTCGTGGTAGAAACGGATGCCTCTATGGTTGATGTGGGTGCGGTTCTGATGCAAGAAGGCCACCCTATTGCCTACATCAGTAAAGCTCTCGGATTAAAATAGCAAGCCATGTCGATCTATGAAAAAGAGATGTTAGCTATCATGCATGCAGTTCACAAGTGGAGGCACTACTTATGGGGAAAACACTTTAAGATTCGCACTGATCATGTAAGTCTTAAATACCCGTTGGACCAAAAAATAATCACTCCTATGCAACATCAGTGGCTAGTCAAGTTGATGGGGTATGATTATGAGATAAAATACAGACGAGGGAAGGAGAATGTGGCTGCAGACGCACTTTCCAGGCCTGCCAGTCACGCAATCTATACAATGGTTGTCTCCTTTGTTTCTTCTAACATCATGGAGGCAATTACCAATTCTTGGCAGGGAGATCCATATTTGCTAACTATCATCCATGATTTACAGACCGCACCGGGCTCACATCCTCACTACAGTTGGGTAAATGGCCACTTAAATAGGAAGGGTAAGATTGTGGTGGGTCGTGACTTGGAACTACAGTCCAAGATTGTTTCCCTCTATCATAATTCAGCCTTAGGGGGGCATTCAGTAGTGATTGCCACTGCAAAACGAGTGGGAAGTTTGTTTTATTGGAAAGGGCAACAAAAGAACATCCGCCAATTTATCAGGGAATGCTCTACCTGCCAGCGAAACAAATATGAAAATATAGCCACTCCAGGACTCCTACAACCTCTGCCTATTCCCCATGCCCCATTTATCGACATCAGCATGGATTTTATCGAAGGGCTACCTAAATTTAAAGGGAAAGATGTCATCATGGTTGTAGTAGACCGTTTCAGTAAATATGCTCATTTCATGAGTCTCAGCCATCCTTATACAGCTCTGATTATGGCTAAAGTATTCATGGACAATGTATACAAGTTACATGGCTTCCCAGCATCAATAGTCAGCGACAGAGATCCCATATTTTTGAGCAGGTTCTGGAAAAAGATGTTCAATATGCAAGAGGTCAATTTGCTCTACTCTTCAGCATACCATCCCCAAACCGATGGCCAGACTGAGATAGTGAATAAATGTGTGGAAAATTATCTTAGGTGCATGACTGGGGACAACCCAAACCAGTAGGCACGATGGCTGTCATTGGCTAAATGGTGGTATAATACGAATTTTCATTCGTCCACTCAACTAACCCCCTACGAGGTTCTATATGGGTTCTCTCCTCCTATTCATATTCCTTATTTTCCCAAGGACGCTACAGTAGCATCAGTTGATGATCTACTAATTCGACGGGAGAAAATTATTAAGCAAGTCAAAGATAACCTTCGACTAGCACAACATCGAATGGTTCAATTCGCCAACAACAAGAGGAGCGAAAGGACTTTTTTAATCGGGGACTATGTGTATCTTAAACTACAACATTACAAGCAACATTCAGTAGTTCGCAGGCCATCACAAAAATTATCAGCCAAGTTTTTTGGGCCTTACCTAGTGATTGCCAGAATCGGTGAGGTAGCATACAAACTGGGACTGCCACCGTCATCTACCATTCATCCTGTGTTTCATGTCTCCCAGCTTAAGCGGTGTATCGGTTGCCAGCCAATACAGAGTGACCTGCCACCAATGCCTCAAACACAAGAATTGTAACCACAAGCTATAATGGAGAGAAGAATTACATGAAGGAGGAATCAAGCACTCACCCAAGTCTTAATTCATTGGAAAGGGCTCTCACCTGCAGATGCCACATGGGAAATTGCGGATGAAATCGCAGCACGCTTTCCTGATTTCCACCTTGAGGACAAGGTGGGTTTGATGGGGGAAGATTTGTTACATGCTGCAAATTCTAACACCTCTGACGATGAGGCATGAACAAGGCAGGGGAAGGATTTTGAACAAAGCCATAACGGGAAACTTCAGAATCACCAAACGCACCGTTTCATTTGTTTTAAATTAGTAATGTGTCAATAGACACGTGTAAGGAAATTGTCACTCCTACTATTCAGGACAAGCATCTTGCATGCATATAATGCACTAAAACCGTATGGAGTAGGGAGAGAAAAAACAATACACAGTGTGTGTAAAGAGAGAAATTCGGGTGAATTTGCTCCTATCCTATCCAAGTCCAATTTCAATTTCTGTTTTCAGTCATTGAGACTAGTTTGATTTCCAAATACATTTTTGAATTACTTTTTTGGTTCTCAAAGTTTCTGTAATAGTGACAATATTCACTTTAAATAAATCTCAGTGTTCTTAGTTTTGTTGAATCGTCACATTCTGGCTATCCTTTAGCTTCTTGTAGCTTCCCTTCCCCATCTTTTGCTTGAGTGGATTGAAGGCCTTCTTGATACTGAATCCGGGAGTTGGGTTTAGCCGCAAGCCAACACCCTAGCTGTTGAATCTTTCTTCTTGTGGATACGGGTCAAGTTTACATTTTATTGACCCGTTTAAAGGAGGGTCGGCTTAGTAGATTTACAAATACTATAAACACTCTGATATAAGCATTTTGGATGTATTATTTACCTTCTCACATTTTTATTATAGATTTACTGTTATTTTATTTTATTTTTTTATTTAGCACGATTCCATTTTTTCTAGGACATAATGAAAAAATAATTAAATTAAATTTGTTGAATAAAAATAAAATTAAAAGAAGAATCAAAGTGAAAAAACACCACACATTTTTAAAACTATCACAAAAAAATTTACTTTAATCTTAAAACTATATAAATTATACCTATTCGGATCCTCAATATTTTTTTAATTTAATTTTGATACAAAAATTTATTTTATTTATTTTTAATTCTTAATTTGAGAAATAAAAAAGAGGACGTTGAATTCCAACAATAAAAAAAAATCAAAGTTGATATTGATTTTAATCACTAAAATTATTGATTTTGGTGTCTAGATATTTAATTTGGTGAGAGATGTTCATCTTAGGCGTTTTCTTGTTAAAATTGTCTTAAAAACCAAATCTAAGCTTGAGAAGAGTTTTTATTTTAGGTTGATTTCAAGGTTTCTTGTTTTTGTTTTTTTAAGGCTATTTATGGGTTTTTCAAAGTGTTTAGGCTTGTTTCTAAATGTTTTTATTTAAAATTGGGTTGAAAATGAGTTTTGGGTTAAAAAAACATAGACCTTGTCAAAATCTAAGGAATATCACATGAAGTGTTGTCTAGAATTTCTTTCTTTCTTCTTTTTTTTCAAAAAATAATGGTAAAAAAAATAGGGTCATTATGAATGTCCTTTTTAAATGGGCCTTTTCATATATTTTTTTTAAAAAATTCCATCTTTTTTTAAAATAATTTTTTAATTTCTATTGAAATTAATGTCCATTCTCTATGATTTTTTATTTTTTGTATTTAACATTGTCACGTATAGACACGTGATATTAGAGGGTCGTGAGAGTTGTTATCTAATTGTTTGATTTAAGATTGTTAGAACACCCATGTGTATTGGTTTTATCAGAAATTCTAAGAGTAAGAGATTAGTTGTGGCTAATAAAGTATTAACACTCCCTAATATACCCTACATAAAATAAGCTGTATTGTATGGTTTGAATGTGGTTTAAAGGTTTTGATAGGTTCTTAAACAACAGTTTGTTTAGGACGAGAATTTATTCATATGAATAAATTTAGTGTTTTAAATTTATTATGAGTTCGTGTGCCTAAATAAATTCTAAATAACACCTTGTGCATTGGAGAGAAATATATTTTTGAGGAGAGGAAAGGATAAGGTTGTGATTTCTAGTTGTGGTGGATTAGTCTCTGGTAACGCATTGAGTGTACTCGTCCGAAGAGGTTCGTGACTAGAGGTGTATCAATACACACGCCGATGAGGCCTAGGGGTAAGTAGACCAATCCATCAGATGCACAACAACTTTTTCTTTCTCCTTGTATTGGCGGTGCACCTTACCACCCTTATAGGAAGAAGATCAAGACTAGTGGAGGTCTATTGTTGCTTTCTTTCTTTACTGGAATTTCAACAATGGCTGGTCACAAAGGTCTTTAACTGTGGAAGAACAAGATTTGATTGGTTGGAGTTAGGAATGTGAAGAGTGAAAAAAAGGGCAATATGTTTGTGTTGGTTTGAGAAAAGCTTAGAGACATGCTATAGGTATATGTTGATGATGATTTATTGGTTTGTTGGTTATAGGAAGGAGATAAGAGTGCTATTAATGTGATTGAGTGGTTCGCAACCATAGGCTGTTGAAAAAGATGAGAGAGAGAGAGACTATTAATGGGGTGCCATTTTTGGCAACATGACGGAGAAGGATAGAAAATTAATAGTGGCTGACAACTTTTAGAGAATGAGCTTGGGTTTTAGTTTTGAGCGAGATAGTGACGAAGTACTAAAAATTATCTATCATGTTGATTTGGCTTGGTTAAGATAAGGTTTATTGGTGAGCTAGGCTAGTGTTGATTAAAGATAAAGTTATTTAAGGGTTTCAAAGACTTAAGATTACTTTCTTCCTACCTCTTTTCTCTTGTGAATTCATCTCATGGACTTTGTTCAGATAAGCTCTCTTTCTTAGTTATAAAAAAAAAGAAAATTCATAGGCTCAAAACATGTTTGTGAGTTTCAAAGACCTAGGATTACTTTTTTTCTACCTCTTTTCTCTAGTGAATTCATCTCATGGATTTTGTTTGGATAAACTCTCTCTCTTAATTAAGAGTCTAGCTTCATGATTTTTGCCTCATTCTTAAAATGCATCTAACCATTATTTTCTCCACCCCTCCCTCTGTTTTTTTTTTTGCTTCCTCTTTCCTGTCCTTTCTCTTTTATGATTGTCATAACCTAATTCTGAGATATTCCCCTAAAAATCCATTTATTTATTTTCAAAATAAAAATAAAAAAAATAAAATAAAGGCTAGCAACGTAGAGAAAGCAGGCCAGGAAATCAATATGCAATTTTTAGAGGTGATTCAAGGATAATTGTCCCCCGTTATGCCTAAAAATAGAGAAAAAAAATATAAATTCAAGGTCAAATGAAATGATTATTGAACAAATTTGCATAAAAATTAAGTCCAAAGACTTAATTAAATTTTTAATAGACCAATTTAATTTAATCATGGGCCAAATTAAATTTTAATTATGTTTAAAAATTAGTTTGGGTCCAATTGAAGGATTTAATTAAGTGCAAGGACTTAATTATACTTTAAATGGGTCAAATTAATTTTATTTGGGGTTTAATTGGTGAAAAATCAAATTTGGTGGCCTAATTTGGGTTTAATTGAGAAGATTGGAATTTTAAGAGACAAAATTTAATTTTTACCAAGTTATTTGATTGAAATTAGGGGTCAAATTGCAAGAAAAATGAAGTTTTTGGGTCAATTAGGGGTTAAATTGAAGAAATTCGCAGCCAGGGACCAACTTGTAAAAGGCGCCGGATATAGGGGCCTAATTGACAAAAATCAAGGACTAAATTGAAGAAATTAAAAGTTTAATGGTCAATTAGAGGTTAAGTTGCAAAAATCCGAGACTAGGGACTAATGTGCAAAAGGCACGTAAATCCAGAGTTCCAATTGAAATTCGGCAAGGGTGTAATTGCATTAAATCAAAAGTTTAGGTCAATTAAAGGTACAATTGCATAAAAGTGAAAGTTAAAGGATTGTTTTGAACTTCAGAGAAATCCCTATTTAAAACCTAAAACGGTGCCGTTTTGAGTTAAAAAAAAAGGGAACCAGACGACGCGTCGTCTGGTCACTATTCATTATCTTCTTTATTTTTCCAGAAAAACTAGTCTAGTCATCTCATTTGCAGGTGCATTTAATGCACTCAACGTCCACCAAATTTGCCAAACTATGCACGAAATTGATCACCAGACATCCCTTTACGTTTGTGTATGGTCTTCACCGGCTCACTGGCACATAAATGGACGTGGCATCACTCCAAAGAGGCCACCTCAGGCAGCCTGCAGCTGTAATTTGACACTGCATCATGCCTACTTTGAGCCAATGCTTGGGATCCATCCCAATCGAATCAAGGGCTGGAATGTGTTCTCCTGTGTTGACAAGATTGCCCTCTTCCACTGCCTATAAATAGATGATGATTCCATGGCCGGGGGGAGGAGAAAATCGAACCAAAAGTTGGCAAAAAACTAGCCTTCCCTACCAAATTTTCCTGGAACCGCCTCTTTTTTTTTTCTTTCTCTCTTCGCCGTGGCTTTTAGCCACCATTATCACTGTTTCCTGTCTTTTGGCCGTCACCTCCACCTGGAGTGGCCTCCAAAACATCTTATGTGATATTTGCACTATTTCTCTCTCTCTCTCTCCTCTGTAAAAATCTTTTTCTCTGCCACCGTGATCCTGACGGCTGCAGCAACAACAGAAGCAGCGTCCACCACCTTGTCGTAAAGCTCCCTTCCTTTCCTAAAGCATCTAGGGCAGCAGCTCTCTCCTCCGCCACTCCAACAGCTCCAATCATGAATTTCTCTTCTCTTTCGCAGGCCTTCGCTTCTTCTCTTTCTTCTAGCAGCGACCAAAACCAGCCATTGGCCTCACCGTCTCCAGCCACACTACACACCACCTTCGACGCCAGGTAAGCCTCCTTCCTCTTCTTCTTCCTCTTTGTTACTGCTGCATGAGAGTAGTACAACGTGAATTATAATTCATGTTACACTTTTTCATGCAACTTAGTCACTAGGCCGCCAATGACTAAGTTGCTTTGGGCTGGACCTCAACCATCCCAGCCCAATTGGTTGGGCTGGGTCCAGCCCGTCCCTAAATTTTTTAAAAATAAAATATGTTGGGCCGAGTTCGGCCCATCTGCTTCTGGGCCTAGACTTGGCCTAGTTATCTGGGCCCCAACCCATATGTTTAAATAATTTTTAATATATATATAAATAAAAAATTTCAATTTTTTTTTCAAAAATCCTAAAAAACTATGATTTAAAAAAAACAAAAACAAAAAAAATTTAATTTTTCATAATGTTGGGTTGTATATTTATATTATAAAATACAAATCTGGTATTAAAATACATGGTTTTCTCCCAAAATATTAAAAAAATTCAAAACATTTTCAAAAAGAAAAAATATATTTTGTTGCATGTGGCCAAATCCTAAAAAGTTTCCAAGCATATTTTTCATAAAAAACAAAAAACAAAAATTGCATCTTTTCATGTTTTTTTTTTAATTCAAAAATAGATATTGTAACCAGTTTATGATTATCCATTAGGATTTGGCCAACATGTCAAAAATCTTTTTCATTTCTTTTTAGGATCCAAATATAGACTTTAATATTTGTGAGGTGTAAAATTACACGATAAAGTACACCTTTAGGTATTAAAGATACAAAGTGTAGAAATGCGATGCTAAAGTTTAGACTTTAGAATAATTAGGATTTAACCTAATAAGGTAGAGACTCTCTCATGAAGAGAGATCTGCCTTGAACCTTAGAAAAGATCAATAAATAAAAACTCGACCTAGAAAAACAATCAAACAACAATGCAGCTTACCTTAGGTAGGGTATACTAGAGGTGATGCGTCTTTTCCTTGCACAACCAGTCTCTTACTCAAACTCTCGCAGACCATAGGTTCCTAGTGACCGTAATACTAGGTGGCTACTCCTAAATATTAATCATAATTTCATAATTAAATTAAAAAATCTTCTAATACACAACACCCCTTATCAGGAGGCATGACAAAGAGCCTTTGCTGTCGCCAAACGACGTTGTGCCCTCTGCGACAGGATGGCGACTCCACTGAAAAGACCATCTTGGTTGAACTAAGCTTTGCTTGTTTGATTGCTTGCCTTTTTATTTGTCTTTAATTTTAGCTTGCATCTTTACTGCTTTAACATGCATTTTACTTTTGCGAATAAACCTAATTCTAGGTTAGGTGGGGAGTAACGGTCTGCCTCATGACTTTTAGTCAGGGTCTAGATTTGTGAAACATCCAACTATGAGCTAAGTGTTTACTTGGTGATGGTGGTCACATAGTTCCCCAACCATGCTTGTAAACCCCCATACTGCCTTCATAAAAGGTAGTCACTAAGTAGTTCATAGACCTCTTGAGACTAGTTAGAAAACATACCCCACATATAATAACCTAGAACTTGCTTAAACTCTGCAGGATTCTTGAGCTAAGACCATGACTTCCATTACTTTTTCAGAATATGGGGAAAGATCTGAGATGATACAAATAGTCGAAGGGGATTGCTCAAGAACCAAGGTTAAAGAATTGCTGCACATAATCAAAGTGCACTACTCCATAGATAGCATAAAGAAGTTGACCCCAATTCTAGGATATATAGATGAGAATCTGTTTGAGAAGAGGTATGGAAGAATCGTTCATCTAATAAGAATTCTTGTTCAGATCTTAGCAGTTAAAGCTTTGATGCATTTCTTGGATCCAAGCTACAAATGTTTCACCTTTGAGGATATTGATATGACCCTTACTCTTGAGGAGTATGCCCAGATCTTGAGTTTTTTAAATGACCCTTACAAAGTGTACTTTAGGCAAAGAATTGAGAGTATAGTTGCAGCAGTTGCAAAACTTCTACATTTGGACCAAGTTGATCGATACAAGACATCCAATGGAGGGTTCAAATGGAAAATGATTGAGAGTAAATTGAAGACAGATAAAGAAAAAGGGAAGTTAGGTGAAGAAAGATATTAGATAGTTGCTTTTACCATCTTTGGGCTGGTTGTGTGACACGACTAAAAGATTGATGTCTTCTCCCAAGTGCAGGAGTGTCGAAGTAATAAATAACCCGGCAAGACCGGGGTCGAACCACAAGGAGATTAATTGTATAAATTATAAGCAACAATTATAAATAACAATAATAACAACAATAACAACAACAATAATAATAGTAATAACAGCAATAATAATAATAATAATAATAATAATAATAATAATAATAATAATAATAAAGAAGAAGAAGAAGAAGATGAGAACTTTGAGATGGAATATTAACATAAAGATTTAACAACGATAACAATAAATGTCAAGGTTAGAGGATCCACTAATGGTATGTCAAACAAGTATAGTATAAACTCTTATTATTCAATTGGAAACCACACATAAAGGAGGTTCCAATCAGATTATAGATTGTTAACATGATTACATTAGTCATCTTATTCGATTAATGCTAATACTTGTAAATCTCATCAAGCATTCATGATTATAACTTATGTTAACAACAAATCAAGTTTCTTTCATAGCTCAGGTGTCAGTTATACCATACATTATGGGCTATGAAAGTGCCAAGCATTTGTTGTACCAAGTGTTATACAACATAAATCAAGATTAATCATTTAACAAGCAAAGTATTAAAGAGTGAACAAGATAACAAATATAATACACGTTAGTATCAAACATTAAAGTCCATATTAAATTTACACTATACTTATTCTTACACCATTAGTGTAACCTTTTCACCTTGACATAATAAACTTAGCTAGACATAATGAAAGAAAGAAAAATAGATAAACACAATAAGAACATAAATAAGATAAAAGTTAACTAAGTAAAGGAAAGGAAATGAAAGGCATAAACTTGATATTAATGAAAACAAAGCATAAACATTACAAAAAATACAAAGAGAGAAAGCAAGAGCATGATCTTGATCTGGAAACCAAGATATGGCCAAAATACCGAACAGTGCTCGGGCTGGAAGACAGATTCGGGCTTCTTTGTTGTTGCTATAATTTAGACTTGATAATGGCCTTTTTAGATCTTGAGCTCCATATGAAAGTTGTAGGCCTATGTCTTACCTTTCCATCCATATAAAGTAGACCTAAATCTGAGATCTATAGCTCCAGATATGACCCAATTACCGAACAGTGTTCCGGTTTAGATTGCACCGACATCTCTTTTCTAAATTTGGTCATCTCTTTATCCTTTCAATTTCAGTTCTTAAATTCATCAATCAATCCTTTTATTTATGTGATAGGCTTGCATTTAAAATGAACATTTACCATAAATTAAAGGTATCTTATATTATTAGATATATTATTATAAAACATGCTTTAGTTAAGGAGTTATTGATACTTCAAGTGCAAAATAATAATATAAAACCTTGATAAAAATACACTTTTAAGTACTAATCACACCCCCCAACCAGCTTATTACTAGTCCCTAGTAATCAAAGCATTAAAATAGAAAAACAATTTGCAAATTCCATAAAGCAAGGTATTTATCATTTAACTTCCATTAATCTATCTAGATAAACAAACTCTCATTAAATTTATATATCTGCTCAATACCTCTTAACAAGATATTCATAAACCTTTCTTTTATGCTCAATATATCAACACATAATTATGGGGCTTTTCTTGGAAGAAAACAAAATTTTTGTTCTAATGTTTAAGGTTAACTTCTTTGGGTTGGGATTATTATTTTTGTCTTCTTCTTTTTTTCTTTTTCTTTTTCTTTTTTTGCTTTTTTTTAATATATATACATATAATTTAAAACACCATGCATCTTTAACCCATGTAACGAGCTTTCAGCTAATGACTTCCACACCAGTTGGTCTTAGGGCATTAGGTGTTAAGACACCCCTACGAGCTTAGTAACTCGGGTCGCAGATACTGATATGTAAATAGTATAATGTTTGATTCCCTTAAGCTTTTCTCCTCAATCCATGTAACAAGTGTTGGGTCAATAGCTCCCAAGTCAGTTGACTTTAGGGCATTAGGTGTTAAAACACCCCTTCGAGCTTAATTGCTTAGGTTAGGGAGGCTACGAAACCAAACTTATCTACATTTTTATTATTATCATTTCATTTTTTTTTGTTTTTTTGTTTTTTTTATTTTTAATTATATACTATCCCTTTCCCTTAGTTGTTACCTTTAACAAAAGAACATAAATAATGCAATAATCCAATATGCAACCCACAATCATATGTTAAAGTGTGTGTGTGAAAATTAAGGTTTAAGAATACATGTTAAATGAGTATATGAGCAGAATTAAGTGATAATAATGCAAGAGTTTGTAAATCTAAATATTTCAGGAAGTATTATAATAGACCTTGTTAAGAATGGTTATTAAGATGCGTCTCAATAGTCACTTTAACAAAAGAGCTCCTTTACTCCGCCATCCTAGTTGACACGATCAAAGAGTTGATGTCTTATCCCAAGTGCAGGAGTGTCAAAGTAAAATAACCCGGCAAGACCGGGGTCGAACCACAGGGAGGTGAATTATATAAATTACAAATAAAGAAAAAGATTTAAAGAGAATAATAACAGAAAAGGAGTTGAAGAAAGTTTTGGGATGTGATATTGATGTAAGGATTAAACAATAAAAAAACATATGTCAAGGTTATAGGATTCACTAATGGTATTTCAAATAAATATAATATAAACTCTTTTTATTACTCAACTAGAAACCACACACAAAGGAGGTTCTAATCGGATGATTTCTCGTTATTAGCTCATTCTAAATTACTAACATGATCATATTAATTATCTTATATAAGTAATACCATACTTATAAATATCATCAAGCATTCATGTTGCTAGTTTATGTTAACAACAAATCAAGTTTCTATCATAATAACGATTTCGGCCGAAAACTATGAAAGATCAAGCATTTGATGTACCAAATATTATACAACACAAATCTAAATTAAACATTTAATAAGCAAGGTATTAAGAATTAGTAAGATAAAAAGATAAAATATGTTAATAACAATCTTTCTTGGATATAAACATTTAAAGCTCATGTTGAGTTTATATTATACCTATTCTAACACCATTAGAGAAACCTTTTCACCTTGACATAATTAACTTAGCTAAACATTAAGAAGGAGAAAAACATAAATAAACAATATAAGAACATAAACATAATATAAGCTAACTAAGTATAGGAAAGGAAATGAAAGAGCATAAACAAGAGATTACTATAGCATAAAAGAAAACTTGAACATTACAAAGATGTAGAGAGAAAGCAAGAAGATAACTTTGATCTGAAAATTAATATGACTAAATACATGGACAATGCCTCCCTTTATAGGCTAAGTTTCAGAACTATTGATTGATTGGAGAATTGGTGGGCATCCATTGATTTGGTGGCTGGTTTTTGATATTAATGGCTGCTGGTTTTTTGATATTGTGGGTTGATTTTTGATATTGTTGGCTGGCCAAAATGTCATTGCTCACATCAGAATTATAGCCAACTGAATTGTAGAAGCTGTGGGCAATTGTCTCAGTTTTCCATAAAAAAAAACCAGAGCTCATTTGGACTTCTAGAACTCAAGATATGAGCCAAAAACCGAATAGTGCTTGAGCTGCAGGACAGCTTCCGACGTCTTCGTTGTTGCTACGATTTGGGCTTGAAAACGGCAGAACTGAGTCTTTGACTTCATATGAAAGTTGTAGGTCTATGTCTTACCTTTCTATCGATATAAAATGGACCTAAATCTGATATCTACAGCTCCAGATATGATCAAATTACTGAACGGTGTTCGAGTTTGGAATGCACCAGCAACACTTTGCTAAGTTTGGCCTTCTTTTTATCCTTTCAATTTCAATCCTTAAACTCATCAATCAATCCTTTTATTTATATGATAGACCTGCATTTAGGATGAACATTTATCATGAATTAAAGGTATATTATATTTTTAGACTTGCTAATATAAAACATGCTTTTGTTAGGAAATTTAATGATACTTTAGGTGCAATATGATGACATAAATCCTTAATGAGAATGCACTTTTAAGTACTAATCACACCCCCCAACCAGCTTATTACTAGTCCCTAGTAATCAAAGCATTAAAATAGAAAAATAATTTGCAAATACCACAAAGCAAGGCATTCATCATTTAACTTCTATTGATCTATCCAGATAAACAAACTCTAATTAAATTTATATATCTGCTTAATACCTCTTAAACAAGATATTAGTAAACCTTCTTTCAGTGCTCAATAAATCAAAACATAGCTATGGAGCTTTTCATGGAAGAAAACAAAATTTTTGTTCTAATGTTTAAAGTTAACTTCCTTGGGTTGGGATTGTTATCTTTTTTTTTTCTCTTTTTTTTTAAAAAAGCAAGAATTTATAGCACAATGTATCCTGAACCCATGTAACGAGCTTTCGGCTAATGACTCCCAGACCAGTTGGTCTTAGGGCATCAGGTGTTGAGACACCCCTACGAGCTTAGTAACTCGGGTTGCAAATACTGATATGTAGATAGTGCGGTGTTTGATTCCCTTAAGCTTTCTCCTCAACCCATGTAACAAGCACTGGGCCAATAACTCCCAAGTCAGTTGACTTTAGGGTACTAGGTGTTCAAACACCCCTTCGGGCTTATTTGCTTAAGTCAAGGAGGCTACGAAACCAAACTTATCTACTTCGTTTTTATTATTATTATTATTATTATTATTATTATTATTATTATTATTATTATTATTATTATTTTGTTTTTTTGTTTTTTTTTTGCATATTATATACTATCCCTTTCCCTTAGTTGTTACCTTTAACAAAAGAACACAAATAATGTAATAATCCAATGTGCAACCCACAATCATATGTTCGAGTGTGTGTGTGAAAATGAAGGTTTAGCAATACTTGTTAGATGAGCATATAAACAGAATCTATAGATAACAATCCAAGAGTTTGTAAATCTGAATATTTCAAGAAGTATTATAATAGACCTTGTTAAGAATGTTTACTAAGATGCGTCTCAAGAGTCACTAAAGTTCCTCCGTTACTCTGCCATCCTAGTAACAATAGTTTTGCAAATAAAATAAAGTTACGTAATAATAATGTTTTTTTTTTATATCAACTACTACCCTCTCCCCCCAACCAAAACGAGACATTGTCCTCAATGTTCTAAGCAAAAAGATAGAGTGTAGAAGATATCACCTGAACAACGACTATTGACAAACCTGAAACACACTAAAACAAATATAAGAAACAACAAAACACAAATATTATGCTATTAATAAAACCAAAAGACACAATTTTTCACAAACTAAGGCTCAAATCCAATTTAAGCTTTTTATGGCGTTTCATGGTTGACCAATTGAGTTGACTCATGGAGGGATCAATTATAGGGATGAAAGATTGTAGTTGGTCAATCAATTGTTCAGCAGTAGCAGCAGAGATTATGATTTGTCGTGCCGAAGATGTTAGAAATTCCTGTTCCACAGCTTGATCAAGAAAAGATAACAAATTATCATAAAAACCATTAACATTTAACAAACCTATAGGTTTATGGTGAATGTTCAGTTGGGCCCAAGAGGAAATATGAAAGATCTCTTCCAATGTACCTAGACCACCTGGTAAGGCAATGAAGGCATCGGCATGGTTAAACATTGTATTCATTCTATCAGACATTGTAGAGACCTGTAATTCCTCTCCAATTGTTTTTCCAATGATGTCCCCTTCAGCTAAAGCTTTGGGGACAACCCCCAAAACTTGACTGCCTCCTACAAATGCAGCTATTGAAACACCCCCCATTAACCCAAGACTGCCTCCCCCATACACTAAATGAATCTTTCTCTCAGCTAGTACCCGACCAAGATGATTTGCTGATTCTAAAAATTCTTTTTCTTTCCCAGGACTAAATCCACCAAAAACACAAATAGTTTTTATTTTAGAAACAGAGGAACTCGCCATTTCTACACACTTATATATATGCTGAATGAATGGGTTGAGTAGAAATGATGGGAAGGAAGAGAAGATTTTATAGATGAACAATTGAAAATGCAAAGCATACCACCTATATGTAGGCTAGCTGAAGTCTTACTCTCTCTCTCTTTCTTTTTTATTTATTTATTTATTGGTATTATTTTATTATTATATATATATATATTAAAAAAAAAATGTATGTACAAGCAGTTGTGATTGTGGCTCACAGCTTTCCCTTGGTTTTACGTCCAAGAACGGCTTAAACGCCCTCTATGGGTCGGGGATAGGCTTCCCATCCAGTTTTCTTAGAAACTGGCAAACAGGGTCTTTTTCAGTCAGATTCCCAAGACTAAGTCGATTATGTTCTTTATGAAAATGAGGCCATAAATCATGAATTGCACGATGCACATCTCCACTAGGATGCGTCTCAAGAGTTAATAGAAGATTATCTAAAGACTCCTTACTCAGGCCATCCTTAATGAATTGTATTTTATCTTCACGGTTTATAGATACCATTCCTAAAGAACGACATTTTGTATTACAAGTCCATCTGGCACATCGGTGACAGACTTTTAGTCGTTTTGCACGACGTTTCTTTGCAAAAGTGCTTTTACCTGTCCCAGGCATGTATGAAATAAAAGAGTTAGAAGACTCACCTGATAATCGGATCTTGGCTTCAATTATCCAGCGAATATCTTCAGGAATTCCATGGTTCATTAACAACCTCAATCTTTCACACCTAGCACGGTAAATTTTTGTAATCGCATTCTGAGGCAGAGCAGGAAAATACTTTTTCAATTTTTCAAGAGTGGTGTCCATTTTTTGTTTTGTTTTTAAAGAGAAGTGCAGAAGAGATGTAAAGAAAAGAGAAGGAACAAGGAATTGAACAAATATATACAGAGATATCAATTATCATGGGAAACTGAAAGAACCGACTTAAGAGTCACGGAGTACCGTTATCCGCCATTTGACCGGGGTTGGAGAAAAACTAGCAAAACAAAAGTCACACAAAAAAAGAAACAAAAATATGAAAATAAAATAAAATAATCAACCTTTATATACAGGATCATTCAAACCAATGGATTCATTTTCACTAGGAAAATTATCAAAGTAAGCTTTCAAACGATGTCCATTGACCTTGAAAACATTACCATTCTTTGGATTCTCAATATCAAAGGCCCCATAAGGATATACATGTTTCACAACAAATGGACCGCTCCATCTTGATCTTAACTTTCCAGGAAATAAATGGAGTCGAGAATTATAAAGCAAAACTTTTTGACCAACATCAAATGTTTTTCTCAAGATTCTTTTATCATGAAAGTCTTTGATTCTTGCTTTATGAATTTTTGAATTCTCATATGCATCATTTCTTATTTCTTCAAGCTCATTTATTTGTAACTTACGCAACTGACTCGCATCATCCAGGTTTGAATTGAAAGCTTTAATAGCCCAATAAGCTTTGTATTCAAGTTCCACAGGCAAATGACAAGGTTTTCCATAAACCAACCTATAAGGTGACATACCTAATGATGTTTGATTAGTACTTAAAAGTGCATTCTCATTAAGGATTTATGTCATCATATTGCACCTAAAGTATCATTAAATTCCCTAACAAAAGCATGTTTTATATTAGCAAGTCTAAAAATATAATATACCTTTAATTCATGGTAAATGTTCATCCTAAATGCAGGTATATCACATAAATAAAAGGATTGATTGATGAGTTTAAGGATTGAAATTGAAAGGATAAAAAGAAGGCCAAACTTAGCAAAGTGTTGCTGGTGCATTCCAAACTCGAACACCGTTCAGTAATTTGATCATATCTGGAGCTGTAGATATCAGATTTAGGTCCATTTTATATCGATGGAAAGGTAAGACATAGACCTACAACTTTCATATGAAGTCAAAGACTCAGTTCTGCCGTTTTCAAGCCCAAATCTTAGCAACAACGAAGACGTCGGAAGCTGTCCTGCAGCTCAAGCACTATTCGGTTTTTGGCTCATATCTTGAGTTCTAGAAGTCCAAATGAGCTCTGGTTTTTTTTTGATGGAAAGCTGAGACAATTTCCCACAGCTTCCACAATTCAGTTGGCTATAATTCTGATGTGAGCAATGACGTTTTGGCCAGCCAACAATATCAAAAATCAGCCCACAATATCAAAAAACCAGCAGCCATTAATGTCAAAAACCAGCCACCAAATCAATGGATGCCCACCAATTCTTCAATCAATCAATAGTTCTGAAACTTAGCCTATAAAAGGAGGCATTGTCCATGTATTTAGTCATATTAATTTTCAGATCAAAGTTATCTTCTTGCTTTCTCTCTACATCTTTGTAATGTTCAAGTTTTCTTTTATGCTATAGTAATCTCTTGTTTATGCTCTTTCATTTCCTTTCCTATACTTAGTTAGCTTATATTATGTTTATATTCTTATATTGTTTATTTGTGTTTTTCTCCTTCTTAATGTTTAGCTAAGTTAATTATGTCAAGGTGAAAAGGTTTTTCTAATGGTGTTAGAATAGGTATAATATAAACTCAACATGAGCTTTAAATGTTTATATCTAAGAAAGATTGTTATTAACATGTTTTATCCTTTTATCTTACTAATTCTTAATACCTTGCTTATTAAATGTTTAATTTAGATTTGTGTTGTATAATATTTGGTACATCAAATGCTTGATCTTTCATAGTTTTCGGCCGAAATCGTTATTATGATAGAAACTTGATTTGTTGTTAACATAAACTAGCAACATGAATGCTTGATGATATTTATAAGTATGGTATTACTTATATAAGATAATTAATATGATCATGTTAGTAATTTATAATGAGCTAATAACGAGAAATCATCCGATTAGAACCTCCTTTGTGTGTGGTTTCTAGTTGAGTAATAAAAAGAGTTTATATTATATTTATTTGAAATACTATTAGTAAATCCTATAACCTTGACATATGTTTTGTTATTGTTTAATCCTTACATCAATATCACATCCCAAAATTCTCTTCAACTTTTTTTCTGTTATTATTCTCTTCAACTCTTTTTCTTTATTTGTAATTTATATAATTCACCTCTCTGTGGTTCGACCCCGGTCTTGCCGGGTTATTTTACTTTGACACTCCTGCACTTGGGATAAGACATCAACTCTTTGATCGTGTCAAGTTTTTGGCGCCGTTGCCGGGGAGGTAAGTTATTGTATAAATTAAATATTTTATTTTATTTTATTTTATTTTCACTTTATTTGTTTTTCTAATTGTTGTTTCCTTTTCTTTTTTTTTTCTTTTCTTTTCTTTTCTTTTGTATTTGCATGAGAGTTTGGACACGTACATTAAGTGGTAGACTTTCTAGAAAATCATCATTTTCTTTAGAAAACATGGCCGAAGAAGATAACCAATCAATTCATAATGAGAATAATGAGAATAATCGTGTTAGAACACTTAGAGATCATATGAATCCAACAAGAACAAGTGCACCATCATGTATTGTTTTTCCTCCTGATGCATCTCATTTTAATTTTAAGCCAGGTATTATTCAACTTCTACCCACTTTTCATGGCTTAGAATTAGAAAATCCATACTTGCACTTAAGAGAATTTGAAGAAGTTTGTAACACTTATAATGACTTAAATTGTAGCATGAATACCATCAGATTAAAGCTTTTTCCTTTTTCATTAAAAGATAAAGCTAAAACATGGCTACAAAATATTAGGTCAGGATCCATTCATGCTTGGGATGAAATGCAACAACAGTTTTTAAAGAAATTTTTCCCTTCTCATAGAACAAACTCTTTCAAAAGACAAATCACCACTTTTACTCAAAAACCAGGAGAAACATTTTATAAATGTTGGGATAGATATAAAGACTTGCTTAATACCTGTCCTCATCATGGTTTTGAAACATGGAGATTGGTTTCACAATTTTATGAAGGGTTAACACCTAAAGATAGACAAATGGTAGAATTGATGTGCAATGGAACTTTTGAAAATAAAGACCCTGATGAAGCAATGGAGTACCTAGAGTTGCTAGCTGAAAATGCTCAAAATTGGGACACCACAGGTACTTGTGAGGCACCAGGTAAAACTCAACCTCATACATCTAATGGAGGCATGTATAGCCTTAGGGAAGATCATGACCTCCAAGCCAAATTTGCATCTTTAGCTAGAAAAGTTGAGGCACTAGAATTAAAAAAGAGTGGTCAATTAAAATCTGTTCAAGAAATTGTGTGTCAAATTTGTGAAACCAATGAACACTCAACCAATGATTGTCCCACGTTGCCTTCTTTTAAGGAATGTCTCCATGAACAAGCCAATGCTTTAAATAATTTTCAAAGACCAAGTCATAACCCGTACTCACAAACGTACAACCCTGGTTGGAGAAATCACCCAAATTTCAGTTGGAAGAGTGGTAATAATAATGCACAAACTTCACAGCCACCATTTCAAACACAACATAATTTTCAAAATTCTCATGGATATGCACCTCCTTATATTCCCCCTCTTAAAAGAAATCTTGAGGAAACATTACATGCATTCATTGAAAAGCAAGAGACAATCAACACTCAAAATGCTCAAACCATGGCTGATTTGAAAGATACTCTTGCAAAGTTCACATCTGCTCTCAGTTTTCAGGAGAAAGGTAAGTTTCCATCTCAACCCCAGCAAAATCCCAAAGGGCAATACAATTCAAGTACAAGCAGTTCTGGAAGCCAACATCTGGATCAAGTCAAATCAGTCACTACTCTCCGCAGTGGTAAGGTTATTAAAAAACCTATTCTTGAACCTTGTGAGAAAGAAGATGAGTTAGTCTCCAAGGGTAAGGAAATGGTTGAACCTGATCATTGCAAGAAAGAGACTGATTCCCCACCAGCACTTCCATTTCCTCATGCCATGACCAAACAAAGGAAAGTCAATCACAATTCTGAAATCTTTGAAACTTTCAAACAGGTAAGGATTAATATACCTTTGCTAGATGCTATTAAACAGGTACCATCTTATGCTAAATTTTTGAAAGATCTATGCACTGTAAAGAGAAAATTGAATGTGAAAAAGAAAGCCTTTTTAGCCGAACAAGTAAGTGCCATTCTTCAGAACAATAATGCTTTGAAATATAAAGACCCTGGTTGTCCTACAATTTCTTGCTTTATTGGAGAACATAAAATTGATAGAGCTTTACTTGATCTTGGAGCTAGTGTGAATTTACTTCCATATTCAGTTTTTCAAAGTCTAAATCTCGGTGAGTTAAAACCTACTTCTGTTACTCTTTTACTTGCTGATAGATCTATAAAAATGCCTAGAGGAATAGTTGAAGATGTGTTAGTACAAGTTGATAAATTCATCTTTCCTGTGGATTTTATTGTCTTGGATACACAACCTGTTGAAGCATGCAATTCAATTCCTGTTATTTTAGGACGTCCATTTCTTGCAACTTCTAATGCATTGATTAATTGTAGGAATGGAGTGATGAAGTTATCTTTTGGAAACATGACATTAAAAATGAATGTTTTTAACATTTGCAAGCAACCTGAAGATGATAATGATTTACAGGAAGTCGATTTTATTGAAAAAATAATTTATGATCAATTTGAAAATTTTTCCAATGAAATTGAGTTTAATGAATCTGAAGATTTGCAAATGGTTTGTTTTCAGGAAGAATCAAAGACAAATATTTGGAGACCAAAAATTGAGGAATTGCCACCACGATCAATTGGGTCCATACCTTCAAGTGTTCAACCACCAAAACCCGATTTGAAGCCATTACCATGTAATCTCAAATACTCATTTTTGGGAGAAAATGAAACTTTTCCGGTAATAATTTCTTCCAAACTTAATGTTCATCAAGAAGGTAAGTTATTACAAACTCTTAAAATGCACAAAAATGCATTAGGATGGACCATAGCTGACATAAAAGGAATTAGTCCTTTGATTTGCACACACAAGATTTATTTGGAGGAAAATGCTAAACCCTCTAGAGAAATGCAACGAAGGCTTAATCCTAATATGAAAGAAGTAGTGAGAAATGAAGTCATTAAACTTCTAGATAATGGAATCATTTATCCTATTTCTGACAGCAAATGGGTAAGTCCTACCCAAGTTGTACCTAAAAAGTCTGGAGTTACTGTGATAACAAATGAGAAAAATGAGTTAATTCCAACGAGGACTATTACTGGTTGGCGCATGTGCATTGACTATAGGAAACTCAATTCAATGACTAGAAAAGATCACTTTCCTTTACCTTTCATGGATCAAATTCTAGAAAGAGTTGCAGGTCATGAATTTTATTGTTTCCTAGATGGTTATTCAGGTTACAACCAAATTGAAATTGCATTTGAAGATCAAGAGAAAACTACTTTCACATGTCCATTTGGTACATTTGCATATCGAAGGATGCCTTTTGGATTATGTAATGCACCAGCCACGTTTCAAAGATGCATGCTTAGCATATTTAGTGATATGGTTGAACGCTTTCTTGAGATATTTATGGATGATTTTTCTGTTTTTGGTGATTCATTTGATAATTGTTTAACTAATTTGGAAAAGGTTTTGAACAGGTGTGAAGAGAAGAATCTTGTGTTGAATTGGGAAAAATGTCATTTTATGGTAACAAACGGCATTGTACTTGGTCACATTGTTTCATCAATAGGAATTGAGGTTGATAAATCTAAAATTGAGTTAATTGCCAACTTGCCAACACCAAAATCTGTTAAAAATGTTAGATCATTTTTAGGACATGTTGGTTTTTATAGAAGGTTTATCAAAGATTTTAGTATAATATCTAAGCCATTGTGTAACCTTCTAACAAAGGATAATGTTTTTGAATGGACTGAATATTGTGAAGAAGCCTTTGTTAAACTTAAAAACCTGCTTACATCTGCTCCTGTTATTCAACCTCCTGATTGGTCATTACCTTTTGAAATAATGTGTGATGCTAGTGATTATGCCGTGGGTGCTGTTTTAGGACAAAGAAAAGATAAGAAACCCTATGTCATTTACTATGCAAGTAAAACTTTAAATAGTGCTCAAATAAATTACACAACCACTGAAAAAGAATTACTTGCTGTAGTATTTGCGTGTGAAAAATTCAGATCTTATCTTGTTGGCTCACCTGTTATTGTTTTTAGCGATCATGCAGCGTTGAAATATCTTCTTTCAAAGAAGGATTCTAAAGCTAGATTGGTGCGGTGGATTTTGTTACTTCAAGAATTCGATATCACAATCAAGGATAAGAAAGGCACCGAAAATGTTGTCGCGGATCATTTGTCAAGATTGACAACTGATTCGAAATCTGACATCACGCCAATCGATGACTACTTTCCTGATGAATCTTTACTTTCTGTCACTACAATGCCTTGGTTTGCTAATATTGTTAATTTTCTTGTTTCAGGACATTTGCCAGCGCATTGGGGCACTCAAGACAAAAGAAAGTTCTTGAACGAAGTGAAGAACTTTTATTGGGATGACCCTTATTTATTCAAATATTGTCCTGATCAAATATTTCGAAGATGCATTCCTGACAATGAGGTAAGTAATGTCATTAAATTTTGTCATTCTGAGGCATGTGGGGGTCATTTTTCGTCAAAAAAGACAGCCGCAAAAATCTTACAATGTGGATTTTATTGGCCCACCATGTTCAAGGACACGCATGCATTCTGCAAATCTTGTGAAAATTGTCAAAAGTTAGGATCTCTTTCAAAACGTCACATGATGCCTTTAAGCACTATTCTTGTCATTGAAATCTTTGACTGTTGGGGTATAGATTTTATGGGTCCATTTCCTCCATCATTTGGTTTTGTGTACATATTAGTCGCAGTAGACTATGTTTCAAAATGGATAGAAGCAATTCCAAGTCGTAACAACGATCATAAAACAGTCATTAAGTTTTTGAAAGAAAACATTTTGAGTCGATTTGGAATCCCTCGGGCCATGATAAGTGATGGTGGAACACATTTCTGTAACAAGCCATTTGAGTCTTTAATGAAAAAATATGGAATCACACACAAAGTTGCCACCCCTTATCACCCCCAGACAAATGGACAAGTAGAACTTGCTAATAGGGAGATCAAACAAATCTTGGAAAAAACAGTGAACCCTAATCGAAAGGACTGGTCTTTAAGACTTAATGATGCACTTTGGGCCTATCGAACTGCTTTTAAAACATCATTAGGTATGTCACCTTATAGGTTGGTTTATGGAAAACCTTGTCATTTGCCTGTGGAACTTGAATACAAAGCTTATTGGGCTATTAAAGCTTTCAATTCAAACCTGGATGATGCGAGTCAGTTGCGTAAGTTACAAATAAATGAGCTTGAAGAAATAAGAAATGATGCATATGAGAATTCAAAAATTCATAAAGCAAGAATCAAAGACTTTCATGATAAAAGAATCTTGAGAAAAACATTTGATGTTGGTCAAAAAGTTTTGCTTTATAATTCTCGACTCCATTTATTTCCTGGAAAGTTAAGATCAAGATGGAGCGGTCCATTTGTTGTGAAACATGTATATCCTTATGGGGCCTTTGATATTGAGAATCCAAAGAATGGTAATGTTTTCAAGGTCAATGGACATCGTTTGAAAGCTTACTTTGATAATTTTCCTAGTGAAAATGAATCCATTGGTTTGAATGATCCTGTATATGAAGGTTGATTATTTTGTTTTTCTCATATTTTTTTTGTGTTTCTTTTTGGTGTGACTTTTGTTTTGCTAGTCTTTCTCCAACCCCGGTCAAATGGCGGATAACGGTACTCCGTGACTCTTAAGTCGGTTCTTTCAGTTTCCCATGATAATTGATATCTCTGTATATATTTGTTCAATTCCTTGTTCCTTCTCTTTTCTTTACATCTCTTCTCCACTTCTCTTTAAAAATAAAACAAAAATGGACACCGCTCTTGAAAAAATGAAAAAGTATTTTCCTGCTCTGCCTCAGAATGCGATTACAAAAATTTACCGTGCTAGGTGTGAAAGATTGAGGTTGTTAATGAACCATGGAATTCCTGAAGATATTCGCTGGATAATTGAAGCAAAGATCCGATTATCAGGTGAGTCTTCCAACTCTTTTATTTCATACATGCCTGGGACAGGTAAAAGCACTTTTGCAAAGAAACGTCGTGTAAAACGACTAAAAGTCTGTCACCGATGTGCCAGATGGACTTGTAATACAAAATGTCGTTCTTTAGGAATGGTATCTATAAACCGTGAAGATAAAATACAATTCATTAAGGATGGCCTGAGTAAGGAGTCTTTAGATAATCTTCTATTGACTCTTGAGACGCATCCTAGTGGAGATGTGCATCGTGCAATTTATGATTTATGGCCTCATTTTCATAAAGAACATGATCGACTTAGTCTTGGGAATCTGACTGAAAAAGACCCTGTTTGCCAGTTTTTAAGAAAACTGGATGGGAAGCCTATCCCCGACCCATAGAGGGCGTTTAAGCCGTTCTTGGACGTAAAACCAAGGGAAAGCTGTGAGCCACAATCACAACTGCTTGTACATACATTTTTTTTTTAATATATATATATATAATAATAAAATAATACCAATAAATAAATAAATAAATAAGAAAGAGAGAGAGAGTAAGACTTTAGCTAGCCTACATATAGGTGGTATGCTTTGCATTTTCAATTGTTCATCTATAAAATCTTCTCTTCCTTCCCATCATTTCTACTCAACCCATTCATTCAGCATATATATAAGTGTGTAGAAATGGCGAGTTCTTCTGTTTCTAAAATAAAAACTATTTGTGTTTTTGGTGGATCTAGTCCTGGGAAAGAAAAAGAGTTTTTAGAATCAGCAAATCATCTTGGTCGGATACTAGCTGAGAGAAAGATTCATTTAGTGTATGGGGGAGGCAGTCTTGGGTTAATGGGGGGTGTTTCAATAGCTGCATTTGTAGGAGGCAGTCAAGTTTTGGGGGTTGTCCCCAAAGCTTTAGCCGAAGGGGACATCATTGGAAAAACAATTGGAGAGGAATTACAGGTCTCTACAATGTCTGATAGAATGAATACAATGTTTAACCATGCCGATGCCTTCATTGCCTTACCAGGTGGTCTGGGTACATTGGAAGAGATCTTTCACATTTCCTCTTGGGCCCAACTGCACATTCACCATAAACCTATAGGTTTGTTAAATGTTAATGGTTTTTATAATAATTTGTTGTCTTTTCTTGATCAAGCTGTGGAACAGGAATTTCTAACATCTTCGGCACGACAAATCATAATCTCTGCTGCTACTGCTGAACAATTGATTGACCAACTACAATCTTTCATCCCTGTAATTGATCCCTCCATGAGTCAACTCAATTGGTCAACCACGAAACGCCATAAAAAGCTTAAATTGGATTTGAGCCTTAGTTTGTGAAAAATTGTGTCTTTTGGTTTTATTAATAGCATAATATTTGTGTTTTGTTGTTTCTTATATTTGTTTTAGTATGTTTCAGGTTTGTCAATAGTCGCTGTTTCAGGTGATATCTTCTACACTCTATCTTTTTGCTTAGAACATTGAGGACAATGTCTTGTTTTGGTTGGGGGGAGAGGGTAGTAGTTGATATTAAAAAAAAAAAAAATCTATTATTTAAACCATTTGCAAAACTATTGTTACTAGGATGGCAGAGTAATGGAGGAACTTTAGTGACTCTTGAGACGCATCTTAGTAAACATTCTTAACAAGGTCTATTATAATACTTCTTGAAATATTCAGGTTTACAAACTCTTGGATTGCTATCTATAGATTCTGTTTATATGCCCATCTAACAAGTATTTTTAAACCTTCATTTTCACACACACACTCGAACATATGATTGTGGGTTGCATATTGGATTATAACATTATTTGTGTTCTTTTGTTAAAGGTAACAACTAAGGGAAAGGGATAATATATAATATGCAAAAAAAAAAAAACCAAAAAAAAAAAAACAATAAAAAAAAGAAAATAAAAACAAAGTAGATAAGTTTGGTTTCGTAGCCTCCTTGACTTAAGCAAATAAGCCCGAAGGGGTGTTTGAACACCTAGTACCCTAAAGTCAACTGACTTGGGAGTTATTGGCCCAGTGCTTGTTATATGGGTTGAGGAGAAAGCTTAAGGGAATCAAACACTGCACTATCTACATATCAGTATTTGCAACCCGAGTTACTAAGCTCGTAGGGGTGTCTCAACACCTGATGCCCTAAGACCAACTGGTCTGGGAGTCATTAGCCGAAAGCTCGTTACATGGGTTCAAGATACATTGTGCTATAAATTCTTGCTTTTTTTTAAAAAAAAAAAAAGAGAAAAAAAAAAAGAAAGATAACAATCCCAACCCAAGGAAGTTAACTTTAAACATTAGAACAAAAATTTTGTTTTCTTCCATGAAAAGCTCCATAGCTATGTTTTGATTTATTGAGCACCGAAAGAAGGTTTACTAATATCTTGTTTAAGAGTTATTAAGCAGATATATAAATTTAATGAGAGTTTGTTTATCTGGATAGATTAATAGAAGTTAAATGATGAATGCCTTGCTTTGTGGTATTTGCAAATTATTTTTCTATTTTAATGCTTTGATTACTAGGGACTAGTAATAAGCTGGTTGGGGGGTGTGATTAGTACTTAAAAGTGCATTCTCATTAAGGATTTATGTCATCATATTGCACCTAAAGTATCATTAAATTCCCTAACAAAAGCATGTTTTATATTAGCAAGTCTAAAAATATAATATACCTTTAATTCATGGTAAATGTTCATCCTAAATGCAGGTCTATCACATAAATAAAAGGATTGATTGATGAGTTTAAGGATTGAAATTGAAAGGATAAAAAGAAGGCCAAACTTAGCAAAGTGTTGCTGGTGCATTCCAAACTCGAACACCGTTCAGTAATTTGATCATATCTGGAGCTGTAGATATCAGATTTAGGTCCATTTTATATCGATGGAAAGGTAAGACATAGACCTACAACTTTCATATGAAGTCAAAGACTCAGTTCTGCCGTTTTCAAGCCCAAATCTTAGCAACAACGAAGACGTCGGAAGCTGTCCTGCAGCTCAAGCACTATTCGGTTTTTGGCTCATATCTTGAGTTCTAGAAGTCCAAATGAGCTCTGGTTTTTTTTTATGGAAAGCTGAGACAATTTCCCACAGCTTCCACAATTCAGTTGGCTATAATTCTGATGTGAGCAATGACGTTTTGGCCAGCCAACAATATCAAAAATCAGCCCACAATATCAAAAAACCAGCAGCCATTAATGTCAAAAACCAGCCACCAAATCAATGGATGCCCACCAATTCTTCAATCAATCAATAGTTCTGAAACTTAGCCTATAAAAGGAGGCATTGTCCATGTATTTAGTCATATTAATTTTCAGATCAAAGTTATCTTCTTGCTTTCTCTCTACATCTTTGTAATGTTCAAGTTTTCTTTTATGCTATAGTAATCTCTTGTTTATGCTCTTTCATTTCCTTTCCTATACTTAGTTAGCTTATATTATGTTTATATTCTTATATTTTTTATTTGTGTTTTTCTCCTTCTTAATGTTTAGCTAAGTTAATTATGTCAAGGTGAAAAGGTTTTTCTAATGGTGTTAGAATAGGTATAATATAAACTCAACATGAGCTTTAAATGTTTATATCTAAGAAAGATTGTTATTAACATGTTTTATCCTTTTATCTTACTAATTCTTAATACCTTGCTTATTAAATGTTTAATTTAGATTTGTGTTGTATAATATTTGGTACATCAAATGCTTGATCTTTCATAGTTTTCGGCCGAAATCGTTATTATGATAGAAACTTGATTTGTTGTTAACATAAACTAGCAACATGAATGCTTGATGATATTTATAAGTATGGTATTACTTATATAAGATAATTAATATGATCATGTTAGTAATTTATAATGAGCTAATAACGAGAAATCATCCGATTAGAACCTCCTTTGTGTGTGGTTTCTAGTTGAGTAATAAAAAGAGTTTATATTATATTTATTTGAAATACTATTAGTAAATCCTATAACCTTGACATATGTTTTGTTATTGTTTAATCCTTACATCAATATCACATCCCAAAATTCTCTTCAACTTTTTTTCTGTTATTATTCTCTTCAACTCTTTTTCTTTATTTGTAATTTATATAATTCACCTCTCTGTGGTTCGACCCCGGTCTTGCCGGGTTATTTTACTTTGACACTCCTGCACTTGGGATAAGACATCAACTCTTTGATCGTGTCAATGTTTTAAAAGCAGTTCGATAGGCCTAAAGTGCATCATTAAGTCTTAAAGACCAGTCCTTTCGATTAGGGTTCACTGTTTTTTCCAAGATTTGTTTGATCTCCCTATTAGCAAGTTCTACTTGTCCATTTGTCTGGGGATGATAAAGGGTGGCAACTTTGTGTGTGATTCCATATTTTTTCATTAAAGACTCAAATGGCTTGTTACAGAAATGTGTTCCACCATCACTTATCATGGCCCGAGGGATTCCAAATCGACTCAAAATGTTTTCTTTCAAAAACTTAATGACTGTTTTATGATCGTTGTTACGACTTGGAATTGCTTCTATCCATTTTGAAACATAGTCTACTGCGACTAATATGTACACAAAACCAAATGATGGAGGAAATAGACCCATAAAATCTATACCCCAACAGTCAAAGATTTCAATGACAAGAATAGTACTTAAAGGCATCATGTGACGTTTTGAAAGAGATCCTAACTTTTGACAATTTTCACAAGATTTGCAGAATGCATGCGTGTCCTTGAACATGGTGGGCTAATAAAATCCACATTGTAAGATTTTTGCGGCTGTCTTTTTTGACGAAAAATGACCCCCACATGCCTCAGAATGACAAAATTTAATGACATTACTTACCTCATTGTCGGGAATGCATCTTCGAAATATTTGATCAGGACAATATTTGAATAAATAAGGGTCATCCCAATAAAAGTTCTTCACTTCGTTCAAGAACTTTCTTTTGTCTTGGGTGCCCCAATACGCTGGCAAATGTCCTGAAACAAGAAAATTAACAATATTAGCAAACCAAGGCATTGTAGTGACAGAAAGTAAAGATTCATCAGGAAAGTAGTCATCGATTGGTGTGATGTCAGATTTCGAATCAGTTGCCAATCTTGACAAATGATCCGCGACAACATTTTCGGTGCCTTTCTTATCCTTGATTGTGATATCAAATTCTTGAAGTAACAAAATCCACCGCACCAATCTAGCTTTAGAATCCTTCTTGGAAAGAAGATATTTCAACGCTGCATGATCGCTAAAAACAATAACAGGTGAGCCAACAAGATAAGATCTGAATTTTTCACATGCAAATACTACAGCAAGTAATTCTTTTTCAGTGGTTGTGTAATTTATTTTAGCACTATTTAAAGTTTTACTTGCATAGTAAATCACATAGGGTTTCTTATCTTTTCTTTGTCCTAAAACAGCACCCACGGCATAATCACTAGCATCACACATTATTTCAAAAGGTAATGACCAATCAGGAGGTTGAATAACAGGAGCAGATGTAAGCAGGTTTTTAAGTTTAACAAAGGCTTCTTCACAATATTCAGTCCATTCAAAAACATTATCCTTTGTTAGAAGGTTACACAATGGCTTAGATATTATACTAAAATCTTTGATAAACCTTCTATAAAAACCAACATGTCCTAAAAATGATCTAACATTTTTAACAGATTTTGGTGTTGGCAAGTTGGCAATTAACTCAATTTTAGATTTATCAACCTCAATTCCTATTGATGAAACAATGTGACCAAGTACAATGCCGTTTGTTACCATAAAATGACATTTTTCCCAATTCAACACAAGATTCTTCTCTTCACACCTGTTCAAAACCTTTTCCAAATTAGTTAAACAATTATCAAATGAATCACCAAAAACAGAAAAATCATCCATAAATATCTCAAGAAAGCGTTCAACCATATCACTGAATATGCTAAGCATGCATCTTTGAAACGTGGCTGGTGCATTACATAATCCAAAAGGCATCCTTCGATATGCAAATGTACCAAATGGACATGTGAAAGTAGTTTTCTCTTAATCTTCAAATGCAATTTCAATTTGGTTGTAACCTGAATAACCATCTAGAAAACAATAAAATTCATGACCTGCAACTCTTTCTAGAATTTGATCCATGAAAGGTAAAGGAAAGTGATCTTTTCTAGTCATTGAATTGAGTTTCCTATAGTCAATGCACATGCGCCAACCAGTAATAGTCCTCGTTGGAATTAACTCATTTTTCTCATTTGTTATCACAGTAACTCCAGACTTTTTAGGTACAACTTGGGTAGGACTTACCCATTTGCTATCAGAAATAGGATAAATGATTCCATTATCTAGAAGTTTAATGACTTCATTCCTCACTACTTCTTTCATATTAGGATTAAGCCTTCGTTGCATTTCTCTAGAGGGTTTAGCATTTTCCTCCAAATAAATCTTGTGTGTGCAAATCAAAGGACTAATTCCTTTTATGTCAGCTATGGTCCATCCTAATGCATTTTTGTGCATTTTAAGAGTTTGTAATAACTTACCTTCTTGATGAACATTAAGTTTGGAAGAAATTATTACCGGAAAAGTTTCATTTTCTCCCAAAAATGAGTATTTGAGATTACATGGCAATGGCTTCAAATCGGGTTTTGGTGGTTGAACACTTGAAGGTATGGACCCAATTGATCGTGGTGGCAATTCCTCAATTTTTGGTCTCCAAATATTTGCCTTTGATTCTTCCTGAAAACAAACCATTTGCAAATCTTCAGATTCATTAAACTCAATTTCATTGGAAGAATTTTCAAATTGATCGTAAATTATTTTTTCAATAAAATCTACTTCCTGTAAATCATTATCATCTCCAGGTTGCTTGCAAATGTTAAAAACATTCATTTTTAATGTCATGTTTCCAAAAGATAACTTCATCACTCCATTCCTACAATTAATCAATGCATTAGAAGTTGCAAGAAATGGACGTCCTAAAATAACAGGAATTGAATTGCATGCTTCAACAGGTTGTGTATCCAAGACAATAAAATCCACAGGAAAGATGAATTTATCAACTTGTACTAACACATCTTCAACTATTCCTCTAGGCATTTTTATAGATCTATCAGCAAGTAAAAGAGTAACAAAAGTAGGTTTTAACTCACCGAGATTTAGAGTTTGAAAAACCGAATATGGAAGTAAATTCACACTAGCTCCAAGATCAAGTAAAGCTCTGTCAATTTTATGTTCTCCAATAAAGCAAGAAATTATAGGACAACCAGGGTCTTTATATTTCAAAGCATTATTGTTCTGAAGAATGACACTTACTTGTTCGGTTAAGAAGGCTTTCTTTTTCACATTCAATTTTCTCTTTACAGTGCATAGATCTTTCAAAAATTTAGCATAAGATGGTACCTGTTTAATAGCATCTAGCAAAGGTATATTAATCCTTACCTGTTTGAAAGTTTCAAAGATTTCAGAATTGTGATTGACTTTCCTTTGTTTGGTCATGGCATGAGGAAATGGAAGTGCTGGTGGGGAATCAGTCTCTTCCTTGCAATGATCAGGTTCAACCATTTCCTTACCCTTGGAGACTAACTCATCTTCTTTCTCACAAGGTTCAAGAATAGGTTTTTTAATAACCTTACCACTGCGGAGAGTAGTGACTGATTTGACTTGATCCAGATGTTGGCTTCCAGAACTGCTTGTACTTGAATTGTATTGCCCTTTGGGATTTTGCTGGGGTTGAGATGGAAACTTACCTTTCTCCTGAAAACTGAGAGCAGATGTGAACTTTGCAAGAGTATCTTTCAAATCAGCCATGGTTTGAGCATTTTGAGTGTTGATTGTCTCTTGCTTTTCAATGAATGCATGTAATGTTTCCTCAAGATTTCTTCTAGGAGGGGCAATATAAGGAGGTGCATATCCATGAGAATTTTGAAAATTATGTTGTGTTTGAAATGGTGGCTGTGAAGTTTGTGCATTATTGTTACCACTCTTCCAACTGAAATTTGGGTGATTTCTCCAACCAGGGTTGTACGTTTGTGAGTACGGGTTATGACTTGGTCTTTGGAAACTATTTAAAGCATTGGCTTGTTCATGGAGACATTCCTTAAAAGAAGGCAACGTGGGACAATCATTGGTTGAGTGTTCATTGGTTTCACAAATTTGACACACAATTTCTTGAACAGATTTTACTTGACCACTCTTTTTTAATTCTAGTGCCTCAACTTTTCTAGCTAAAGATGCAAATTTGGCTTGGAGGTCATGATCTTCCCTAAGGCTATACATGCCTCCATTAGATGTATGAGGTTGAGTTTTACCTGGTGCCTCACAAGTACCTGTGGTGTCCCAATTTTGAGCATTTTTAGCTAGCAAATCTAGGTACTCCATTGCTTCATCAGGGTCTTTATTTTCAAAAGTTCCATTGCACATCAATTCTACCATTTGTCTATCTTTAGGTGTTAACCCTTCATAAAATTGTGAAACCAATCTCCATGTTTCAAAACCATGATGAGGACATGTATTAAGCAAGTCTTTATATCTATCCCAACATTTATAAAATGTTTCTCCTGGTTTTTGAGTAAAAGTGGTGATTTGTCTTTTGAAAGAGTTTGTTCTATGAGAAGGAAAAAATTTCTTTAAAAACTGTTGTTGCATTTCATCCCAAGCATGAATGGATCCTGACCTAATATTTTGTAGCCATGTTTTAGCTTTATCTTTTAACGAAAAAGGAAAAGGCTTTAATCTGATGGTGTTCATGCTACAATTTAAGTCATTATAAGTGTTACAAACTTTTTCAAATTCTCTTAAGTGCAAGTATGGATTTTCTAATTCTAAGCCATGAAAAGTGGGTAAAAGTTGAATAATACCTGGCTTAAAATTAAAATGAGATGCATCAGGAGGAAAAACAATACATGATGGTGCACTTGTTCTTGTTGGATTCATATGATCTCTAAGTGTTCTAACACGATTATTCTTATTATTCTCATTATTCTCATTATGAATTGATTGGTTATCTTCTTCGGCCATGTTTTCTAAAGAAAATGATGATTTTCTAGAAAGTCTACCACTTAATGTACGTGTCCAAACTCTCATGCAAATACAACAGAAAAGAAAAGAAAAAAGAAAAAGAAAAGGAAACAACAATTAGAAAAACAAATAAAAGTGAAAATAAAATAAAATATTTAATTTATACAATAACTTACCTCCCCGGCAACGGCGCTAAAAACTTGACACGATCAAAGAGTTGATGTCTTATCCCAAGTGCAGGAGTGTCAAAGTAAAATAACCCGGCAAGACCGGGGTCGAACCACAGGGAGGTGAATTATATAAATTACAAATAAAGAAAAAGATTTAAAGAGAATAATAACAGAAAAGGAGTTGAAGAAAGTTTTGGGATGTGATATTGATGTAAGGATTAAACAATAAAAAAACATATGTCAAGGTTATAGGATTCACTAATGGTATTTCAAATAAATATAATATAAACTCTTTTTATTACTCAACTAGAAACCACACACAAAGGAGGTTCTAATCGGATGATTTCTCGTTATTAGCTCATTCTAAATTACTAACATGATCATATTAATTATCTTATATAAGTAATACCATACTTATAAATATCATCAAGCATTCATGTTGCTAGTTTATGTTAACAACAAATCAAGTTTCTATCATAATAACGATTTCGGCCGAAAACTATGAAAGATCAAGCATTTGATGTACCAAATATTATACAACACAAATCTAAATTAAACATTTAATAAGCAAGGTATTAAGAATTAGTAAGATAAAAAGATAAAATATGTTAATAACAATCTTTCTTGGATATAAACATTTAAAGCTCATGTTGAGTTTATATTATACATATTCTAACACCATTAGAAAAACCTTTTCACCTTGACATAATTAACTTAGCTAAACATTAAGAAGGAGAAAAAAATATAAATAAACAATATAAGAACATAAACATAATATAAGCTAACTAAGTATAGGAAAGGAAATGAAAGAACATAAACAAGAGATTACTATAGCATAAAAGAAAACTTGAACATTATAAAGATGTAGAGAGAAAGCAAGAAGATAACTTTGATCTGAAAATTAATATGACTAAATACATGGATAATGCCTCCTTTTATAGGCTAAGTTTCAGAACTATTGATTGATTGAAGAATTGGTGGGCATCCATTGATTTGGTGGCTGGTTTTTGATATTAATGGCTGCTGGTTTTTTGATATTGTGGGCTGATTTTTGATATTGTTGGCTGGCCAAAATGTCATTGCTCACATCAGAATTATAGCCAACTGAATTATGGAAGCTGTGGGCAATTGTCTCAGCTTTCCATAAAAAAAAACCAGAGCTCATTTGGACTTCTAGAACTCAAGATATGAGCCAAAAACCGAATAGTGCTTGAGCTGCAGGACAGCTTCCGACGTCTTCGTTGTTGCTACGATTTGGGCTTGAAAACGGCAGAACTGAGTCTTTGACTTCATATGAAAGTTGTAGGTCTATGTCTTACCTTTCCATCGATATAAAATGGACCTAAATCTGATATCTACAGCTCCAGATATGATCAAATTACTGAACGGTGTTCGAGTTTGGAATGCACCAGCAACACTTTGCTAAGTTTGGCCTTCTTTTTATCCTTTCAATTTCAATCCTTAAACTCATCAATCAATCCTTTTATTTATGTGATAGACCTGCATTTAGGATGAACATTTATCATGAATTAAAGGTATATTATATTTTTAGACTTGCTAATATAAAACATGCTTTTGTTAGGAAATTTAATGATACTTTAGGTGCAATATGATGACATAAATCCTTAATGAGAATGCACTTTTAAGTACTAATCACTAGTAACAACAATTTTGCAGATGCTTTATGAAATGGAAAATAATTTTTTTTTTATCAACTACTATCCTCTCCCCCTAACCAAAACGAGACATTGTCCTCAATGTTCTAAGGTAGAAAGATAGAGTATAGAATATATCACTTGAAAAACGAACATTGACAAACCTGAAACACACTGAAACAAATATAAAAAAAAACAAAACATAATAATAAAACCAAAAGACACAAAGATTCACAAATGAGGGATTAAATCCAATCTAAGCTTTTTACGGCTTTTCTTAGTTGACCAATTTATGCGACTTATGGAAGGATCAATTACAGGAATGAAAGATTGTAGTTGGTCAATCAATTGTTCAGCAGTAGTAACAGAGATTATGATTTGTCGTGCAGAAGATGTTAGAAAATCTTGTTCCACAGCATGATCAAGAAAAGACAACAACTTATCATAATAACCATTAACGTTTAACAAACCTATGGGTTTATAGTGAATGTGCAGTTGGGCCCAAGAGGAAATATGAAAGATCTCTTCCAATGTGCCTAGACCACATGGTAAAGCAATAAAGGCATCAACATGGTTAAACATTGCATCTATTCGAGCTGACATTGTGGAGACCTGAAGTTCCTCTCCAATTGTTTTTTCAATGATGTCCCCTTGTGCTAAAGCTTCGGGGACAACACCCAAAACTTGACTACCTCCTAAAAATACAGCTATTGACACACCTCCCATTAATCCCAGACTGCCTCCCCCATACACTAAATGAATCTTTCTCTCAGCTAGCACTTGACCAAGATGATTTGCTGATTCTAAAAACTCATTTTCTTTCCCAGGACTAGATTCACCAAAAACACAAATATTTCTTATATGATGACTTGAGGAACTTGCCATTTCTACACACTTTTATATTTGTTGAATGTATGGGTTGAGTAGAAATGAAAGAAAGGAAGAGAGGATTTTATAGATAAGAAATTAGAAAGGCAATCATACCACCTATATGTAGGCTAGTTGGAGTCTCACACACACTCTCTCTTTTTATTTATTTATTTATTTATTTTTGAAAAAGCATGTGTATGTACAGGTAGTTGTGATTGTGGCTCACATCTTCCCTTGGTTTTACATCCAAGAACAGTTTAAACGCCCTCTATGGGTCGGGGATAGGCTTCCCATCCAGTTTTCTTAAAAACTGGCAAACAGCGTCTTTTTTAGTCAGATTCCCAAGACTAAGTCGATCATGTTCTTTATGAAATAGTGACCATAAATCATGAATTACACGATGCACATCTCCACTACGATGCGTCTCAAGAGTCAATAGAAGATTATCTAAAGACTCCTTACTCAGGCCATCCTTAATGAATTGTATTTTATCTTCACGGTTTATAGATACCATTCCTAAAGAACGACATTGTGTGTGTATTACAAGTCCATTTAGCACATCGATGACAGACTTTCAGTCATTTTGCACGACGTTTCTTTGCAAAAGTGCTTTTACCTATTCCAGACATGTGTGAAATGAAGGAGTTAAAGGACTCACCTGATAATCGTACCTTTGCTTCAATCAACCAACAAATATCTTCAGGAATTCCATGATTCATTAACAACCTCAATCTTGCACATCTAGCACGGTAATTTTTTGTAATCGCATTCTAAGGTAGAGCGGGAAAATACTTTTTTAATTTTTCAAGATTAGTGTCCATTTTCAAATGAGAATTCGAAGAGAGATTCAAAGAATTACACAAATATATACACAGATATCAGTTATTGTGGGAAACTGAAAGAACCGACTTAAGTTACGGAGTACCGTTGTCCGCCATTTGACCAGGGTAAGAGAAACTAGCAAAAATCACTCAAAAAGAAACACAAAAACAATATGAAAAAAAAAATCAACCTTTATCTACAAGATCATTCAAACCAGTTGATTGATTTTCACTAGGAAAATTATCAAAGTAAGCTTTCAAACGATGTCTATTTTCCTTAAAAACATTGTTATTCATTAAATTCTCAATATCACAGGCCCTATAAGGATTGTTCCATCTTGATCTTAGCTCTCTAGGGAATGAATAGAGTTGAGAATTATAAAACAAAACTTTTTGACCAGTTTCACAAGTTTTGCAGAATGCATGTGTGTCCTTGAACATGGTGGGCCAATAAAATCCATTTTGAAAGATTTTTATAGCTGTTTTTTTACAAGAAATAACTTCCACATGCTTCAGAATGACAAAGTTTAATGACACTACTTACCTCATTGTCGGGAACGAATCTTTGAAATATTTGAATAAGTTAGGGTCATCACAATAAAAGTTCTTCACTCCGTTCAAAAACTTTTCTTTGTTTTGGGTACTCCAATCAGCTGGCAAATCTCCTAAAGCAAGAAAATTGATATTTTTATCATACCAAGGCATTGGACTAAGAGAAAGTAAGGTTTTTTTTAGGAAACTAATCATCGATTGATGTGATATTAGATGTCGAATTTGTTATCATTGTTGATAAAAGAGTTGTATCAACATTTTCGGTGCGTTTTTCATCTGTGATTTCTTCCTCAGAATAAATCATTTGTAAATCTTCAGATTCATCCAACTTATTTTTACTTAAAGTAGATTCAAGTTGATCATAAACTAATTCTTCAATATGATCTACTTCTTGTAAATCATTATCTTCTCCAGGTTGTTTGCAAATGTTGAAAATATTCATCTCCAATGTCATGTTTTCAAATGATAGCTTCATCAATCCATTCCTACAATTAATCAATACGTTAGAAGTTGTAAGAAATGGACGTCCTAAAATAACAGGAAATGAATTACATGCTTCAACAGGTTCTGTGTCCAAGACAATAAAATCCACAGGATAAATGAATTTATCGACTTGTACTAACACATCTTCAATTATTCCTCTAGGCACTTGTACAGATCTATCGGCAAGTAAAAGAGATATAGAAGTTGGTTTTAACTCACCTAGATTGAGACTTTAAAAAACTGAATATGAAAGTAAATTCACACTAGCTCCAAGATCAAGTAAAGCTCTTTCAATTTTATGTTCTCCAATAAAGCAAGAAATTGTAAGACAACCAGGGTCTTTATATTTCAAAGCATTATTATTCTGAAGAATAGCACCTATTTGTTCAGCTAAAAAGGCTTTCTTTTTCACATTCAGTTTTCTCTTCACAGTTCATAGATTTTCAAAATTTTAGCATAGAAAGGAATCTGTTTAATAGCATCCAGCAAATGTATATTGATTCTTACTTGTTTGAAAGTTCTAAAAATTTCAGAGTTGTGATTGACTTTTCTTTGTTTGGTCATGGCTTGAGGAAATGGAAGTGCTGACAAAGAATCAGTCTTTTCTTTGCAATTTTCAGATTCAACCCCTTCCTTACCCTCAGAGATTGACTCATCATCTTTCTCATAAGGTTCAAGAGTGAGTTTTTCAATAACCTTACCACTGCGAAGAGTAGTGACTGATTTGACTTGATCCATGTGTTGGCTTCCAGAACTACTTGTATTTGCATTGTATTGCCCCTTGGGATTTTGTTGTGGTTGAGATGGAAACTTTCCTTTCTCTTGGAAACTGAGAGCAGATGTTAATTTTGCAAGAGTATCTTTGAAATCTGTCATGTTTTGAGCAAATTAAGTATTGATTGTCTCTTGCTTTTCAATGAATGCATGTAATGTTTCCTCAAGATTTCTTCTAAGAGGTGGAGCATATGGAGGTGCATATCCATGAGAATTTTGGAAATTATGGTGTGCTTGAAATGGTGGTTGTGAAGTTTGTGCATTATTGTTCTCACTCTTCCAACTAAAATTTAGGTGATTTCTCTAACCAGGGTTGTATGTTTGTGAGTATGGGTTATGGTTGGCCCTTTGGAAACTATTTAAAGCATGAGCTTGTTTATGGAGACATTCCTTAAAAGAAGGCAAGGTTGGACAATCGTTGGTTGAGTGTTCATTTGTTTCATAGATTTGACACACAATGTTTTCAACAGATTTTAATTCACCACTTCTTTTCAATTCTAGTGCCTCGACTTTTCTAGCTAAAGATGCAAACTTGGCTTGACGGTCATGATCTTCCCTAAGGTTGTGCATACCTCCACTAGATGTATGAGGTTGAGTTTTACTCGGTGCCTCATAAGTACCCGCGGTGTCCCAATTTTGAGCATTTTCAGCTAACAAGTCTAAGTACTCCATTGCTTCATCAGGATCCTTATCTTCAAAAGTTCCATTGCATATTAATTCAACAATTTATCTATCTCTAGGTGTTAACTCTTCATAAAAATGTGAAACCAATCTCCATGTTTCAAAACCATGATGAGGGCAAGTATTAAGCAAGTCTCGATACCTATCCCAACATTGGTAAAATGTTTCTCCTGGTTTTTGAGTGAAAGTGGTGATTTGTCTTTTGAAAGAGTTTGTTCTATGAGATGGGAAAAACTTTTTTTAAAACTGTTGTTGCATTTCATCCCAAGCACGAATGGATCCTGGTCTCAAATTTTGTAGCCATGTTTTAGCTTTATCTTTTAATGAAAAAGGAAAAAACTTTAATCTGATGGTGTTCATGTTACAATTTGGAGGAGTACAATACGTGCTAAGAACTTAGGGGTTAGCTGAATATATCATTCTATTTAAAGAAGTTAGCTCTTTAGATATGTTGGATGCCATCAGAAATGATTGAAAGCAACCTCTTTTGGTTCATAAGGAAGAGTATCAAACATAGTTCTCAGTTAGCCCTACGTACTCGATATGGAGGAGTGTTGGCTCATCTAAGATACTTTAAAAAAAGAAAGAGCAAGGAGGAGCCCAAGATCAACCATCTATTATATTAGAGCTGAAAAGAAAAAGGGTCAGCAATGAGGAAGATCTCCAAGAAGAGTTGGACAAGCTGAGGATTAAGCTCAACAATAGCAAAAATCATCAGAAATTCCTGAAAAACCAACTTTTGAAAGAAGAAGAGATGAAGATCAACAATTGAAGGAAAAAGATAAGCAAATTGTTAAGTTAAAGAAGAACCAGCACGAAGCAAATGAGCAATTGGAAGAAGGGAAGGTCAAGTATGACGAGTTGGTAAATAAGCATATAATGCTGGAGTAGGAATTGGTGACTCTAAAAAGGGCCTTAAAAAGTAGAAAGTTTGCTGACAAAGAGACAATAACTTCTTTGAAGAAAGAAAGGGACCAATATAAGTTAAAATAGGAAGTTGAAAAAGAGAAGAACAAATTAGCTGATCTCATCATTAAAGAAGAAAGAAGCTTAAAAACTCGATATCAGGTACAAGCTGAAGATGAGAGAGAAGCAAGGAGGATAGCCGAGTCAGACATAAAGGAATACCTGGATAAAATAAATGGTATGAAAAACTGAGTTTTTGAGATACAAGCCGAGCTTGAGTTCCAAGAGGAAGAAACAAAGAAGATGCAAAAACAGTTTGAGGAATGGTAAGACTATATCAGCAGCCTTAATATACAATTAAACACTAAGGCAGCCGAGCTTGATATAGAGAAAGAGGAATTGCAAAGGGCCAGAAAACAGATTCAACAATTAGAAAAAATGGTTCAGATCTTGGAGAAGAACAATGAATCATTAGCCACTAGTAATGGAACACTGCTTCAAGATAACACCTTGTTCCATTACAAGATTGAACAAACTGACAGGCTAATTGACATGGTGGCTCGAAAGGCAAATGAGCTACGAGTGACGGCTTCTAGGATTGGCAACAACCGTCATAGATATGAGGAATATCTGAATGAAGTTTCCTCTTTCATCAGGAATGTAGCCAATAGAGGAATCATATTTGAATAAAGACACTTTGTATGAACCATATATATAGGCCTAAGCCTACTTTTGAACTTTTATAATGCATATGAAATTCAATCAATCAAGGGTAAAACCTTTTTGAGTATATCAGATTTCAGATTCTACCTATGTTTGATAATGGAAGTAATGGATTAGCTCTTTAATCCATATACATGCATCCTTTTCATTTTGTATTCATATTTATATATTATAACACACATGCACACCAGGTCAAAATATAGGTCCCCAAAAAGTCTATAACACTCAACTTCGAGTAAGGAATATGGAAGATGAAGAACGTGCATATCGTGAAGCTTGCTTCCAAGAAGAGTTGGATTCTCTAAAGGTTAGTGTTACTCACCTCACTAGTTTACTTGAGCAAGCACTAAGGAATATCTCTGGTGAAGGCATTTCCACTAGACTTGCCACTTACCCAGTAAATCAACATGAAAAAATAATAGGAGAATACGTACAGGAGCCCCGGTATAATCCAGCATTGGTGTAGTCAACAATATTAGCACTAACACCTCTAGTTGCAGATGCATTCGCTAGTGAGTCCCACAAAACCAAGCCATTTGATGACATTGATCAAGACAAAATGGCAGCATTAAAGGCCATGATTAGAGCTATTGAGGGAGTAGACTTATATGACCTAGTACGAGCTGCAGAAACGTGTCTAGTCCCTAATGTGGTAGTACTAATTTTTTTTTTAAGTTTCTGAATTGATCAAATATACTGAAACTCAATGCCCTGTTACCCACCTCAAATCTTATTGCAAGAAAATGGCCGAAATAGTGCATGATGAGAAACTATTGATGCATTTTTTCCAAGACAGCTTAAGTGGAGCGGCGTTGAGTTGGTATATGAGGTTAGATAATACTAGAATTCATACATGTAAAGATCTTGTAGATGCTTTCATTAAGTAATATAAATACAACATGGATATTGCTCTAGATGGAACAAGTCTATCTAATTTGGAGAAAGGAGATAAAGAGAGTATGAGGGAATATGCCTAGAGATGGAGAGATTTGGTAGCACAGGTTCATCCCTCTCTCTTAGAAAAAGAAATGGTTGCTCTGTTTGCTAACACATTAAAAGCACCATATTACAAACACGTGATAGGTAGTTTGGCTTAATAATTCACTAACGCTGTAGCGGTAGCAAAACGAATAGAGCAAGGAGTAAAGAGTGGGAGAATCTCTACACTCATGGAAAAAAAGGGTTTTGGAGTAAAAAAAAAAGGAGATTGATCATGTGGAAAGTAGCTATAAAAACAAGAAAGGTCAATTCCAAAGATATAACACTCCATCCCTTTCATCCCAAATTGCCAATACCAATTTCAACTTCCCAATCCCAGCCAAAAAACCTGAACCTCAAAATCACCAAATAAAAAACCAAGTTGAAAGTTTTTCTAAAAAGAACTATCAAAGAACCCAAAAACAATTGCCTCTATTGTCGTTACCCTTGAATGAAATGTACCAAAAGCTACCAAGTATCGAACAAGTAGCCCTCATACTTAGAGCACCCCTACAACTGTCTTACCCTAGCTGGTATAAGCCAGATCTTACCTGCAAATACCATACCAGTATAGCTGGGCATATCATTCATACCTGCAATACCTTCAAGAGAAAACTTCTACAATTGATCAAAATAAGATGGATAATATTTGAAGATGCTCCTAATATGAATATGAACCTTTTACCTAATCATGCTTCAGGTAGTGGGTCTGTAAACATGTTAGAAATAGAACACTCAAAAAGTTTGAAGGCATCAATGGATAAGATCTACCTAATGATGGTAGATGGAAGGTACAAAAAGGGTAACGAGATGTTCTATGAACATTATAATATAGAAGGCAATGTAATTAGCCAATGTGAGGGTTTTCACAAAAAAATGATGCAAATGATGAGTCGTGGATTATTGTGAATTGAGAAAGCAACATGTGAGGAGGTGTTCATGATGGAAGCACCAAATAAAGGGGTATGTCGAGTACAATTCATTACAGAGAAGCCACCCAAACTAGTCTTATCCAAACTAGTAGTGGCACGTAAAGGGAATTATAATGTTGTACCTCATGACTATGGGTGTTCCTTTAAAAGCACTCGGCAACCACCTATTTTTCAAGCAGAAATTGGAGGATTAACCTGTAGTGGCAGATGTTTCACTTAAAAAAAACTGAAAAAACAAAGAAAAGTTGAGGGTAAAGAGGAGGTTGACGTGATTGAGGAAATAAACAAACCTGTCATGGAAAAAGAAACTAATGAATTCTTGAAGTTGATGAAACACGGTGAATATAGTGTTGTTGAATAGCTTAAGAAAACTCCAGCAAAAATATGATTGTTGTCTTTGATTCTAAGCTCTGAGCCACATAGGAAGGCCCTATAGAAGGTATTGAATGAGGCATACGTTTCTCAGGACATCAATCTATAAGTCATGAAACATTTGGTGGGCAGAATCCAAGTCTTGAATTACATATACTTCACTGAAGATGAATTAGGTCTTGATGGTACCGGGTATAACAAGCCACTATACATTATAGTGAGGTGTAAAGATATTCTAATTGGAAAAGTACTTGTCAATAATGGTTCTGCACTGAACGTCCTACTAAGGCATATGTTGAAAGAAATGCCTATCAATGAGTTACATATGAAGCCTAACACATTGATGGTGAGAGCATATGATGGTTCACCAAGATAGATAATTGGCACTTTAGAAATGGAGCTATATGTAGGGTCGCAGATGTTCCTGATAACATTACACGTAATGGACATTCTCCCATCTTACAACATATTATTAGGGAGGCCGTGGATTCATGTAACTGGAGCAGTGACTTCTTTACTACACCAGTGTTTAAAATATATTATGAATGGAATGTTGATAAGTGTTAAAGCTGAAGAGACAGTTTCCATGATAAAAAACATATAGCCATACCCTTCATTAAAGCAAAAGATTATAGAGATGGGGATATTCATGCATTTGAAATTGTGAATACGGAATGAGTTCCTGAAAGTGCAATGTTGAGAAAGCCCAGAATACCTAAAGCGATAAAAATGGTTGCTAAATGCTTTCTGAAGAATGGGGCTCCTTTCCAATATAATCCTAAGAATGGACCGATCAAGCTATAGAGTATGGATCAAAGATTTGGGCTTGGATATAAGCCCAAGAAAGATGACTACAAACAGGTTGCCCAGATTAGAAAGGAGGCAAGAATGACAAGGATTGAAGGAAGAGAGCTAGAAAAAGAGGAACTTGTCATCCCACCGCTCCAAGTATCTTTCCCAAGGGCTACAGAAGTGATTAGATCCATCATAGTAGATCTCCATATTAGTACCTTGGAGAGCCAAGAAGAAAAACAGATAGAGGAAGCAGATCTAGAAGTGAAGGATGAAGTTTTACCACAACTTTCCATTCACACCATTGATGAACCCCCTGTAAGATTTTTTATGCGAAGATTGGCTGAAGGAGAGGTGTACTAGAATTGGAAGATAGAGATTGCTCTTATTGTGTTTAAAAAGTAATTGCTCTTGTTTGATCATGTTTGGATTTGTTTCACTTTGTTTTAAATTATGCTAATCTTATTTAGCTCATGATACCACAAGATTTTCTATGTTAACTGAGCACTTTTGTTTTAATGAGATCATGCATTTTCTTGTGTCCAATGTGTCTTCATCCTCTTATCCTTTCACGAATGACACTTACACGAGCACACCTTGCACTTTGAGGAATCCTGAAAGTTCCATCGATTCACAAAACCACTACACTAAGAATAATTGACCAAACTTTGATAATATAGTTGTAATGGGCGATGAAGAATGGGAGAAAGAAGATATAAAAGAATTTACTAGGTTGGTAGAAAACTCTGAGAAGATCTGGGAACCTGTTAGTGAGAAACTAGAAGTCATCAACTTGGGAAATGAGCAAGAAAAGAAGGAACTAAAGATCGACACCCTTGTTACAACTAAGGAAAGAAATAAACTAGTCTCTCTTTTACATGAATATGCAGATGTTTTTGCTTGGATTTATGCAGATATGCCTAGTCTAGATACTGACATAGTAGTACATAAAATTCCCTTAATAGAAGGTGTCATAATCCAATTCTGGGTTATTCCCCTAAAAAATCAATTTTTTTTTCAAAACAAAAAACATAATGGCTAGCAATATGGAGAAAGCAAACTGGGGAATTAAGCTGCAATTTAGAGGAAGTTCAAGGCCTAATTGTACCTCATTGTACCCAAAAATGAAAAAAATAAAAATTAAAGGTCAAATTAAATGATTATTGGATGAATTTGCAAGTCCATGGACATAATTAAATTTTTAATAGGCCAATTTGATTTAATCATGAGCCAAATTAAATTTTAATTATGTTTAAGAATTAATTTGAGTCCAATTGAAGGATTTAATTAAGTGTAAGAACTTAATTATACTTTAAAATGGATCAAATTAATTTTATTTGGGGCATAATTGGTGAAAAATTAAATTAAGTTTGAGAGCCTAATTTGGTCTTAATTGAGAAGATTGGCATTTTAAAAGATCAAATTTAATTTTTACCAAGTTAATTGATTGAAATTAGGGGCCAAATTGCAAAAAAATTAAATTTTGGGGTCAATTAGGGGCTAAATTGAAGAATTTCGCATCCAAGGACTAATTTGTAAAAGCCGCCAAAATTGAAAGCCTTAATTGACAAAACTGGGGGTGAAATTGAAAGTTTAATGGTTAATTAGGGGTTCAATTGACAAAATCCGATGCCAAGGACCATATTGTAAAAGGCGCGTAACTTCGGGGTTCCAATTGAAATTCTCCAGGGGCTTAATTGCATTAAATCAAGAATTTAATGTTAATTAGGGGTTTAATTGAAATCAATTGAAAGCTGGAGGGTTGGATTAAAAATTGTTAAAAATCCTTACTTAATCCAAAATGACGCCGTTTTGAAAAGAAAAGGAAAAAAAAAGAAATCGGACGACGCGTTGTTCGACACTATTCATTGTCTTCCCCGATTTTGCTTGAAAATGTTGCCCAGGTGGCTACTTTTCAGATATATTTAATGCTTAATTGCTCCGTCAAATCTAACAAAAAGTCCACAATAATGATCCCGTGTAATTTCTTTACAACACCGACTGAACAGTTCAATCTGAATGGCGACGAGATGACACCGGCGCCGGCCTAAAGTAGCCAACTCAAGTAGCCTTTTCTGCAGATTGAACAACTCATGAGGCATACTTTGAGCCAACGGTTGGGATGCTTCCCGACCGAATCAAGGGTTGAGCTTTTTTCTCTTGTGTAGACGAGATTACCCTCTTCCATCGGATATAAATAGAGGCGAATTTGATGGCATGAGGGGGGAGAAAATCAGGTTGAAAGTCAACCAAAAACCCGTCTCTCTACTCGATTTCTGGAATTTTTTCTCTCGCTTTCTCTCTCTATCGTTCCAGCCACCAACAGCTTCTACACCACCAGTCCCACCACATTAAGCCACTAGCCAACCACCTGGAGTCACCGCGAGGTTTTCCCTCTCCCATCTATAGACTTTCTTCCTTTGCTTATTCTTCTTTCTTCCTCCGCCACCGCAGTCAACTGAGGCCACCATTTCTTCCACTAGCACCTCCATCGATTTCATGCTAGGCCGGTAACAGCAGCTGCTTCTCCTCTGCAAGGTTGCCTCCATTAATCCACTGTCCGCAGCCCCTGCAAATGTTTGGTTGCATACAGCACGTGAATAGTGAGTGTTCATGTTGCTGCATATAATTAACATAGAATTTGGGTCGGGCCAACTATGACCCAGCCCAATCAGTTGGTCTGGCCCGACCCAAAAAAGGAAAGAAAATATGTTGGGCCGAATGGCCTAATCTTTTGGGCCGAGTTCGGCCTAACCACTATTCCCTGGTTTATTGCCTGGTCCAGTTATATGGGCCAGGCCGACCCATATTTTTAATATTTAATTAATAATATATTATATTATATATTTCCTTTTAAAAAAATAAAAAAAATTCCAAAAAAAATAAAAAATCCTTTAAAAAATTTGTGATTTTCTTAAATATTTTTCAATTAATTTTGTATAATATTGATTTGTATATTTACACTGTAAAATACAAATCTGGTATTAAAATACTCGGTTTTCTCCAAAAGATTTCAAAAAATTAAAAAAATTTCAAAAAAAATCTTTTAAATCAATTATCATTTTAAAAAATTATTTTCATGCATATGGCCAAATCCTAAAATTTTTCAAGCATGTTTTCATTAATTTTGTTTTATATTTTTCATGTTTTGAAAACCCAAAAATGAATATCATAACCAATTTATGATCACCCATTAGGATTTGGCTAAAATATCAAAAATATTTTTTCTAATTTCACAAAGATCCATATGTAGATTTTAATATTTGTGGGTGTAAAATTACATAATAAAGTACACCCTCAAGTATTAAAGATGCAAAGTGTAAATAAATGTGATGCTAAAATTTAGACTTTAGAACGGTAATGATTTAACTTGATAGGGTAGAGACTCTCTTATGAAGAGAGATCTTCCTTGAACCTTAGATAAGATCAATAAATAACAACCCAACAAAAAAAACAATCAAACAACAATGTAGCTTACCTTAGGTAGGGTGCACTAGGGGTGATGCATCTTCCCTTTGCACAACTAGTCCTTTACTCAAATTTTCACAGACCATAGGTTCTTAGTGACCATAATACTAGGTGGTGACTCCTAAAAAATTAATTTTTTTTCAACACACAACATCATATAATGGGAGGCACAACAGAGAGCCTCCGTCGTCACCAGACGATGTCGCCCCCGTGATAGAAGGAAGCAAACCAGTTAAACAGAAAATCAGGCGAATGCGCCCGGACATGTTACTCAAGGTAAAGGTTAAGATTTAAAAACAGTGAGATGCAGGATTTCTAGATATGGTCGAATATCCTCAATAGGTAGCCAATATGGTTGTAGTCCTAAAAAAGAATGGCAAGATCCGGGTGTGTGTGGACTAGAGAGATTTGAATAAGGCAAGCCTAAAAGATGATTTTTCTTTACCTCACATAGAAATTCTAGTTGATAATGCTACAAGAAATGCTACATATTCTTTCATGGATGGATTATCTGGTTATAACCAGATAAGAATGGTGGAAGAAGACAAAGAGAAGACCACCTTTATCATATCGTAGAGGACATTCTGCTATAAAGTAATGCCATTCGGATTGAAGAATGCCGGAGCCATATTTCAAAGGGCAATGGTTACCCTATTCCATGATATGATACACCGAGAAGTGGAGTGACACGATGAAAAGATTGATGTCTTCTCCCAAGTGCAGGAGTGTCGAAGTAATAAATAACCCGGCAAGACCGGGGTCGAACCACAGGGAGGTTAATTGTACAAATTATAGACAACAATTATAAACAACAATAACAACAACAACAACAACAACAACAACAACAACAACAACAACAATAATAATAATAATAATAATAATAATAATAATAATAATAATAATAATAATAATAGTAGCAGTAGTAGTAATAAAGAAAGAGAAGAAGAAGAAGATGATGAGAACTTGGAGATGGAAAATTAATGTAAGGTTTAAATAATAATAATAACAAATGTCAAGGTTAGAGGTTCCACTAATGGTATATCAAACAAGTATAGTATAAACTCTTATTATTGAATTGGAAACCACACATAAAGGAGGTTCCAATCAGATTATATATTGTTAACATGATTACATTAGTCATCTTATTCAATTAATGCTAATACTTGTAAATCTCGTCAAGCATTCTTGATTATAACTTATGTTAATAACAAATCAAGTTCCTTTCATAGCTCAGGTGTCGGTTATACCATACATTATGGGCTATGAAAGTGCCAAGCATTTGTTGTACCAAGTGTTATACAACATAAATCAAGATTAGTCATTTAACAAGCAAAGTATTAAAGAGTGAACAAGATAACAAATATAAAACATGTTAGTATCAAACATTAAAGTCCATATTAAGTTTACATTATACTTATTCTCACACCATTAGTGTAACCTTTTCACCTTGACATAATTAACTTAGCTAGACATAATGAAAGAAAGGAAAACAAATAAACTAAATAAGAACATAAAAGTTAATTAAGTAAAGGAAAGGAAATGAAAAGCATAAACTTGATATTAATGAAAGTAAAGTATAAATATTACAACAAATACAAAGAGAGAAAGGAAGAGCATGATCTTGATCTGGAAACCAAGATGCCTCAATGCATGGCAAATGCCTCCTTTTATAGGCCAAAATTAGGAACTATTGATTTGATGACTAATTGATAAGTGGGTGGCCAACTTTTGACTTGGTGACAATTCTTATCTTCTCTTGTCTGCCCAAAACGTCATTGATAACGTCAAAATTGAAGCTAGTTGTAAACATGAAAGTTGTAGGCAATTATCTTAGCTTTCTTGTGTAAACAATTCAGCTCATTTGGACTTCTAGAACTCCAGATATGGCCAAAATACATAACAGTGCTCGGGCTGGAAGACAGATTCGGGTTTTTTTGTTGTTGCTACAATTTGGACTTGATAATGGCCTTTTTAGATCTTGGGCTCCATATGAAAGTTGTAGACCTATGTCTTACCTTTCCATACATATAAATTGGACCTAAATCTGAGATCTGTAGCTCTAGATATGACCCAATTACCGAATAGTGTTCCGGTTTGGATTGCACCGACATCTCTCCTCTAAGTTTGACCATCTCTTTATCCTTGCAATTTAAGTTCTTCAAGTCATCAATCAATCCTTTCATTTATGTGATAGGCCTGCATTAAAAATAGACATTTACCACAAATTATAGGTATCTTATATTATTAGATACATTATTATAAAACATATTTTAGTTAAGGAGTTATTGATACTTCAAGTGCAAAATGATGATATAAAACCATGATAAAAATGCACTTTTAAGTACTAATCACACCCCTCAACCAGCTTATTACTAGTCCCTAGTAATCAAAGCGTTACAACAATTTGCAAATTTCACAAAGCAAGGTATTCATCATTTAACTTCCATTAATCTATCCAGATAAACAAACTCTCATTAAATTTATATATCTGCTCAATACCACTTAACAAGATATTAATAAACCTTTCTTTTGTGCTCAATGTATCAACACATAATTATGGGGCTTTTCTTGGAAGAAAACAAAATTTTTGTTCTAATGTTTAAGGTTAACTTCCTTGGGATGGGATTATTATTTTTGTCTTTTTTTTTACTTCTTTTTTTTCTTTTTTTTTAAATGTATATAAATATAATTTAAAAACATCATGCATCTTTAACCCATGTAACGAGCTTTCAGCTAATGACTCCCAAACCAGTTGGTCTTAGGGCATTAGGTGTTAAGACACCCCTACGAGCTTAGTAACTCGGGTCGCAGATACTGATATGTAGATAGTGCAATGTTTGATTCCCTTAAGCTTTTCTCCTCAACCCATATAACAAGCGTTGGGCCAATAGCTCCCAAGTCAGTCGACTTTAGGGTATTAGGTGTTAAAACACTCCTTCGGGCTTAATTGCTTAGGTTAGGGAGGCTACGAAACCAAACTTATCTACATTTTTATTATCATCATTTTTTTTTCTTTTTTTTTTTAATTATATACAATCCCTTTCCCTTAGTTGTTACCTTTAACAAAAGAACATAAATAATGTAATAATCCAATAGGCAACCCACAATCATATGTTAAAGTGTGTGTGTGTAAATTAAGGTTTAAGAATACATGTTAAATAAGTATATGAGCAGAATTAAGCGGTAACAATACGAGAGTTTGTAAACCTGAATATTTCAGGAAGTATTATAATAGACCTTGTTAAGAATGGTTACTAAGATGCGTCTCAAGAGTCACTTTAACAAAAGAACTCCTTTACTCTGTCATCCTAGTAACAACAATTATGCACATGCTTTATGAAAAATAATTTTTTTTTTATCAACTACTACCCTCTCCCCCCAACCAAAACGAGACATTGTCCTCAATGTTCTAAGGTAGAAAGATAGAGTATAGAAGATATCACCTGAAATAACGAACACTGACAAAACCTGAAACACACTGAAACAAAAATAAGAAATAACAAAACACAATAATAAAACCAAAATACATAAAAATTCACAAATGAAGGCTCAAATCCAATCTAAGCTTTTTACGGCTTCCCGTAGATGACCAATTTATGCGACTCATGGAAGGATCAATCACAGGAATGAAAGATTGTAGTTGGTCAATCAATTGTTCAGCAGTAGTAGCAGAGATTATGATTTGTCGTGCAGAAGATGTTAGAAATTCCTGTTCCACAGCATGATCAAGAAAAGACAACAACTTATCATAATAACCATTAACATTTAACAAACCAATGGGTTTATGGTGAATGTGCAATTGAGCCCAAGAGGAAATATGAAAGATCTCTTCCAATGTGCCTAGACCACCTGGTAAAGCAATGAAAGCATCAGCATGGTTAAACATTGCATTCATTCGAGCCGATATTGTGGAGACCTGAAGTTCCTCTCCAATTGTTTTTCCAATGATGTCTCCTTGTGCCAAAGCTTCAGGGACGATTCCTAAAACTTGACTACCTTCTAAAAATGCAGCTATTGACACACCTCCCATTAACCCAAGACTGCCTCCCCCATATACTAAATAAATCTTTCTCTCAGCTAGCACCTGACCAAGATGATTTGCTGATTCTAAAAACTCCTTTTCTTTCCCGGGACTAGATCCACCGAAAACACAAATATTTCTTATTTGATGACTTGAGGAACTTGCCATTTCTACACACTTTTGTATTTGTTGAATGTATGGGTTGAGTAGAAATGAAAGGAAGGAAAAGAGGGTTTTATAGATGAGAAATTAGAAAGGCAATCATAACATCTATATGTAGGCCAGCTGGAGTCTCACACTCTCTCTCTCTCTCTTTATTTATTTATTTATTTACTTTTAAAAAAAGCATGTGTATGTACAAGTAGTTGTGATTGTGGCTCACATCTTCCCTTGGTTTTACGTCCAAGAACGGCTTAAATGCCCTCTATGGGTCGGGGATAGGCTTCTCATCCAGTTTTCTTAAAAACTGGCAAACAGGGTCTTTTTTAGTCAGATTCCCAAGACTAAATCGATCATGTTCTTTATGAAATAGTGGCCATAAATCATGAATTGCACGATGCACATCTCCACTAGGATGCGTCTCAAGAGGCAATAGAAGATTATCTAAAGACTCCTTACTCAGGCCATCCTTAATGAATTGTATTTTATCTTCACGGTTTATAGATACCATTCCTAAAGAACAACATTGTGTATTACAAGTCCATCTAGCACATCGATGACAGACATCCAGTCGTTTTGCACGACGCTTCTTTATAAAAGTGCTTTTACCTGTTCCAGGCATGTGTAAAATGAAGTTAAAGGACTCACCTGATAATCGGACCTTTGCTTCAATCAACCAGCGAATATCTTCAGGAATTCCATGATTCATTAATAATCTCAATCTTGCACATCTAGCACGGTAAATTTTTGTAATCGCATTCTGAGGCAAAGCGGGAAAATACTTTTTCAATTTTTTAAGATTAGTGTCCATTTTCAAATGAGAATTGGAAGAGAGATTCAAAGAATTGCACAGATATATACACAAATATTAGTAATTGTGGGAAACTGAAAGAACCGACTTAAGTCACGGAGTACCGTTATCCACCATTTGACCGGGGTGAGAGAAACTAGCAAAAATCACTCAAAAAGAAACACAAAAACAATGTGAGAAAAAAATAATCAACCTTTATCTATAAAATCATTCAAACCAGTCGATTCGTTTTCATTAAGAAAATTATCAAAGTGAGCTTTCAAACGATGTCCATTTTTCTTAAAATCATTGTCATTCATTGAATTCTCAATATCACAAGCCCCATAAGGATTGCTTCATCTTGGTCTTAGCTCTCTAGGGACTGTATAGAGTTAAGAATCATAAAACAAAACTTTTTGACTAGTATCAATCTTTTGACAATTTTCACAAGTTTTGCAGAATGCATGCGTGTCCTTGAACATGGTGGGCCAATAAAATCCATTTTGAAAGATTTTTGCAATTGTCTTTTTTGACGAGAAATAACTTCCACATGCTTCAGAATGACAAAGTTTAATGACACTACTTACCTCATTGTCGGGAATGAATCTTTGAAATATTTGATCAGGACAATATTTGAATAAGGTAGGGTCATCACAATAAAAATTCTTCACTTCATTCAAAAACTTTTCTTTGTCTTGGGTACTCCAATCAGCTGGCAAATCTCCTAAAGAAAGAAAATTGATATTTTTATTATACCAAGGCATTGGACTAAGAGAAAGTAAGGATTCGTTAGGAAAGTAATCATCATTTAGTGTGATGTCAGATGTCAAATCTGTTGTCACTGTTGACAAAAGATTCGCATCAACATTTTCGGTGCTTGTTTCATCCGTGATTTCCGAGATTTCTTCCTCAGAATAAATCATTTGCAAATCTTCAGTTTCATCCAATTCATTTTTACTTAAAGTAGATTCAAGTTGATCATAAACTAATTCCTCAATATGATCTACTTCTTGTAAATCATTATCATCTCCAGGTTGCAAGCAAATGTTGAAAATATTCATCTCCAATGTCATGTTTCCAAATGATAGCTTCATCAGTCCATTCCTACAATTAATCAATGCATTAGAAGTTGCAAGAAATGGACGTCCTAAAATAACAGGAAATGAATTACATGCTTCAACAGGTTCTGTGTCCAAGACAATAAAATCCACAGGATAAATGAATTTATCGACTTGTACTAACACATCTTCAATTATTCCTCTAGGCACTTTTATAGATCTATCGGCAAGTAAAAGAGATATAGAAGTTGGTTTTAACTCACCTAGATTGAGACTCTGAAAAACTGAATATGGAAGTAAATTCACACTAGCACCAATATCAAGTAAGGCTCTTTTAATTTTATGCTCTCCAATAAAGCAGGAAATTGTAGGACAACCAGGGTCTTTATATTTCAAAGCATTATTGTTTTGAAGAATAGCACTTACTTGTTCAGTTAGAAAGGCTTTCTTTTTCATATTTTGTTTCCTCTTCACAGTGCATAGATCTTTCAAAAATTTAGCATAGGAAGGAACCTGTTTAATAGCATCCAGCAAAGGTATATTGATCCTTACCTGTTTGAAAATTTCAAAAATTTCAGAGTTGTGATTAACTTTCCTTTGTTTGGTCATGGCTTGAGGAAATGGAAGTGCTGGCGGTGAATCAGTCGTTTCTTTGCAATTTTCAGATTCAACCCCTTCCTTACCCTCAGAGATTGACTCATCATCTTTCTCATAAGGTTCAAGAGAGGGTTTTTCAATAACCTTACCACTGCGCAGAGTAGTGACTGATTTGACTTGATCCATGTGTTGGCTTTCGGAACTACTTGCATTTGCATTGTATTGCCCCTTGGGATTTTGTTGTGGTTGAGATGGAAACTTACCTTTCTCTTGGAAACTAAGAGCAGATGTTAATTTAGCAAGAGTATGTTTCAAATCTGTCATGTTTTGAGCAAGTTGAGTATTGATTGTCTCTTGCTTTTCAATGAATGCATGCAATGTTTCCTCAAGATTTCTTCTAGGAGGTGGAGCATAAGGAGGTGCATATCTATGAGAATTTTGGAAATTGTGGTATGCTTGAAATGGTGGTTGTGAAGTTTGTGCATTGTTGTTCTCACTCTTCCAATTGAAATTTGGGTGATTTCTCCAACCAGGGTTGTATGTTTGGGAGTATGGGTTGTGGTTGGGCCTTTGGAAACTGTTTAAAGCATGGGCTTGTTCATGGAGACATTCCTTAAAAGAAGGCAAGGTTGGACAATCGTTGGTTGAGTGTTCATTTGTTTCACAGATTTGACACACAATGTTTTCAACAGATTTTAATTGACCACTCTTTTTCAATTCTAGTGCCTCAACTTTTCTAGCTAAAGATGCAAATTTGGCTTGAAGGTCATGATCTTCCCTAAGGTTGTACATACCTCCATTAGATGTATGAGGTTGAGTTTTACTCGGTGCCTCATATGTACCCGCAGTGTCCCAATTTTGAGCATTTTCAGCTAACAAGTCTAAGTACTCCATTGCTTCATCAGGGTCTTTATCTTCAAAAGTTCCATTGCACATCAATTCAACCATTTGCCTATCTTTAGGTGTTAATCCTTCATAGAAATGTGAAACTAATCTCCATGTTTCAAAACCATGATGAGGGCAAGTACTAAGCAAATCTCGATACCTATCCCAACATTTGTAAAATGTTTCTCCTGGTTTTTGAGTGAAAGTGGTGATTTGTCTTTTGGAAGAGTTTGTTCTATGAGATGGGAAAAACTTCTTTAAAAACTGTTGTTGCATTTCATCCCAAGCACGAATGGATCCTGGTCTCAAATTTTGTAGCCATGTTTTAGCTTTATCTTTTAATGAAAAAGGAAAAAGCTTTAATTTGATTGTGTTCATGCTACAATTTAAATTATTATATGTGTTGCAGACCTCCTCAAATTCCCTTAAATGCAAGTATGGATTTTCTAATTCCAAACCATGAAAAGAAGGTAAAAGTTGAATAATACCTGGTTTAAAATTAAAATGAGATGCATCGGGAGGAAAAACTATGCATGATGGTGCACTTGTTCTTGTGGGATTCATGTGGTCTCTAAGTGTTCTAGCACGGTTATTCTCATTATTCTCATTATGAAGTGATTGATTATCTTCTTCGGCCATATTTTCTGAAAATGATAAGGATACCCTACAAAGTCTACCACTTGATGTACGTGACCACACTCTCATGCACGTGTAGGAACAGAATAAAAAGAAGAAGAAAACAAAAGAAGAAGAAACAAGAGAAAAGAAATAAAGTTATATACAAGAAAAGTGAAAAGAGAAAATAAAATAAATATTATAATTTATACAAGGACTTACCTCCCCGGCAACGGCGCCAAAAACTTGACACGACGAAAAGATTGATGTCTTCTCCCAAGTGCAGGAGTGTCGAAGTAATAAATAACCCGGCAAGACCAGGGTCGAACCACAGGGAGGTTAATTGTACAAATTATAGACAACAATTATAAACAACAATAACAACAACAACAACAACAACAACAACAACAACAACAACAACAACAACAATAATAATAATAATAATAATAATAGTAGTAGTAGTAGTAGTAGTAGTAATAAAGAAAGAGAAGAAGAAGAAGATGATGAGAACTTGGAGATGGAAAATTAATGTAAGGTTTAAACAATAATAATAACAAATGTCAAGGTTAGAGGTTCCACTAATGGTATATCAAACAAGTATAGTATAAACTCTTATTATTGAATTGGAAACCACACACAAAGGAGGTTCCAATCAGATTATATATTGTTAACATGATTACATTAGTCATCTTATTCAATTAATGCTAATACTTGTAAATCTCGTCAAGCATTCATGATTATAACTTATGTTAACAACAAATCAAGTTCCTTTCATAGCTCAGGTGTCGGTTATACCATACATTATGGGCTATGAAAGTGCCAAGCATTTGTTGTACCAAGTGTTATACAACATAAATCAAGATTAGTCATTTAACAAGCAAAGTATTAAAAAGTGAACAAGATAACAAATATAAAACATGTTAGTATCAAACATTAAAGTCCATATTAAGTTTACATTATACTTATTCTCACACCATTAGTGTAACCTTTTCACCTTGATATAATTAACTTAGCTAGACATAATGAAATAAAGGAAAACAAATAAACTAAATAAGAATATAAAAGTTAACTAAGTAAAGGAAAGGAAATGAAAAGCATAAACTTGATATTAATGAAAGTAAAGTATAAATATTACAACAAATACAAAGAGAGAAAGGAAGAGCATGATCTTGATCTGGAAACCAAGATGCCTCAATGCATGGCAAATGCCTCCTTTTATAGGCCAAAATTGGGAACTATTGATTTAATGACTAATTGATAAGTGGGTGACCAACTTTTGACTTGGTGACAATCCTTATCTTCTCTTGTCTGCCCAAAACATTATTGATAATGTCAAAATTGGAGCCAGTTGTAAACATGAAAGTTGTAGGCAATTGTCTCATCTTTCTTGTGTACAAAATTCAACTCATTTGGACTTCTAGAACTCCAGATATGGCTAAAATACATAATAGTGCTCGGGCTGGAAGACAGATTCGGGCTTCTTTGTTGTTGCTACAATTTGGACTTGATAATGGCCTTTTTAGATCTTGGGCTCCATATGAAAGTTGTAGGCCTATGTCTTACCTTTCCATACATATAAATTGGACCTAAATCTAAGATCTGTAGCTCCAAATATGACCCAATTATCGAATAGTGTTCCGGTTTGGATTGCACCGACATCTCTCCTCTAAGTTTGACCATCTCTTTATCCTTGCAATTTAAGTTCTTCAAGTCATCAATCAATCCTTTCATTTATGTGATAGGCCTGCATTAAAAATAGACATTTACCACAAATTATAGGTATCTTATATTATTAGATACATTATTATAAAACATATTGTAGTTAAGGAGTTATTGATACTTCAAGTGCAAAATGATGATATAAAACCATGATAAAAATGCACTTTTAAGTACTAATCATGGAGGTTTATATGGATGACATACTTGCGAAATCAAAAGAGAAAGAAGATCATGTGCAAGTATTAAGGAGACTATTTGAAAGGCTGTAAAAATTCTAACTAAAGTTGAACCCTGCAAAATGTTCATTCGGAGTAAAAATAGGAAAATTATTGGGCTTTATAGTAAGTGGTCGAGGAATAGAAGTTGATCATGACAAAGCCAAAGCTATTCAGGAGATGCCTACACCTAAGATAGAAAAGGAAGTAAAAAGTTTCCTTGGGCGCCTAAATTATATAGCTCGATTTATATCTTAGTTAACAGTGACTTGTGAGCTAATTTTTTATTTACTTGGACAATGACTGTCAGGAAGCCTTTGATAAAATAAAAAGGTATTTGCAAAATCCACCACTGGTAGTACCTCCAACACTAGGGAGGCCTTTGATCTTGTATTTGACAGTAACAAAAACAGCTATAGGCTGTGTACTGGGACAATATGATGAGTCAGGAAGGAAATAGCAAGCTATGTATTATTTGAGTAAAAAATTCAATGACTATGAGTCAATATACACAACAATTGAAAGGTTGTGCCGTGCCTTGGTTTGGAGTGCAAAAAGACTCAGGCAATATATGTTGTATTACACTACCTGGTTGATTTTAAAATTAGATTGGCTCAAGTATATTTGTGAAAAACCTTACCTATCAAGTAGAATAGCAAGGTGACAAATGTTGTTGGCAGAATATGACATTGTCTTTATGACAAGAAAAGTTGTAAAAGAAAGCGTAATCGCTGATCATCTTGTAGATCATGCCATGAAAAACTATAAGCCTCTAAACTTTGACCTTCTAGATGAAGATGTGATAGCAATTGAGAATGGAGGTGGGAAAAGCGATGCGTGGACCTTTTACTTTGATGGTGCAGTAAATGTATTAGGAAATGGGGTAGAAGCAGTAGTAATTTCCCTAGAAAATAAGTAGTATCCTGTTTCAGCAAGGTTACTGTTTAAATGTACCAATAATACGACTAAGTATGAAGCTTGCATTATTGGCTTGGAAGAGGCTTTAAAACTTAAAGCCAAGAAGCTGGAGGTCTTCGAGGATTCCTTACTAATCATCTGCCAAGTCAAAGGTGAGTGGCAAACCAAGGATGAGAAATTGAAGCTGTATATAAATTATCTCTTGAGGTTAGTCAATGAATTTGAGGTGATCTAATTCACCCACATAAGTAAAGATAAGAATCAATTTGCTGATGCCCTCGCAACCTTAACCTCAATGACACAAGTTGATATTAGAAGCAAGATCCAGCCAATAGATATCGAAGTCAAAAGCTTCCAAGCCTATTGTTGCTTAATTAAAGAATCTTTAGATGGGAAACCATGGTATAATGACATCAAAAAGTTTCTCTAACATCAAGAATACCCTTAAGGGATTTCCAAGACAGATGAAAAGACTTTAAGGAGAATGACCATGAATTTTTACATGGAGAAATTTTATATAAAAGGTCATTTGATGGGACCCTACTGAGGTGTCTAAACGAAAATGAGATTGAGCAAACATTAAAAGAAGTCCATGAAGGGATTTGTGCTACACATGCTAATGGGTATACAATGGAAAAGCAAATACAAAGGTTAGGATATTTCTGGTTGACCATGGAGAGAGATTGTATAGACTATGTGCGAAAATGTCATTAGTGTTAGATATATAGTGATAGAATAAATGAACCTCCAACACCTCTGTTTAATATGATTTCACCTTGGCCTTTTGATATGTGGGGTTTGGATGTTATAGGGCCAGTCAACCCTAAAGCAAGCAATGGACATAGATTTATTCTGGTGGCCATCGACTATTTCACCAAATAGGTAGAAGCCAATTCTTACTCCCATGTAATGCAGAAAGTAATCAAAAGATTCATTGAAAAGGATTTGGTTTGTCATTATAGTTTGCCAGCAAGATTGGAAACTGATAACGCTTAGAATTTCAATGGGAAGCTGATTGACAAATTATGCACTAAGTGGAAGATTAAACACCTCAATTCTTCCCTTTATAGACCAAAGATGAATGAGGCAGTGGAAGCAACCAATAATAATCTTAAGAAAATCATCCAAAAAATAGTAGTCACCTACAAGGATTGACATGAGATACTCCCATACGCACTTCATACATACCACACCACAGTTAAAACTTCTACAAATGCAACCCTATATTCTTTAGTGTATGGAATGGAGACGGTTATGCCTTTAGAAGTAGAAATCCCATCACTGCCTAACTTGAAGGATGCATGACTAGATGAATACGGGTCCAACCATGTTGATCAGGGTAAAAAATAAGTTTTCAGGTTGTATCGGGTCAAAACCGTCATTTTCAATCAAAACCGAGACGGATCAAACTATGTCAATCGGGATAAAAATGAGTTTTAGGCCATTTTTTTGGTCAAAACCTGGTTCACTGCGTTGATACCCATCAAAAGTTTTTTTTTAGTGTTTCAACATAATTTTCAATACTTAAAATTGATTTTTAGTAGTTGAAACGAGCTTTTTCAAATACTTATTTGAGTTTTTTAGTTTTACCCACATAAATATTTATTATTATATATAATAAAACAAAATCAATAATGCAGAAATTTTTGTCATAGTAGGTGGGGTAATTGGGGTGATAGTAGGCATGGCAGTTGTAGTAATGAAATTTTTCTTTAAGCAGATCATGTCATCGTCATGAGATTTTCATGTATCCTTATCATTGGTTATAAATAGCAAGTGAAAATTCGCTAAAAGGGAGGAGAGAAAAAGAAAAAAAAGAATGAAAGAAAAGAGAGAGATTTGTTATTACTATTAAGTTTTTTTTCTTTTTTTTTTTGCTATTCCTTCACACATTAGTAAGATATTGATTTTTTTTCTAAAAATAATTTGGAAATACCAAAAATATCTTAACCATTAGATCTACTAGTATTTAGTTATGGATCTTTGATTTAAAAGGATCTAATAGGGCTTACCACATTAGATTAAAATCTAAATCCATCTCAGCTTTTAAAACAATTTGCCTTTTGATCCTGTCGTACCACGTCACCTGGTGTACCAAGCTATCAATGCATCTCACCACACTACAACAAAGTTATGTCCATCCAGACCGTCTGATCAACTTGCAGATCAAGCCAACCACAGCCAAAGGATCATTTCATCTGTCATCCAATGGTTTAAAACCTTTAGCTCCAGCGGGTTACCATGCTAACGTTCACACTTTAACAAATCTCGGAGGCTCTCTCTCTCTACTCCTGCCGGCGACTCTTTCTCATCCAATCTCTCACCTCTGCTTAAAGCCTCCGAATCACCACAAAAAGGTTAATCGCCTCTTTTAAAGGAAAACCCAGGCGGTTTCCATCGCCTTTTCTGCCCCGTCTGGCCGGAAAAAGGTCGTGATTTCTTCGACCACCCAAGTTTCAAACCGTCAATTTTCTCTCATTAGCCATCAATAACCATTAAAACCACTGTTATCAGAATCCTTACCCTTAGATATACCAGAATCAACCCTTTTTGGTCGGGAATCTCACCGAAGAATTTCACCCCCTCCAATAGTGACCACGCGCTATACGCGTTATCAGGGTTATTTTCATAATTTTCTAAGAAATTCAAGGGTATTTAAGTCTTTTACCTATACGATGGTGCTCATGTAATTTTTGGGATTCCTAATGGTATTTTTTTAAAAAAAAATTTATATATAAATACTTGTAAAATTTTCTTTGTATGTTGTAAAACAAAAACCAAAATAAATATAAAAAATAACAACGCGGATCTAACACCCATCTTATCATGTTATCGTTCGTGAGTCCAAAGCCCAATTATCAAATATGGTTATGCTAATTTCTCAACAATACTGACATATTTTTTTTGAATGAATGTTGTTTGTCAACATGTCTCTCTTTTTTTTCACAGAAAAGGACTGATGTCAAAAGTTTAAATACCAAATATGAATTATATCCATTATTTCTTTTTGGTAACTAAGACATAACTCTCCTTTTTAGGGTTAAACGTCAACATTTTAGACGAGTCTTCTATTTTTAGGGACTGATGTCATTTTTATTTTTTTTTACGTGTTTCCTATTGAACATTGTTTGTCGACACGTCTCTTTTTTACAGAAAAGGACCGATGTCAAAAGTTGAAATACCAAATATGGATCATGTCCATTATTTCTCTTTTTGGTAACTCAGACGTAAGTCTTCTCTTTATGGTTAAATATCTACATTTTAGACGAGTCTCCTATTTTTAGGGATTGATGTTATTTTTTGACGTGTCTTCTATTTTTAGGGACCAATGTTAACCATCTTTAAAAACAAATTGTAAATAAGCTCAAAATATAATAGCATTTGAATCAAATAAAAAACATATAAGTAAAGGTATCCTTTTTCTTGAAAGGATGTTTTAAGGGTAGTGTCTACTTTCCCTTAATCATAACTAACCCAGTATCTGAATCTCTAAAATGAATATCTAATTTGTGATTTCTAGTTCCTTCAAATTACTAGATGGTAACTCCAATAAAATCTTCATTTTCTCCAATCGAGTAATCCTTTCGTTAAATAACAAAAGTGGAGTCATCGTGCAATGTCGTGTATCGACAAACAATTAGACCATTTTTAAAAAATATTTGAATTTTTTCACCACATGAATAGATCACTTGGAATAATTAGATTATTTTTATAAAATTTCTGAATTTTTTAACAATAAGTACGTTGCCTAGAATAATTAGATCATTATGAAAATGTTTTAATTTTTCACAATAATGAATAGGTCATCTAGAATAATTGAATTATTTTTGAAAAATCTTTGAATTTTTCATAATGATGGATAGGTCACCTGAAACATTTAGATTAATTTTTAAAAACTATTTGACTTTTTCACAACAAAATAGATCGATTTTCTGGAATCATTAGATCATTTTAAAAAAATCTTTGATATTTTTACTAATAAAAAGGTTTTCTAGAACAATTTTATCATTTTGACAAAACAAAAAATATTTTAAATTGTTCTCTGAAAAAGTAGGTCACCTCTCAAATAAAGAGTTTCAAAATTTTCATGATTTGGATGTTCACCTCTTAAATGACTATTTTTGAAGTTTTGCAAGGTTAACAAAAAAATAAAATTGCTTTGATGTTTTATGTTCTTTACAAATTTATTATATAAAGTTAAAAGAAAATAAATTTTTTAATGTTTTTTCATCTTAAATATTATAAAGACAAGGCACATATTATAATCTAATTTTGATTTTATTTGTTTTTATTTTAATTTTTAAGAGGGTTTAAATCAGAAATTAAAAAATTCAAGATCAATTTTGATTAAGGGTGCAATTTAATAATGTGTAGAAGAATAAGGGCAATAATGAATGTTTTTTTGTCCTGATATTCAGTTGAAACAAATCACTAGGGCATTCAATTAATTTTCTTGATTTAAAATTTAAACAATTTTTTTTTAAATGAGATTTTTTGAGAATATGTGTTTTGGTACACCTGTATTAATAGTACCGCACAAAAAGGGCTCATGGACCCTGTCCTTTGGGCTAGAACAATATAAAACCAACATTTTTATCCAGAAATCAGACTTCAAATACAAACCCAAATCCAATTATCCCTTCCAATCATCATCATCAACAACGAGGGCTTCTCTATGCTGTTGCTTCCTCCGTTCGTGGGTTCATTTCCAGACCGATACGCTCATAACAAGATCAGATCCCAACAAAGTAAGGCTAAAGGTACACACTTGAATAAAAAAAATGAAAAAATAAGTCTAATTAAAATAAAAATAGAACCATGGACACTAAAATTCAGAAAAATTAAAGAAAGACACTTGATTAGAAAGTTTGAGTAAGTAGAGTAACTAAATTTCTCATTGCCCCCTTATCTTTTGTCACAACATCGTTTCAAGTTTTTGGCCAAACTACATATACACTCTCCAATTATTGATATGGTTTAATTTTCATCCCTCGTGTTACAAACTTGCTACTGAAATTGTCTCCAATTTTATTGCTGATCTTCTTATCAATTCATTCATGGATGTTAAGAGACGGTATGGCTGTAACAACACTGGAATTAGAATGACATGAACGCAAGAATATAAACATTCATTCTGATTTTGAATAAAGTTGTAAAATGGATCATATTGTTAAAAAATTATAAAGGTAAAACCTGGTTTGAGATCGACCCAGGTCATTAAGTTCCAAGCACCATATAATCTCTTCAAGTATTGGTTTTCATGACAAAACTCATTGCAAAGCTATGAATCTAAACATGAGATAATATTGTTATTGTATATATTATGGAGTCAATAGATTAATTACACGGGATGTTTATTCATGTAAATATATTTAATTTTAATCAAAAAATTATTTATCTTTAATATTTATAATTAATATTCATCAAATATTTAATTAATAAATCTAATAATTAATTTATGAATCTAAAGTAAAGATGAAGTTTTTAAACAAAATTTCTTAACAAATTTTTAAATAAAATTCTTATAATTATAGGATTCTTATTGCATTAAATAATTGTTCCTAAATATTCATGGTCAATGCTATATTAAAACTGAATATTAATTAAAGCTCTTAAGACTAGTATATATTATGATTTTTTTTATTTTTTATGAAAGAAATAATTATTCTTATAAGCCGAGATATAAAGGATACATAGAACTAATATATATATGTATTTGTTAGATGACATATATACTAAATTGACTCATATGAGAATTTTATATAAAGAGATTAACTATGTACATAGAAAAGCTTACATGATGATTATGTAAGTGATCTTAAAAGTTAAAATCACTAAATTGTCTCATATAAATAATGTTATACTTTAATCATACTATATATTCTTCTAATTAAAAGTAACAAACAAGTAGATATTTGATATAACTTGAACTATATAAAGGTATTTGAGTAATCAAAAGAGGATTTATTGCTCTAGATAAATTAAAAAAATATTTCATCTATTCTAAAATAATATTAATTATAAATCCTTGGATTTAAACATAGTTTTAAATTTTATTTAAAGAATCAATAACTATAGTATTGAGAATAAACATGAATTGACAAACTATACACTCTTTATGCTATAATATCTAAATTAGAATATTATTGATGAATAGATAATAATTATGTTAAAAAACTAATTATTGAAAAGTTAAGTCAAACAACTTATGATTTTTTTAATATTTAGGGGATCGTAATAAATTGCTAAACATTATATTTGATCTTGAAATATAAATCAATTAATTGTTAAATTAATAATAAATTAATTTCTTTAATTTATTTAATCCTATTTTATTTAGGATTGTAATTTATATTTAGGCCGACTTGTTAAGGAACTTAATGGGTCACTCACATAAGAATCATTGGTCATAAATAAATATATGATCATTAATTCAGTGTGACTTGATTGTAAATAAATTTTATAAATTAAAAACTGAAATGTGATAACACGAAATTATAATTCTATACCTAGAAAAATTAAGTAAGGATTTCATTGAATAAGTTTCTAAAATTATCCTAAAATAATATATATATATATATATATATATGGTATTATTTAAGGGAAAAATCAATATTTCTTCTATTTATAAGGTATTTAAGTTTTTTCATAAATAGAATGTCATGTGTTTTATTTTTTGAGGAAAAACCATATAAGTTACAGAACATTAGAAAAACATAAAAGAAAATAATTAACACTAAAAAACATAACAATCCCTCTTTCCTATAAGGATTTAGAATATTTCTTACGGGTGGATAATATGGATTAGCATTAGAGATTGGATACTTAAACGACTTGTAGTTTATAATAACCTAATTTTAAAGCAATTATTCAATGTTTAAAAAAATATATGATTATAAAATAATCTTCATATAAATCTTAAATAATTTTAAATTTATCTAACCAGATTTTTTTAAAAAATTTAAATTTATAATTTTCACTATATATATATATATATATATATATATATATATATATATATATATATATTAAAAAACCTAACAAATACTTCTCAATGGGCTAGCCATGTTGTAAAATTGGGTCAAGTCATTGGCGTCTATGAGGACATGGGCTAGGTGTTCTTGGCTCTGAAGGTCCTTAAGTAGAGGGTGTATGATGATACCAATATCTCAATTATGAGTCAAGGGTCTTGGTAACTCATAAACTTTAGGTACATCTCTTTTTACAAGTTCATTTTAAGAACAAAACCTACCGTTAGATTCTAAACTCAAACATGATACAATACCTCTTGAAATCCCAACATATAGTGAATTTGAGCCAAATTGCTATATTGACAACCCATCACATTTGGCTTTTCAAGGTGTTTTGTTAGGTGCGCATTAACATCAAAGCATGATCCAGGCATGCTGTAATGAATTTGAATGTGCTTCCCTATTTAACTTCTTGAACAAAATCATCCTAGCTACAAATATTCTGTTTTACAAGAGACTTCTTTTCTTAAGCAAAAGCAATTGCAGATGCCCTTTCGCTTATCCATTGAATACCTTTTGTTCCCTTTTTCATTCCGCGTTCCCCTTTCAAGTTGGACTGCAAGTTAAATTCGACATGATGCCTTCACATAAATGGGACTACACACCCCACGTTTTCATGCCTTCACTTGCATGGTATTACACGCCCCTCTCCTTTTTCTCTTCTTTAATGTCTAAAGCCAATCTGAAAGCAAAGTGCAATTCACACTTTCAGCATTTCAAAATCTGACGAAAGAATGTCCAGACGTTGGCAGTGTATATGTTCGAAGGAGAATGAAAGGAACAACTTCTAGATCTCCAAATATAACATCAACTTAATGATATAGTTCTCACTGTTTAAAGGAGAAATATTTGTTTTTACACATAAACTCATTAATATTTCAATCTCCCATTGATTCTCGAAAGTCTACTGGTTTACACACTCCCTGTTTCATTACACGTTGTGTCGAGTTGCGGTTTTTCTATTCCTCTTTCATACCAGGCTTTCATGGTGTAGTCCTTTTTTGTAATAATAAAACAAATAAAGTGAAGAGACTTACATAGAAAGAGTGAAACATAAACTTGAAGGGCTTGACTAAGTAATACGATAAGTGAGTGATGATTATTAATTTTTATGTTTTAATTTCGGCTTTCATTAGTAATCTGATCATAAGAAAGAATGTTTTTTCATAAACACATAAATTTAAATTTGGATGATTTATCTAAAAGTTAATTTTGACTTAAATAGGTAAAGCTATAATTTTAAAGTGCAAAAATAGTTTATGATTAATACTGTAATGATTGGATTTTTGGAGATAAATTCATACATTGATTCGAGTATTTAAGTTATTTATTTAGAGGTCCTAAACAAAATCTTTTGAAATAATATAGGCCGGTTAAAGATAATTTTTAGTGTCAGACTATCATTTTTTTATTTTTTTATAAAGGTTTTTATTGGTCTATCTAGTTAGTTCTCAATTAATTTATTTTTGAATCCAAGGTTTCTAATTGGAATGTCATTTTTTATTTTACTTTTTATTATTAATTTGATGTTTTAGTTGAAATTCTTAATTAGAAACATCACTTATATAAATTTTAATCTAGTTAGAAATCCAAAATATATCTTAAACCAATCTAATTAGTTTGGTTTTTGTTTGTGTACTCCTTTTAGATATTGACATTGTAAGCTTCTATTCTTTCGGTTACCATCTTTTTAACGGTACTATTTTAATTTAACTCTACTGTAAATGTAAAAATAAAATAAAAAATACACGTAGACTACGTTTCCTTGATGCTGCCACGAATTGGTATGGAAGCCAACTAGAAAATAACTGCTAATCCAACCTGGCTAGGTAGCTTTTATGATTTGCTATATTATTTAGCAACTTATACTCTGTATGCATGATAATTTCATTCATTTTAGTGTATTTTAAAATTTAGATTTCAATAAAATAAGAATATTTAATCATATATAATAATAAAAAATAGAATATATATATATATAATTGAAATCTCTTATTTATTTTCTTAAAAGATATATTATTGAAATTTTATATATTTTCATCACTCTCTTGTAAAACAAGAAAAAGTCATATTTATTAAATTAATAACGTCTATGTGTTTTTATATTGGCTTATGGACAACCATATAACACTTATAAGAAAAAACAATATATCTTAATAATTTTTTTTTAAGAATAATGCATTTTTCATGGTAACAAGATTGATGGGTCAATTTAAATGTTATTTAAAAAAAAAACTTAAAGTGATATTATCTTAATAAAAAAAATAATTTTATATAAAATCTAAGTTAAATCATATTTTATAATTATCATCGCACTTTATCATGTTAAAGAATAATGCATCTTTCATGGTAAATTTAATTTTACTTTAAAATTATAAAAAGAAAGGTTTTATAACAATGATCACACATCTTATTATTATTATGTTAAAGGATAATGTATCTTTTCATCAATTTTCATAGTAACTTTAATTTTATTTTAAAATCATAAAATGAGAGATTTAGTCATAAAATTACTCTTGAGCTTTCATCAAAGGTATTTTTTAATTAGTACACAATATGGATATCTTCATCTTATACATATTTAAATAATAAATAAAATATTAATTAAAATAATTACATAAATTCTGGTCAAAATATTTTTTCTGAAGACTGGTTTCAGGTGTCAGATTAACTACGGTAAATAAGAAGACTAATCGTATTATTTTGTTAATATAATGAAAAATATATCAATTTGATTGTGTACTTTGATCATGCACTATATTTCTGGAAGCCGTATATTACTGTATATATTAAAAAAAAAAAAAACGGTGTACAAGGGAAGGTGTGAGGATTTGGTAACGAAAATGCCTTCTGTTGTGTATGTATCACGCTGAAGATTAAACAATAATTTTTCTTAGAGAGAGAGAAAGCAAAAACGGCGAACTAATTAATTAGTCAAGACGACCACTGAAAGGTTCAATTAAACCGGCCAATATTGCGTTATTTATTTTTAATTCTTTCATAAAAAAAAAAAACCAGAAAGGTTTGCAGGTGATTTTATATTCTTCAGCGCTAAATATTATGTCTATTTTTCTATTTATTTCTTCATCTGTTGTTTTCTCATTATAATTACAATTCTATCATAGCTAAGCACACGAGGAAGAATTAATTCTTTTTTATTTGACAGACCAATTTGTGCATTAAACATTTTTGAATCTTTTCTTTAGATAAGAGCATATTTTTTATACCGACTTATTGCATTTAAAGTATTAAAGAATAATATCTAAACTATTGACAAAGAGTCACTTAATCATTTAAATTTTTTTAATTGAGATGCTCCTTTAAAATGATATAAAAAATTTTCATTATTAAATGAGTTTGATTCTTATCTTTTTTTTTCTAATTAAAATAATAAAACTAAGCATAATAAAATAGTGATTGATGAATTTATGTAAGTTTCAAATAATTTTTTTTTATTTAAGAATGTGTATTAAAAAGTAATATAAAAATAATAAATTTAATAAAATTTGATAGATGATGGATAAGGTTTCAACCAACCCCTCGAGGCTAAAGAAGAAACACCTTTGATTTCATTGGAATAATAATTAATGGAGAAAGCAATGTTGTTTAAATGATTATAACGTTGTTATAAGAATGCTGTTTCATTAGGCTGAGGATTTTTTTGGACATAAAATACCAATTTGACAATATTAGAGTGGTTTCAAGATTTACAAGAGTTTTTTTCATTTGTTTGGAATTGTATTTGAGCTACTTTCAATTATGTGAATGACTTTCTAATGGCTTGCATAATTCTATCTCAATAATTGTTGGAAACGGAGCTCAAACATCATTTTAAACTTCAAAATTATTAAGAGATTTACTCTCAAATACAAGTTTTCTAGTCTTTATGTGATCTGTACAAATACAAATGCTTTCATCTGTAAGATGGAACATGGAATGACTTTACATGAGATTGTTCTTTATCATGGAGGAAAAGATTTTGAAAGAATGAAAAGGAAAGCAAACTTTTGCAAATGTTATCTACGGTTTTTTTAAGCCTAAATGTTGTAAATAAGAAGATTTGGAGACTGGATCCAAAAGCTTTTTTTTTTTCGGTAAAAACCTGCTCAACCTTAATTGATTAATTTTTTTTTCAAGGATATAAACCATTAATTTTGATTCATGGTCCTCTTCCGCTCCTCCGAAGGTTGAGCTTAATCTTTGTCTAATTATTACGAATAAACTACCTACAAAAACTTTTCTCCACTAATAAAGAATCATTATGATATTTAATAGTTCTATCGATATAATTTATCCGTCAGTATGAGATTAACATGCCTCAGTGAATTTTTTTATCAACTAATTCATCAACGGTACACCGTTTATTAGTAATTCCACCATATGTCTCTAATTTTGCCATAAAAAAAAAAAATTGATGGTTTAATAGATGTAGAATGCATGTCAAAACAAAGTCTCCACTGAAAATATGTTAATAAAAATATTCCATTAGTATATATTCATTTGTGATAGCGGTATATATAATAATTTTTTTTAAATTCTTCAAAATATACCAACCAGATAAATTTTATATGTAGTCCCATCGATAAATTACCGATGGAAGTATTTTGTTACTGATTATGGCATAGACAGTAAATTTGTTCTAACTTTCTAGAAAATACCGATATAAGGATTCTGTCATAAATCCATCCGTAATAATTAAAAAAATAAAATTGTATAGAATAATTAATATAACATTGTCTAAATAAAAAAATAATTAAAAAATAAAATTATATAAAATTGAAATATGTAAAAATAAAATTGAATAATATAATAAAATTTAATATTAATAAAATCAAAATATTTATTATAATTTTATTTGTACAAATAAAAATTAAACTAGAATAATGGAGGCACTGGAGGAGGAAGAGGAGGCTGGTCGTTCTTGAGACCATATGACCAAAAAAGTGATGTATATGTATCACTCATTTGTGATCTCATGTTCATGATCATTTGAGAAAGTTGTTCATAATGTCGGGAATTGCTTATATTTTTTTTTTATTACATGAGCCATATATTGTTGCAAGGTCACAAACTCCAAAGACTAGGTGCTCAATACCAATTGGGAGCTCCCAACGGTTGAGATACTATGGGTCACTCACAAGTTTTTGGTCGTAGTGTTGGAAAGTTTGTATACTTGATTTCTATTGGGTTTACCAAACAATCCTGTCTTCATCCATAAATTCAGATTGAAAACCTGGTGGGTCAAAGAATTGTCGTTGTATCTCTTCCTCAATAAGCTAGTATATGTCTCCTAAAAATTAAAAGAAGAAGAAGAAGAAATCATCAAATTCAATTCAAGAAAATAATAACTTATAAAAGAAAATAGTTCAACAAACATACCACAAAATATTGAGCATGGTTATCGATGAATTGTTGCGTCCTCTTTTAATGGTCTTCACTCAACATATGCGTTTTAATAAAAAAACTCTATTAGGCTAGGATCACGTCCAAAAGACATGGCTTGTAAGAAAAAAAAAATTGTAAGTTAAATATATTTATAAATAAAAACTAATTAATTAGTCTTAGATGTATTAAAATTAATCTTACCATCTGCTTAGTATAAGTAATGAATGGGATGGAGTCGCCAATTTGTGTAGTAATTGAATCGTAAATTTGTTGGTTTTGATTCTCTGTATCGGATTGTGAGTGTCCTTTGAACTCCTTAGACATCACATGCTGGATATATTGTGCCTATATATCCTCTAGGAAGTATGACAGCTTAAAATCCCTCTAAATCATCATGTCATTCTAGCCTTGTAGACCGTTATCTCTAGAATATTTTTTTTCTGTGCTTCATACCAAAAGTCATGCAACCTACATTCATGAATGGATTTTATATTAGTTAATGACAAATTAGATTTTAATATATTATTTTTTAAAAATATCATATCGTTTTTTACTTTACCTAATTACTACGTGATTCTCCCACCCCCTCCTCACAACATTGTCACTCATGCTATCCCACTTGAATTTGTGATGTGTATAATACATTTATTAAAAATAAATCAATAATTGCAATATAACTTAAAAATAGCTAACATTTATTAAAAACACTAACCTAAAATCTTCTAAACCATGAATCAATATAAAGTTTTCAATCAGGATTTCTAGAAATCTGACTCCATTGAAACAATGGAATCTCCATTAATGATTTAAATTCCAATATTATTACTTAGATAGTCTTAATACTTATGAACCTAAAAATCAATAAAATTAAAACAATATTAATTGATTGTTCACAAATTACATTAAAAGAAGAAGAAAAACTCAAATAAATACAAACTTTGAAACAAACTTACATTGAAAGGTCGTCTTTCCAATGTATCTCATACTTGTGAGTGCATTGACCCAGCTACAAAAACACATTACCTCTATATTGTGAAACCACACTAGAAGAGACAACGTCATGAGTTGCCGCATGGGCCTCTTATTAGTCAGCACATAATGATATGTCATAATCGCTGCTAGAAGAACTAGTTGCAGCCATATGCTCACAATATGCTATTGATTTTGTTCTATGCATCTACACAAGTTTGATGAATAATAACATAATTAGATTTGATTGAAAAAAAAAGAAGATTGACAACACCTCTCATATTGAAGACTACCAAAATTGTTAAAACCCGCAAATATTGACATGATATATGCCACAAATCAATTGATTTTATTTTATTTATACCATAAATTTTGAATTTTTGAATTTGATCTCATTTTCAACATAATAATATAATATTTCTAATAATAAAATAGAAAAAAAATCATATATATAAGCTAACATCTATACAAATTTAACCAAACAAATATACAAAAAAGAATTAAATTTATTTCTATATGTTCAACTAACATTTATACAAATTCAAAAATAACAATTAAAATTCAACAAAACAACCAAACATTCTATTATGCAATATATATAATAAAATTGAGATAAAACAATTAAATTTAATCCTATATATTCAATTAACATTTATATGGCAAATTCAACAATAACAATTAAAATTCAACAAAACAATCAAACATTCTATTATGCAATATATACAATAAAATTGAGATAAAATAATTAAATTCAATCCTATATATTCAATTAACATTAATACGACAAATTCAATAATAACAATAAAAATTCAACAAAATAATCAATCATTATTGCAATAAAAACAATAAAATAGCCAACAAATTCATACAAAAAACACTATAGACTTTAGGAATGAAAAATACTTATCTTAATAATATGTTTACTTTTAAACTTTATCTACATACAATACAAAAAACAAAAAATTGAAAATACATTGTTAATAAATTGAAAAAAATAAAAAATAGATAATCATAACAAGTGAGGAGAACCACAATACATACCTTTTAAACTTTGAAGATGAAGATAGAACTATAAATAGAGATTAAGAGGAAAAAAACAAAGAGCTATGAGATTGAAAATAGATAAAGATGAAGGAGAGAGAAAAATGAATTGAAAGGACTCTCACTGATACTTGTACCAAGTTTTTACCAATAGAATATTAAATAATATTTTTCTAAATTAATCCATCAATGATTCCCTCAGTGAATTTACTTTAAAATTTTCATTTCGCATAAATGTTTTCAAAAAACCCTCTAGAGTTTTCATATTTCATCGATAATTCTTTCATTAATATGAAACAATACACATGGTTAAAGATGCATTAATTACTCATGCTTTGAAATTCGCAGTCCATTGATGAATAAAAGCACTTTAATTGACATCACCGACATGAAAAGTGAACATTTCCCTTCACCTCTTGGAAAACATAAACATATAAAAAATCATCAGTTTTTCCATTGGTGATGTGTGAATAGTACCCATTGCTACAAGAAAACCCTAATAGTTTTTGATACGTTGGTGTTTCCATCGGTAATGTGGGAATTGTTCACTTATTTTTCTCTTAGCCTTTAGAAAACATTAGTGGATAAAAAACCATCGATGATGTGCATAATGAATGACAATTTATGTCTGTTTTCATGTCTATCCTTTCTATAAATACTAAAATTGAATATTGTACACCTAACATAATAACAATAGTTCACAAATGAATTATGAAATAAATATTTCTGCATCCATAAATATTAAATTATAAAAAAAATATTATATTTTCGCGTTCTGATAGTTAGTCAGAATTATCTTCTTCTTCTTTAAATGAATCGTTATCAGCTATACCATAATCTTTAACATTGATGATATTAGTATCATCATCTTCATTAATTTGTGATTATCTACTAGAGCTCATAATAACATTCAACTCCCCAACATCAATAAGACTACTATCAAAGATATGAAAATTTAAAGTTTCTTCTAAGTTAATCGATAAAGCAACTTGATATGGTTCAACCAACTCACTACTTGAAAGACATTATCTCCTATACTTGTGTCTTTGTTCTCATCTTAAACAAGCTTTACATAACCTATAGGTTTTGTTTTTAAAACAGATAATCAATCAACTCTTGAATGATCCTTTCTAAAGGAAGGGGTATATGTATAATAAATTTGCTGGCATTACTTGGCGAAAATAAAAACATCATTTACGTTGTAAAGTCTAGCTTTTGAGTTAATTTTGACCAGATCATAGTAGGGATCTATTCTGATTCTTTTGTCAGTAGTGTCATGTCAATAACATTTGAATAAAAACACTATATTATGCTCACTATAATATTGTAGTTCAACAACCTCTTCTAATCTATCATAATAGTCAACTTCAAACTTATTACTAGTTGATCCCTTAACACAAACACCATTGTTATGTGTCTTTTTTATATGTCTATATTCTTTAATATGAAAATATATCTATTGATAAAATACCTGTTCTAGCACTTCACTTTTTGTTTAGGATCTAAGCTTGGTAAAGAAAATAAAGCACTAGCATTCCTTTTAAATTGATAAATTATGTACATCAAGTACACCAATGAAAAGTAAACGAGAATTTTATAATGAAAATTGTTCATTTTGTAAACAAAAAATTTAAGATTTCGCTAGTTATGAGTTATTAGATAGTAAATATTGTACATGTTGCCTATGAGGTTTTCAAAAAGTATATGAGTTTGTGATATTGAAAAATATAAACAGTCCATTTACAACAAAGTTTATGTAGCATATATATTTACTGAATAAAAGGTCTCAAACCATCATAGTTAAATAGCACATAATTATGTGATTGTTTGAATTCTATTTTAGAAAAATATCTTTCCCTTACAACATTTTCAAATTGGGTAGTCTATGATTATAGAATACCGACAAGTTCTCACTTGAAGGTACTTCAACACCATTATCATGTTGTGGAACATGGTGGATTCTTATTATCAGATAAGGCTCAAAATAGTATGGTACAAATGTTGAGATCTCCTCAATAATATAGGCCCCACATATCGAAGCCTTAATATGCACTTTATTTTTAACATTTTTCTTAAGGTTGAATAAGTACATGGATTGAAATAAAAAAATATTTTCAATTTAAAAAAATAAAAATAAATTAATAATTAAATTGCAACTGTAATATCTAATCTCTCAAATAAATACATATATCTATATTGGACTAGGCCCCTAACTTTTGCCTTATAAGGTAAATATATTGGTAAATGCTCTATCAAGTCAAAAAATAATAGAGGATGAATGCTCCACCAAATTGCTGACACATCATATTAAGAGGCTTGAAACGAATATCATCGAGATAATAAGCAAACTTAAGATACTATTCCTCTTGAGCACCAAATCACGATAAGCTAATGGAATGAGTGTTTGCATAAACAGGTAATATTCATGGCTCTTCATTCCATACAATCTGTATTCCTCTAGATTAACCAACCTTGATAAATTTGAGGTATGTCTATCGGGAAAACATAGATTCTTAAGCTATTGGTAGACTAATAGTTATGCATTCTTTTTTAAGGTGAAGCTTACACTAAGCTTTATAACCCGTAACCCACCAAAAACCAACTCCATATTTTTACAGATACAAAACAATGCAATATCTATTCTACCCTTGATGTTGTCCTTTATCTTTCCTTTCATGTCCATGACTATATTGAAAATATTCTCAAACACATTCTTTTCTATGTCCATGATATCAAGGTTATGATGGAGGAGATTGGTCTTTCAACAGAAAGCTCTTAGAAAATACTTTACTTTACCTAGTTATGGGTTAAAACAAAATTAGAAAACTTCTGCTTACCAGACTACAAACCCAACACAATGTCACCGTACTCTAACACCACGCCATATAATTCTTCACTAGAAAGGCATGGGCTATAACTTCTTTTTCAACTTTGCCAACAAAAAAAATCATTTATGTTCTTTTTATACCTGAGATTTATTGGTAAGAAACACCGGTGCTAATAAAAAAAAGACATTTTACTCTTATTTGTTAGCGTGAATTCCTTGTTGTTTTCCATACAATATAAACATACTAATTTGTCATATGTGCTCTAACCAGAAACCATTTTATAAGCTAAAAAATCATTGATATGCCATATCAAAGCTACCCTCATAAGAAAATTTTATTTTCTTGATACATCATAAGTCAAAAGCCTTGGAGGACCACAATTGCACTAATTCATCAATCAACTATCAAAGACAAACATCAATATTTTAGCCTAGAGTGTTAGGATCAGATATGATTGTAGATAAAAACATGAACTCCGGCCTCATACACATCCCTAATGTCAAGTTGTAAATCGTGAGTATAACCGGTCAACAAGAATAAAGAGTAGCAAATGACCTGAAAGAATTGAATTTGTTTGTATAAATGACTTGAAAGATAATTTTGTCATAATCAGCTTTACTCAATCCATAATCGGACTTGATGGTGAACATCTGTGTGACGACCAATAATTTACTGTGATTTGTGCAACCAGCTTTCACACCTGTAAAATTAAATACAAATTAAATGTCAAGATATTTGTTTGAAATTATTATAATTTGATAGTAAAAAAACAAAAAAAACTATGAAAACTAATTTAAAATCAATAAATATTAAAGAATAAAATTAATAAAAAATTGAATAAAAATTTAATATTAAAAAAAAATTAAAAAAAAAACACTTAATCATCTAAACTCATATAATTTGGAACCATCTGAAGTGGATGGTAATTAGTTAGGATGAAAGTGAAGAGCGTGAGTGTCCGAATTCAGATTATAATAATAAAGGATTTTGAAACCACTATCTATCAATTTCACCGCAAGTGCAAGGCTAGCCTGCACTCACATTGGGTCGCATCAATTGTTAAATTAACAACCTTCATCTTTTCTCTTCTTTGTATTTTTTTAGAGAGATCCAGTTGTGGCTTCAGCATTACAGGCAGGATTGTATAATATTATACAACAGTAAAAATTCCAATCTATGAATTTGTTTTTTGACGTTCTTGATCGAGTTATCAACAGATCTTTGACTTATTAATAATGAATTCCTTATCCTTATAATAAAGTTATTGGTCAAAATCGTTTTTTGAATATTTGATCTTGAAAAAGATTTATTATAAGAGAAACTCAGAGAATATATGTAGTCTATAACGGTGACTAATTCAATCTATTATGTTAATACGTTTTTGTTATCACGTTAACTATAACTATTACTACTAATTAATTCCATGGCGGTTTAATCTTTAATGATGAGCTAATTATGTTCTATTTATGAGAGAAAAAATATATATTTTTGATAGAGTCTGTGTGTGTGGGTGGAGGTATTTGGGATATTATAAAGTCATTATAACTATCTTGCTATAACTATCCTTAAGGAGAGGAGTGGCACTTCATTATCATAATTTTTAATTATATGAAAAAGAAAAAAATATAGAGCATCAAAATAACTCAGTCGTCTGGTTAATTAGAATAATTAGCTGATCAGATTAACTCAGCCATGGAAAATAGTGCTTAAAAAAAATAGTATGGTCAACTCAAAGCCAAAGGTTGAATGCATGAACACAAGCGAGCAACTGCTTGCGGCCCCTGTTGTATTTTCTTCTTCTCTTCTCTCGTCTCTTTACCCACAGTATCACGGCATGCAGTCGATGCCAGGCGCCCACTAACTTTGCCCTCGTTCTCATTTTCAACCCTCAAAAACTATTCCACAGTCTCGAGACGTGCACTTCTCTGTCATTTTGCCCCCGTCACTCGCTTTGGCCCTTTCAATGGTGGGGCCACATCATTACTTATCCACTCATTTTGTGCCAAGTGGCAACACTTTGGATGGCTCCCGGAAGAAAATTCTTGCCAACGTGTTTTTATGTGTTAGTGCTTTGACCATGGAAAGGCAAAAGCAAGACAAGTAAGACTTGTAAAACAGGGGGGGAAAAAAATAAAAAAAGAGCATTAAAATTTTTGTTTCCAGAATTATCTATCTGAATACTTTGAAACCGTACTATTAAATATGCTAGCTGCATCCCTAAAAATAATAATAAAAATTCTCTCCATTGCTCTAAATCCTCCAAAAAAAATTATCCCCTTTAGACAGAAATTTTTTTTTGATTGAGTCCCATTGCTAATTAACTTTTAATTCCTTAGGGTTTTTTTTTTAATTTTTTGCTGTTGATTATCATGGCTGATATAGAAATTCCTGAATACTTTCTATGTCCCATATCGCTAGAAATCCTGAAAGATCCAGTAACAACAATAACAGGCATCACATACGAGCGAGAAAGCATAGAACAATGGTTGAAGACAGCCCAAGGAAACCCTACGTGTCCAGTAACAAAGCAGCCTTTGCCAGGAGATTCTGAGTTGACACCAAATCACACATTGAGGCGGCTAATTCAATCATGGTGCACTCTGAATGCCATCGATGGCATCGATCGAATTCCCACTCCGAAATCTCCTGTCAAGAAGAGCCAAGTCCTTAGACTCATCAAGGATCTTGATGTCCCTGATCATCACTCCAGTACTAAAGCATTAATGAAACTGGAAGCCCTGGCCGCAGATAATGAAAGGAATAGGATTTGCATGGTGGAAGCTGGCGTGGCAAAAGCTATGGTTCTTTTCATTATAAAATGTTTCAAAGAAGGAAAGACAACCGGCCTTGAAGAAGGTTTGAGAATTCTTTATCTTATTTGGAACCAATCACAAGAAATCAAGCTTCTTGTCAAGGAGAACCAAGAATTCATTGATTCATTAACATGGATCTTACGTTGTAAGATAGATAATCATGTTGCTGTCAAGACTCACGCAATGCTAGTATTGCACAAAACAATATGCGTTGTTTGTCAAAAGCTATTGGGGAGATTAGAGGTTGATTTCTTCAAAGAGATCATAACAAGGGTTCTTAGGAAGAGAATCTCTAAACTGGCCATAAAGTCAGCCTTGCTCATCCTAACAGAAGTGTGTTTTGGGGGCAGAAACAGAATGAAAATTGTTGAAGCTAATGCGGTTTTTGAGCTCATTGAACTAGAGCTAGAGAAACCGGAGAGAAACATCACAGAGCTCATTTTTAATCTTTTGGCTCAGTTGTGTTCATGTGCAGCTGGGAGAGAACAGTTTCTAAAGCACGCAGGAAGCATTGCCATGCTTTCAAAGAGGGTCCTTAGGGTTTCTCCAGCAACAGATGATCGAGCAGTGCACATACTTGATTCAATCTCAAAATTTTCTGCTGGAGACGAAGCTGTTCTAGAGATGTTGAGAGTTGGTGCTGTGTCAAAACTCTGCATGCTTATTCAGGCAGACTGTGCTCCCTATTTAAAAAAGAAAGCAAGAGGGATCCTCAGGTTGCACTCCAATACGTGGAAAAATTCTCCTTGCATTGCCGTATATTTGTTAACAAGGTATCCATAATTAATTAATCCTTTAATTCCGTCTTTTCCTCAAAGAATGTTTTGTACAACCTATATAAAACACTTTCAAGATTAGATAAACAAGCAGAAGAGCTTATGGTTTATGTTTGGTTATTATCTTAAAATAAAAAATAAAAAAATAATAAGGAATGAAAAAGCATCTCCTTATATTTTTTACTAAGAAAACATAAAAATTCATTTTAAAACCATTAAATGTCTTTATATATATATATATATATATATATCATTTTTCCCAAGAGATTTCTCAAATTTGAATTCAAGAAAGAAATAAAACATGATGTATATTTGTATATAAATTAAATAGATGGTCTTAGCATTGTTGCGAGGTGATTAGTAAATAATATGAATGGTTATTGCAATGGCAAATGAAAGTGATAAATTCACGTTACTGTGAATTAGGATAATTACCAAGTCCAGGTGTCTCAGTTTAACAAACATGTCAAGCTAGTTCTACAATGACTGAGCTTGGCAACAATACTAGACCCATGTTCTAGGGTCTAATGATAATACCAGACCTAGACACATAGGTCTAGCAACTAGGTCAGACTCGTGTGCTTGGGCCTAGCGATAACGTTAAACTCATGGCACCTGGTGAACATGCGACAACACCAAACCTAAGCCATCTAAACTTGACAACAACGCCAAACCCATGTGTTTGGGCTAGTGACAACGCTCAACTTAAGACGTTTGATTCTGACAACTATATTAGACCCAAGCATCTGGGCATTACAACCATTCCAAACCTAGACACTTGGGCCTGACATCCACTCAAAACCCGGGTGCCTGAATATGGCATGGCAAGGCGATGTAAAATCTCAATTGCATGACTTAATGATAAGATTGATATAAAAATAATTTAAATATAAAATTATTAGTGGTATATATAATATTTATTCTATAAAAACCTGATATCTATATTGTGGAGTAAAAAAAAATAAGGAAAAAAATTCCCATTCTCTACCTGAGGGCAAGAAATTTATCTTTTTTTAATTCAAAAATAAAATAAGAAAAGACAAAGGATTTATTTAGAATGGTTTGGGTGGGACTGCAAGATGAATGTGTTATCTAAGATAAATCTCAAAAAATAGGTCTAACAATCATGTTAAATCTAGGCATTTGAGTCTGACAACCATATTGAAACAATAAAAACATCTACACATGCAACCTTATTTTTATTAAAATTCAAAGGTAATTTTATATTTGAACTATTTTAATAAAATAAAAGGATTGTGAAACCTCTCAACACATATATTTCCCCCTCTCATGTATTCCCCCCTCTCAGGAGTATAGTTGTATTTTTATTGTTTATTAAAAAAAAAAACAAAAAAAGCCCTAAGATTAAAATTTTGTTTTCTGAAGAGCAAATCAGTATTTATATTACAATCCAAAAAATCTGAACGGAGTATTTTGTCCCCTATCATTCTTTCAATACTAAATATATTCAATGGAAAAGACAACCCTATTCATCTGCTTGCTTAGCAAGTTTTTATGGGTAATTACATTATTCTGATTAGTGTGGAATATCGGCATAATACATGTTGTAATATTTATTCGTAACTTATTGAGATTTTAATTTGGATTCTATCTCGATCCGTCTTTGATTTCACTTCTATTTTGTGAGTTTTGCTTAAGTAGGAGACCAGTAATCGTGGTAAAATTTGAATTTTCAGAAACTGTGGAACTTTCTTATTTTGGGAAACTAATTTGAGTAAATTATTATGCATATTTGTACTTCTATATGCTCTCACCTGCACACCACCGTTTGCAAACATGGGAAAGTGAAACTCTGCCTACATGAACGCTAGTAGGAAAATCCAAGAACACTTGAAGGGATGCCGGTGCTAAATCAAGTTTCAGAGGTTACAGGTATGGTAATGAAACCGGGTCTGGCTCATGACCTGGTTTAAAATTTAAATTACAAGTTAATTAGGTTGATTCAGACCAATTAAAATAATGAGGGTTTTAATTTTTAATCTACTATTATATCATTTTGAATTTTATTTAAAAATTACCTTATATTTTGATTTGATGAATCAAGTTAAATTGAATCAATTTTAAATTGATTTTTCTTAAATACTCGGCCTGAATCAATGATAGATGAAATGATAGATTAATGGGGTACTAGATCAACTTATCAAGTTTACAGTTACAATAATTTTTATCTACATCTATGAGAGGTCAAAAATTGTATGGTCGGCTGGAAAAATGTTTGAAGTTTTTTAACTGATGATTCCAAGGGAAAAGGTCCACAACTCTAGTTGCTAACCATGCACTAGGCAGGCTCAAATGCCTTTATATGTTAATTAGCAGTTCTCTGGAGACGAAGTGCGCTTGTTAAACCCTTCACATGAGGTATAATATTTAGATTTGGAGTTAAAATGAAGGTTCTATCATGTTTGTATAGTTCAAATGAGTTTTATTCCAAACAAATAATAGCAAGTAACCTATATATATATAAGTTTTTTATTTATTTTAAGTAAATATGATGGTATATACATGATGCTTAGAGAAAGTTAGTTCTATACGTTGTAAGATACATAGTAATATATAAAATCATATGTAGTCTTACTTAATTAGTTTGATCTCTTGGATTAAAGTGGTTTTTTTGACATGATATTTTATTGATCGGTTTCATCTAAAAACTAAAGGGGATAAGTTGGAGACAAATGTGAAAGGATTAATGTATTTTAAATGCACTAAACTTACGTAGAAAATATACATGCCTTTAAAATTGTAAAGAAAGAAAGCTTAGTTCTGAGTAATGTATAAACTGATTTTAGATTAACTTTTACTATTTAATATATATATATATATATATATATATATATATATATATATATTGTGTGTATATATAATAAACCAAATTTAAACTTTTGAATTAAAATAAATTTTTAATATGATATTAGAATTTTAATTTCAAATAATCATAAATTTAAATTATATCATTTTTATTTTATTATTTAATTAAAATTATTTAACAACATAAAATAGTTTGAATTTGGGTAACTTCGTGTTAAAAATAATATAAATTAAATTTTATAATCTCATATAATTGTTTAAGTTTTTTGATTGATTGGGTTATTTAATAATATAAAAAACTTTTTTTTGTTCAATTTTCATAAAGTTCTTCATGTGGTATATGCGTTCTAAGTACTGTATGCGTTTACTTTGAAGCAATGGTACTAGCAGTAAAGCTTGACTAATGACTACCATGTAGCCTTTTACCTTTATTTTATGTTCTATATAGTGTCATCGATTTGTTATAATATCATTTGAACATACAGCATCATTAACAACACACACAAACACGTCACCAATGCATGAAACGAATCGAAAATAGTTATTTCCTGTTTCAGGTTTTTTACCTGCAATTTGGATGCTCTCTGGTATATTTCTTACTATATCCTGAACATGCTATTTGTAATAAAAGCAAGTCATAGGATCTTCTTGTATCTTGAAGCCAGTGGCCATTGTGTAGATGACCGATTTTAGCGTTGTCTGCATCTGGCTAGGGAACTCTTGCTTCAACACGGAATGATGATCTAAAAGGTGAAGCATATGTCATAAATACAAAGAGAATTGGTTTAATTATAAGCATTACATGCCAATTATACTATTTAGAAAATTCAAAACACGTATATATATAATTTCTTCAGAGGTGAGTAGGTGAGTATAGTTGACCAAATAGCAGCTTGAAAATTTTCAAATTGAATCATTAATGAAACGAGAGAGGCTAAGAGGGGTGAAGATCTAATTTTATTGTATATATTTGAAGATGTACCTAATGGAAGCGTCAATAAAAGAAATTTAAAATTACATTATTTTCATTCCATCTGAATATTGCTCGCTAATGTTGATGGTTGAGAACTTAAAGTTGCCGTTATCTTATGGGATATGAGCTTTAATCGATCAATGGGCTGGAAAAAACAAATTCACCATCGACTGAATGTTTTCTTTTGAAGTATTAGCTAATTCAAAACTTGTTTTTTTTTTGTTGATAAAAAAACTAAATTACCTTATTTAACCACTTAAGTTTTTAATTTAAATGAATTTTTTTAAATAATTTTAACTCTTATTGATTTCTCTAAATGTTTAGTCAACATTGATTTCAAGTCAAATAATAACATTATCCACATATATGATTAGTCATTATAATTCATGAAGAGAAAGACATATCTATCATTTCCATATTTTATTGATTTTATAACTAATATTCATTCCAAGCTATCGTTTATTGAATATTAAAACTAGAAACTTCATTATAGTGTAAGAATGATTATAATTCAAATTCTTTCATATAGGTTTTTTTTATTTATCAAGGATACATACATTCCTCGACATGATTTACGGGTAGGTACGTAGCCACTTCTAAAAGCCAAACTAAGAAAAAGATCCTGCCAACTTAAGATCCCTAGTTGATTATATACTTAAATGTGGGTTGAGAAGTGCTCACCACATAATTATTATCAATTAAGCTACCAACCCATTTGATCATTTGTACAGTGATGAATATTGACTCTTGCCAAACATGATAGTTATATGTGATATTTATCCAATTAAATAATAATATTATTCACATATAGGATCGCTCATTATAAGTCAAGAAGTCATTATGATTCATGAAGATAGAGACATATATATATATATATATATATATATATATATATATATATATATATAATTTCAATATTGTTGATAAATCTTATAACTATTATTCATTCCAAGCTAGCGTTTACTGAATAATAAAAATCGAAACTCCATTATAGTCTCCGCTCTTTATTTCCATAATTCAAGTCATCCTACATGTTGTGTTGAATATTGACTCCTGCCAATTATGATACTTATGTGTGACATTTGCCGAATTAAAATCATATATTGCAGAAATTAAAGATTTCATGTTGACCGACAAAATGCTTTTCTTACAACGCGGTTTCGCCGCTAGTTATAACTCAACTATATTAGTTTTTATTTTTCAAAAAAATCTAAATTCCAACCTTTTCTCTTATTTTTCTTCTGGAATTGGTATTCCGACATGGTAGGTTGTTGCCTTCCTTTCTCTTCACCTCCACTTTCCAAATCCTGAGAAGAGTTCTCGGCCTTGTAAGTTCGCAGAACATAACGTATGAAGAGCTTCTTACCCAACCCTCCAAATTCGATGTTTCATTCAGAATTTAGAAAGCGAAGGCTGTTTCAGGTCAACTTCAAACTCTTACACCAACGAAGTCTTCTCAGTAACATTGTAAAGTGTGCCCTTCCTTGTTCCCAGATCTAGTTAAAAGAATACAAACTACGCAACTGCTATATCCATGGAGGATTGGCTGCCATTGATGCAAGGTTGAGGAATTACCGAAGGACCATCAAGCAAAACATTTAGCTAGTCCTCCGTTATAAAATTAAGGGGCCATGCAGATAAAAGTCATTTCCCATATCTGCGACGGGCTGCTTGCCTGCTTCGACATGCAAGGGTAGAACATTAATTTTAGTTTAACGTCAATTTGTTTTTTAATATTTAAGAAAATTAAGAAAAGGAACAAGAAAGCCAAATTAATCATATAGTAATCTTCAATATCTTAACCATCAAGGTTTTTTCTTTTTCTTTTTTGTTCTTTACATAATCTTCATCTTGATATGATTAATGAAGAAATTGGTTAATTTGAAACTGTATTAGGTTTTTTTTTTTTTCCTTCCAATTTAAGTAGGATATGGCATGCCCTGTAAAAGGAGGGAGAGTTCGTACTCCTAACTTTCTTCATATGAAGTAGGACATATAGTATGATCCAGATTACTCTCTCTGTCTCTGCAGTGACTGAAGCTGTATTAGTTAATTGAGCTCTTACTCTCAATGCCATGACAAAAGAAAAAATTACCAATATTTGTGTTTTGTGAAAATGGGCTTCTTAGGTCGCCACTGTATCTGTATTGACATCTCAGAGTGTTAATTTGATTAAAATGGGCTGAAATAAATAGAATCTATAACCCAATTTTGATTAATTTTATAAAATATAAAATATAAAATTAAAAAATCATATATTTATTTTAATAAAAAATATAATTTATCAGCTTATATGAAAACTAGAAATTACAATATATTTTTATCATTTTATTTTTATTTTTAAAATAATCTTTTTCTTTAAGATAATAATATTTGATTACTTTCTAATTCAATTTTAATTCAAATTTAAAGAAAAAGTTTAATTGAAATTTTTTTTTTTTAAAAAAAATAAATTATTATATTATAAATATAAATCTCAGTATATAAAAAAAAACAGAGATAACTTAAAAAAAAATACATTACCATAAACCCTATAAATCTTTTTTTTAAAATAAATATTTATAAAAAAAAAGGAGTCGCGGCTGAATTCTGTACTAGCTGCCGCTGCCCCTCCACCCAGATTTTTCCTGTCTTCTCCCCTGCTCTCAGAACCAACCGTTAAACGCCCCTCCCCTTCATCCCTTTTCTTTTTCTTTTTTTCCTTCTTCTTCTCCTCTTCTTCCCCAGCCTTTAAGAACATACACAGAGCAAGCCTGCCATTTTTCTTTCTCTCCCTGGCTAAAGAACAGCCTTTAGGAACCACGCCTTTTTTCTTCTCCTCTTCTTCCCCAACCTTTAAGAACAGCCTTTAGGAACCACCATCGGCTTCACGCCTTCATTCCCATCAACCTCCAGAAACCACCACACAGGCTTTCCTCCGGTTGCAGGAGACGACTTCATCTCTTCTTTCTCCCCACAGTCCGGCAATGATAGCAGGCTATCAACCAGTATCACCCACGCGAGCTGGATCGTCTCCCTCTCAGCCGCTACCAGCATAAGAGCAGAACAATAGCCTTTGTCAACCCAATCGTAGGTTTCAAACTAGCCCAGCAGGAGCTTCTTCTCTGCGCCACAGCAACAGCATGAGACTTGTTTCAGCAGCTTCCATCAGCAGCATCCGGTTGGCAGAGAACTTGAGTCCCATTTCTTCATATAGCAGCAGCACCTGGAGTCTTTCTTTTCATTGAAACAGCGATGACGGGTGTTCCTCAGCCACACCTTTCCTCAGCTGCAGTGGTAGATGCAGCAGCAACCTTCTCCTCCCAAGGCGCGAAGATTAGCAACATCTCAATTCTCAGCCATCTACATACACCGTGACCAACATCCAGCAAACACCATTGTGCGCATCTTCCAGCTCTAGCAGTAGCACAACGACAACCGTGCGCTTCTCTCTTGCATCACCTACTCATCCTGCACTAGCTGTGAATAGCGCACGTCACAAGCTCCAACAAGCGCTCCTCTCTCCTCGCCATGCTGCTCCGACCAGTGCCCACCTGTTCCTAGGTCGTGAGAAGATTCTGCTCCACCGTAGTCAGTTTCCTTGCTTCTCCTCCGGCCGCAGCTCCAGCTATCACTAGTGTCAGGTAAGTCGAACCTGTTACTGTGCAAGCATGAATTACAATGCATGCTTGCACAGTGCAATAGCAAACCGGTTTGGGCTAGGAAGCGGGTTGGACTACTGGATCCAACCCAGTCCATATGGCTGGGTTAGATCCAGTTTCTAAAAACAAAAAAAAATTATTATTTTTTTATTAAAAATTCAAAATTTTGTGGATTTATTTATTGATATCACACTTAAGAATATCATATTTTTTTAGATTTTGTATGGTCTTTACCAACACCACATTTGAAAATATTTGTAGGAATTGTTCACTGACGCCAGGTAAAATAAAAAAAAAAGGATACTAATTTTTTTAACAATTTAAAACAAAACTAGTAATGCAGCTTACTTTAGATATGACACTTAAGAGGTGATAATATCTTTCTTTTTGCATAACTACTCATGTACTATGGAATCTCTGTTAACTGGTTAGAGTTCTTAGTAACCATAATACTAGATGACAACTCCTTCACTTTTTCCAAAAAAAAAAAGATGTTAGATATCTGTTTTTCTTCCAATCGAGTGATTTATTTTTAGTCGGTCACCGCGATATCCGGATATGACAGAATAATGACTGCACCGGGGACTTCTTAGGACTAAGATTTGCTTTTTCTCTTTTATTGCAAAAAATGTTTGTCATACTTTGTTTTTGTTGAGTGTTGTATGCGTTTATCAAGATTTATTTTTTTTGCCTTTTTTATTGTTTTAGCTTGCATAGTTATTCATGTTTATCATGCATATATGTTGGATATAGATTGTCATAACCTAATTTTAGGTTATTTCCCAAAAAATCAATTTTTTTAAAAAATAAAATAAAAGCTGACAATGTTGAAAAAAAATATCAACGAGGGTTATAAAAATAGAAAAAAATCAAACAGTAATTTTTCGAGAAATTTCAAGGCCTAATTGTACCCTATTATGCCTAAAAATAGAGAAAAATACAAATTAAAGGTCAAATTAAATGATTATTGAATGAATTTGCATAAAAATTGAGTTCAATGATATAATTAAATTTTTAATAAGCCAAAATAATTTAATCATGGGCGAAATTAAATTTTAATTATGTTTAAGAATTAACTTGGGTCTAATTAAGTGCAAAGACTTAATTATACTTTAAATGGGTCAAATTAATTTTGTTTTGGGCTTAATTGGTGAAAAAGTAAGTTTGGGAGCCTATTTTTGGCTTAATTAAGAAAATTAAAATTTTAAGAGATCAAATTTAATTTTTACCAAGTTAATTGATTGAAATTAGAGGCTTAATTGCATTAAATAAAAAAAGTTTAGGGTTAATTTTTACCAACTTAGTCACTTTAATTACTTTAAGTCAATGGTTGGGATCCTTCGCAACTGAATCAAAAGCTAAAAAAATTTTCTTGTGTAAACAAGATTGTCCTTTTCTACTACCTATAAATAAGGGTGGATTTCATGTTCTAAGAGAGGAGAAAATCGAGTCCAAAGTCAACCAAAAAACCAGTCTCTCTCCATTGTGGCCTTCAGCCACCACCACTTCCATTATCGGCTTGACAACCATCCTTTCCACTACACTTCTTCCCTCCTCTGATTTCTTTTTCCTTTTCCTTCATAGCGGCAGTAGCTCATCAACACCACCATTTTCTTTTTCTTCCTTCTCTAGCACCGACAGCAGCAACATTAACATCGTCCTCCACCTCCACAACTGACTTTAACACCATCATTTCCATCAATATAGCTTCTCACCAGTGGCAGAGTAGCAACCGTGACCTTCTCTCTCCTCTCCTTCTAGCCTTTCTCTCTCTTCTGCGACCTTTTCTTCTCCTGGCCATGACCTGCAACCAGCTCCAACCGCCGACCACCAGCTTTTCCACCATCCTCAGCCAAACTAATGACGACCGCCACCACCACGCTAGGTTGTCCGATCTCTCACCCCTTCCCTTTCTTCTTCTTCTTCTTCTCCTTCCTCCCTCCCCTCCCTATTGTTCACTACATGAATAGTAGGCATGAAATATAATTCACATCCTCCTGTTCATGTAGGACATGAATTATATGTTTTTTTGTGTGTGTGTATTATAATAATAAAATAAAAAAAATATGAAATTATTTTTTTTAAAAAAATATGATTTTCTCGTATATTGTTCTACCAATTTTTCATAATATCAAGTTATATATTTACACTATAAAATAAAAATATGGTATTAAAATACTCGGTTTCCCCTAAAATTATTAAAAAATTCAAAACATTTTAAAAAAATCTCAAAAAACTTTTAAATTAATTTCCATTTTCAGAAAAACAATTTTGTTGTATACGGCCAAATCCTGAAATTTTTCCAAGCATATTTTTCATAAAAAAAACAAAAATTGTATCTTTTTCATGTAAAAAAAATAATCTAAAAATGGATATCGTAACCAGTTTATGATTATCTATTAGGATTTGGCCAACATGAAAAAAAAAATCTTTTTCCAATTTTTTTAAATCCAGAAGTAAACTTTAATATTTGTGGGGTGTAAAATTACACAATAAAGTACACCCTTAGATATTAAAGATATAAGATGTAAATAAAAGAGATGCTAAAATTTAGACTTTAGAATGGTTAAGATTTAACCCAATAAAGTAAAGATTCTCTCATGAAGATAAATCTGTCTTGATCCTTAGAAAAAACCAACAAATACCTGACTCAGAAAAAAACAATCAAACAACAATGCAGCTTACCTTAGATAGGATGCACTAGGGGTGATGCGTCTTCCCCTTACACAACCAATCCCTTACTCAGACTCTCGCAGATCATAGGTTCCTAGTGACCATAATACCAGGTGGCGACTCCTAAACATTAATCATAATTTTATGATTAAATTTAAAACATTTTCCAACACATAACACCTCACCCAAGAGGCATGAAAACAGCCTCCGTTGTCGCCAGATAATGTCGCGCTGGCTCGCACCCCGTAATATAAATCTAAGTCTTTGTGCATCACTCATCTTATTTTTAAACTACATGGGTGTTAATTTTAAGATAAGTGAAGGAGTAATGGAACCCCATTGACTTTAGATACTATATTGGCAAGGCTCGCGAAACTATCCAACTCTCATATGATTGTTTGCTTGACAGTGGTTGATATGCCGAACTGATATTACTCAAGGCTTCTATTTTCACGCTATTTATAAACCTCATATCAACTTTTTGAGGATGATCACTGAGCATATGAAAGACCATTGAGACTAGATAGAAAAATTACTTTACATGCATTTTGTTGTAACCCAATTTTGGATTCACTAAAATTTTTTTTGAATGTTATTTTATCTTATTATTCATGACAAAAAATATATAATAAATAAAAAAAAGGAAAAAAAAAGAGTTTACAATATATTTTCTCAAGTCAACCATCATTTTCTATCAAAACCGAGTCCACCAGGTCAATATAGGTTAAACGATGTCAACCGGGATAAAAAATGAGTTTCAGGACGTTTCGGGTCAAAACCGTCATTTTTGGTTAAAACCGAGTCCATCGGGTTAATACGGGTCCCACCATGTCAACCGCAATGAAAAATGAGTTCCGGGCTGTTTCGGGTCAAAACCGTCATTTTCGGTCAACCGGGATAAAAAATGAGTTTCAGGACGTTTCGGGTCAAAACCGTTATTTTTGGTCAAAATAGAGTCCATCGGGTTAATACGGGTCCCACCATGTCAACCGCAATGAAAAATGAGTTCCGGGCTGTTTCGGGTCAAAACCGTCATTTTCGGTCAAAACCGAGTCCACCGGGTCAATACGGGTCCCACCATGTCAACCGAGATGAAAAATGAGTTTTGGGCTATTTCGGGTCAAAACCGTCATTTTCGGTCAAAACCGAGTCCACTGGGTCAATACGGGTCCCACCATGTTGACCGCGATAAAAAATGAGTTTCGGTCTGTTTCGGGTCAAAAATAGTATTTTTGGTAAAAAAAACCCGGTCCACCGAGTTGATACCTGTATAAATTTTTTTTTTGTAATTTAAAATTGATTTTTAGCGGGTAAAAAACTTTTTATAATACTGATTTGAATTTTAAATTTTTACCCCTATAAATAAATATTATTATTATTATTTAGTATTATTATATATAATAAGACAAATAGTAATCGGTGGAAGTTTGAAAATTTTAACAATCCATGAATTGTTGTCTGAATTCATTGGCTATAAATAGCCAATGAATTCAAGACATAGAGAGAAGAAAAAATTAAAAAAAAGCATTCTGCATTTGCAATTGTGAATTTGAGATTACTGTTTGGTTACTATTTTGGTACTATTTATTTTTCTTATACTTTCTGCACCCTAGTAAGATATTAAATTTTTTTTTTAATAAATTGAAAAATACCAAAAATATCTCAACCGTTAGATCTAATAGTATTTAGATCTGAGCCTTTGATTTCTTAGGATACAATAGGCTTTACCACACCAGATTTAAAACCCAAATCAATCTCAGCCGTTCAAATAATCTACCTTTCAATCCGGTTGCACCACGTCAGCAGGTGTACCGAGTGCTCGGTACACCGCGACACACCAGATCTCAGCCCATTCACTTCTGACATTCCGATCAATTTGAAGATCAAACGAATCACAGCCGCACGATCTGTTCATCCGAGATCCAGCGGTTCACAGCCTTCAGATGTACGAGCACACCATACACTCGTCCACACCGTAGCAAAACCCAGAGCTTCTCTCTCCTCTCGCCGGCGATTCTCTTTCTCTCCGCCGATCTCCCATTTCCGGCCGTTTTAAGCCGCGAAAACACCACAGAAACGTGGATCTCCTCCTCTGAAGCAAAACCCCGGCAGGTTTACATTTTTTCACCAGCGATTTTGGCCGGAAAAAGGCCGCGACTGACATCGGCCAATCGACCTTCAAGTCGTCGATTCTCCCTCCTCAACCATCAACGGCCAACGAGACCACCACCATCAGAATCCTCGTCCTCAGATCTACCAAAATCGACCATCTTTTTGTTGGAATCTCACTGGAAAATTTCACCGCCGTCAACAGTAACCGAGCGTGAGCCACACGCGCCGCCAGTGGCATTTTCATAAATTTTTAATAAATCCGAGGGTATTTTAGTATTTTGCCTATACAGGGATACTCAAGTAATTTTCTATGATATTTAATGGTATTTTTTAATATTTTTATATATAAATACTTGTAAATTTTTGCATGTGAAAAAAACAAAAACAAACAAAAAATAAATAACGACGCGGGTTCAACACCCATTTTATCATATCACTGTTTATAGGTCAAAAACCTAATTTTCAAGAATTGATATATTTATTTGTCAATGATATCAAAATAATTTTTATTTTATAAAATAAATATTATTTGTCGACACGTCTCTTTTATTTATAGAAAAGGACCGATGTCAAAAATTTAAATACCAAATATGGATTATGTCCATTATTATTTATTTTGGTAAATCAGACGTAACTCTCCTGTTTAGGGATAAACGTCGACATTTTAGACAAAGTCTCCTAATTTTAGGGACTGATGTCATTTTTAACGCGTCTCCTATTTTTAGAGACCGACATTAATCATGTTAAAAATTTACAAATAAGCTCAAAATATAATAGCATTTGAATCAAAATAAGAAAAACACATAAGTAAAGGTAACCTTTCTCTGAAAGGATGTTTTAAGGGTGGTGTCTACCTTCCCTTAATCATAACTAACCCAGTATCCGAATCTCTGGGACTAGTGTCTAATTTTGGATTTCTAGTTCCCTCAAATTACTAGATGGCGACTCCAAATAAAATCTTTATTTCCCCCCAATCAAATAAAAAATAAATCATTTTTTTTTGTTTAAAAAACAAACAAAATAGGAATTGGAGTTGTCGCCTGACGTCGTGTAGCGACACATTTAATGATTAAAACCTACCCATTAGTTTAATCCTTGTGTAACTTTACTAAGATAAGCTTAAATGTGCAAGCATCTTTATTACAACGCTTTTGAGTGGCATAATAGTTGTTATTCCTAAGATAACAATTGTTAAGTATGGTCTCAGGTCTGAATCCTTGCAGATGACCAAGGAAGACTACCCTAGATTGGATGTCGATGAGATACCGCTACTCAAAAACATTAGATGCTTAATAAAAGACACTAAGAATGTGGCTAAAAGCTCAAATGATAAAAAGCCAAACAAATCTCCTCTTGGCATTGCAATGAATATTGGATTCAGATCTGACCACACATGCAAAGAATAACAATCATTATGTCACCCCCAAAAAAATGAATCCATACCTAATATATTGCATTTATCTTTATGCATGTTTGAACATACATTTATGAATTGTCATATTACTGCACTCAACGTGAAATATAGATCCCCTATTAAAAAGCACCCAAAACATATGGTTGTGAAAAGAGAAAAGGGGAAAACGAAGAAAAAGCCTAGTTGGAAGCCCAACATCTAAAAAGAGTTGGAAAATTTGCAAGAAGATGTCATTAGATTTACTAGCTTACTCGAGCAAGCTTTGAGATCTAGGTTGAGAGAAAGGACATCCTCCCAACTAGCATTTACAACCCATATTCTGTCGACGTCTGTAGCTCTCTCCAATCCACCAAACTTGGGAGCAAGTAAAACCTTGTTTAAGTCTTAATACATTGTACATTTCCCAACTCAGCCAATATACCCCAATGAGGATCCCTCATATTATTGAGCCAACCTTGGTGGAGTTTTAAAATGACAAAATGGTAGGAGATGAGGGTCTAGAAAAACAAACTGTCCTAAAAGGTAAGGTGAGGACAGTTGAGGGAAACCATCTGTATGACCTAGTGAAAGCTGTTGAGATATGTTTAGTACCTAACGTAGTTATTTTTAAAAAGTTTAGGGTGCTAAAATTTGTCAAATATATAGGAACTCAATGCCTTATAACTCATCTTAAAGCATACTGCAATAAAATAGCTGTAGTTTATGATGAGAAACTGTTGATTAACTTCTTTCAAGATAGTTTGAGTAACGTTGTCCTTACTTTGTATATGCGGTTGGATAATATCAAGGTAAAAATGAAGGGACTTAGCTGATGCCTTCATTAGACAATATAAGTTCAATATGGATGTGGACCCTGATAGGTCAAGATTATAAGCTATAGAAAAGGAAAACAAGAAGTCCATAAGAGAATACACTCAAAGGTGGCGTGAGACAACTACATAAGTTTATCTTTTTTTATTGAAAAAAGAGATGTTTAATTTGTTTGTCAACACTTTCAAAGCATTATACTTTGAATACTGGGAAGCTCTATACAACATTTTTCTACCTTGGTTGCAATAGCTGAGAAGATTGAACAAGCCGTCTGTTTGGGAAGGATTATTAACTCAATTGAGGAGAAATGTTTCATTGGATAAAGGAAAGAAACCAAGGTTCACAATGTCAAAGGTAATTATATAAATGAGAGAGAGAACTATCAAAATAAAAATATAAAAAAAATCACTCGTCTTGAAGACCAAGTTATAGTGTTATTAGGCCAATAGTGGTCTATGTGTGACCTTAAGTGACTATTAGAAAGGTGCTCCTGTTAAGGAATTTATAGGAGAGGGATGGTTGGAAGATTCCAAAAATTCCAATTGATGATTGCTAAGTGTTTGACCCTTTTATATGTCATCTTGCTAGTATAAGGTCTTCGTTGTTTTTTTAGGATTTCAATGAAATAATGAGTTTGTCCTTCGATTGTGTGTCTTCCTTTGATTTATAACCAAAATATCTTTAAAATGATTTTATCTAAGAACTCACAAATACACTTTTGAAGCCTTGTGTTATCTCTGTCGCACATCAAAAAAAAATCTGGGTGGCGTCGACTCCGATGATTTTTCATCGTTATTATTTGATTCGATCTTGTTGGATTCGTTAGGAGTCGCCACCTAGTATTTAATTGAAGGTTACTAGGAAACCCGGTTGTACTAGTCTTGTCAGAGATTCACGGGTAAGGGACCGGTTGTGGTTAGGGAAGGTATTAGCACCCCTAACGCACCCTACCTGAGGTAAGCTGCTTCACGGACTTGATGTGTTAAAGAAGTTTTAAAAATTTTATCTTTTCATCGGATTTTAGAAATACAACTTTCATACAAGTTTGTACTTCTACACCGTGATCCAATCAAAATATTAAATTCTTCTTTATTCTCTACAATTTTATCATAAATAAAAAGAAAATATTCATAAGACAAATACAAACACACACACACATGCATTTTTTTTATTCTTTTTCTTTTTCTTTTTTCTTTTCTTTTCCTTTTTTTTTACATCCACATTACAAATTATAAAAATCCAAAACTAAATAAAAATTACATTAAATAATTTAAATTTTACAAAACAGTCCCTAAAACTCCGGAAATTGCATTAAAGTCCCTTATAGGGCTGTGTGAACAGTGCCGAAATGTCACTGTCGAACACGCAAAACACCTTTTTGGATGGGTTTCATGTCATCTCCACCATTCAGAATGTGCAATACACCCATACGCATCACATATCCAAAACTCAGGTTGATCCAACGGTGAATAATGGAGAAATAGGTCGGCGGCTCTAACTGTTCCGAGAGGGGTTTGTCCAGAAATATTCAAATGGTAATATTTCTCTAGTGGTTTCAAATATGAAGGATCGCTCCGGTCAAGTTGTAGTAAACATGGGGATGCACAACATACTAAATTTCATGTCGATCCAACGGTAGATGAGTGAGAAATCGTTCGACGAAGCTGACAGGTTTGAGGGGGTGAGGGAGGCGGCGGCTCTAGAGAAAAATGTTAGGGTTTTTTGTGTTTTAGGGTTTCTTTTCTCCTTTTTTTTTGTCAAAATTGCCCCCCCATTTCTTTGTGTTAAAGGTTGCTATTTATAGGCAAAATGTTGCTTGGATTTCAAAATTGGTCCCTCAATTTTATTTTTTTATAAATTTTGATTTTTTTGATTTTTTTGTATTTTTTTGAAAACAAGCAATATCAACATCAACTCAATGAGAAAAATCAATAATTTTAAAAATAACGCGTTAAAAGTTGAACGCGTTCCAAATATCTTTGAAAATTTAAATTCTTGTGAGATGATGTTGAAAATGCTAAAAATGATGCAAATACGTTTAAAAATGTATTTTTTGGATTTTCATTGTTTTTCTCTATTTTTTGGATTTTTTTTTCTAAAAAGTTATCAAAATATGGATCAAAATTGGGGAATAACCCAAAATTGGGTTATGACAGTTGCCCCTCTTTATAATGCTTATGATAGAAAGTCACGTAAGAGACTTTAGATAGTAAGCGTTGTAAAGAAGAAAAAAAGGATGAGATATGATTGACTCATCTTGTTGAGAAATGGTGAATCCTCTTGAGGTCTAGAAAGCATACTTAGAGTAAAAATTGAAAGAGTTTTTTTTTTTTTGAGGTGGTCTCATTATAATGGGTGACCTACTCAGGTAAAAAACACGAAGAAGTTTCAAAGTGGTGAAAAATACAAAGATTTTACAAAAGTGGTCTTGTTGTAATGGGCAACCTACCCGGGTGAAAAACACGAAGATTTTTCAAAGTGGTGAGAAATGTGAAGATTTCTCACAATGGTGAAGAGGTGAAAAATATAGAGATTTTTTGAAGTGGTGAAAAATACAAAGATTTTTCAAAAGTGGTCTTGTTGTAATGGGCAACCTGCCCGGGTGAAAAATACCAAAGATGTTTCAAAGAGGTGAAAAATATAGAGATTTTTCAAAGTGGTGAGAAATGCAAAGATTTCTCAAAGTAGTGAAAAATACAAAAATTTTTCAAAAGTGGTCTTGTTGTAATGGGCAACCTACTCGGGTGAAAAACACGAAGATTTTTCAAAGTGGGGAAAGTGGGGAAAAATACAAAGATTTTTCAAAGTGATCTTGTTGTAATGGGCAACCTGCCCGGGTGAAAAATACGAAGATTTTTCAAAGTGGTGAGAAATGCAAAGATTCCTCAAAATGATGAAAAATAAAAAGATTTTTTTCAAAGTGGTGAGAAATGCGAAGATTTCTCCAAGTGGTGAAAAGTACAAAGATTTTTCAAAGTGGTGAAAAATACAAAGATTTTTCAAAAGTGGTCTTGTTGTAATGGGCAACCTGCCCAGGTGAAAAACATGAAGATTTTTCAAAGTGGTGAGAAATGTAAGGATTTCTTAAAAAATAGTTTCATTGTAATGGGCAACCAGCCCAAATAGAAGATTTTAGAGGTGCTAAGAAATTTAGGGATTTCTCAAAAGATAGTTTCATTGTAATGGGCAACCGGCCCCAATGGAAGATTTTGAAGGTGGTGAGAAATGCAAAGATTTCTCAAAAGATGGTTTCATTATAATGGACAACCAACCTAAATAGAAGATTTCAAAGGTGATGAGAAATGCAAAGATTTCTCAAAAGATGGTTTCATCGAATAAAAGATGAAAAGGGTTTTTAAAGACGATTATGATGGGTAACCAACCCAAGTTAAAATAATGAAATGTCTTCAAGAGACAACATGATGAGACTTGAAGGTGCACTATTCAAGCAATGGAAGCTTGACAGAGTATTTAAAAAGAGATAGGACTCGAAAAGGAACGAATGTTAAAAAGCGCACTTGAAATGAGGTAAGGTTAGAAAACGCACTACCTAAAAGGTGAGTGCTCAAAGATGCACTCAAAAGGGAGGTAGGGTTGAAAAACACATTACCTAAGAGGTGAGGGCTTGAAACCGCACTAAAAGGGAGGTAGGGTTGAAAAACACACTACTTAAAAGGTGAGGGCTCAAAGGCGCACTAAAAAGAGGCAGGGTTGGAAAACACACTACCTAAGAGGTGTGGGCTTAAAGGCACACTAAAAAGGGTGGCAAGGTTAGAAAAAACACTACCTAAGAGGTTAAGGCTTGAAGGCACGCTAGGAAAGGAGGTAGGGTTGGAAAACGCACTACCTAAGAGGTGAGGGCATAAAGGCGCACTAAAAAGAGGGGTAGGGTTGGAAAACACACTACCTAAGAGGTGATTGCTCAGAGGCGCACTAAAAGGGAAAATAGGGTTGAGAAACACACTACCTGAGAGGTTAAGGCTCGAAGACGCACTAAAAAGGGAGGTAGGGTTGGAAAACACACTACCTAGGAGGTCGAGTGCTCTAAGGCGCACTCAAAGAGGAGGTAGGGTTGGAAAACACACTACCTAAGAGGTGTGGGCACAAAGGCGCACTAAAAAAGGTGGTAGGGTTGAAAAACACACTACCTAAAATGGTGAGGGTTCAAAAGCGCAGTAAAAGGGGAGGTAGGGTTGTAAAACACACTACCTAAGAGGTGAGTGCTCAAAGGGACACTAAAAGGGGAGGTAGGGTTGGAAAACACACTACCTAAGAGGTTAGGGCTCAAAGTCACCCTAAAAAGAGAGGCAGGGTTGGAAAACACACTACCTAAAAGGTGGGGGCCCGAAGGTGCACTAAAAGAGGAAGGTAGGGTAGAAAAACACACTACTTAAAAGGTGAGGGCTCGAAGGCGCACTAAAAAGGGAGGCAAGGTTGGAAAACACACTACCTAAGAGGTGAGGGCTCAAAGGCGCACTAAAAAGAGGTAGGGTTGGAAAACACACTACCTAAGAGGTGTGGGCTCAAAGGCACACTAAAAAGGATGGCAGGGTTTGAAAACACACTACCTAAAAGGTGAGGGCTCAAAGGCGCACTAAAAAAAGAGATAAAAAGGAGGCAGGGTTAGAAAACACACTACCTAAAAGGTGAGGGCTCAAAGGCGCACTAAAAAGAGAGATAAAAAGGAGGTAGGGTTAGAAAACACACTACCTAAAAGGTAAGGGCTCAAAGGCGCGCTAAAAAGAGGTAGGGTTGGAAAACACACTACCTAAGAGGAGAGGGCATAAAGGCGCACTAAAAAAGAAGGTAGGGTTGGAAAACACACTACCTAAGAGGTGAGGGCTCAAAAGCGCACTAAAAAAGGGAGGCAGGGTTAAAAAACACATTACCTAAGAGGTAAGGCCTCAAAGGCGCACTAAAAAGGGAGGCAGGGTTGGAAAACACACTACCTAAGAGGTGAGTCCTCAAAGGAGCACTAAAAGGGGAGGTAGGGTTGGAAAACACACTACCTAAGAGATTAGGGCTCAAAGGCGTACTAAAAAAGGGAGGTAGGGTTAGAAAACACACTACCTAAGACGTAAGGGCACAAAGGCCCACTAAAAAGCGAGGTAGGGTTGGAAAACACACTACCTAAAAAGTTGAGGCTCGAAGGCGTATTAAAAAGGAAGGTAAGGTTGGAAAACACAGTACCTAAGAGGTTAGGGCTCAAAGACGCACTAAAAAGGGAGGCAGGGTTAGAAAACACACTACCTAAAAGGTGAGGGCTCTAAGACACACTTAAAAGGAGGCAGGGTTAGAAAACACACTACCTAACATGGTCGAGGGCTCTAAGACACACTCAAAAGGAGGCAGGGTTGGAAAACACACTACCTAAAAGGTGCGGGCACAAAGGCGCACTAAAAAGGGAGGTAGGGTTGGAAAACACACTACCTAAGAGATGAGGGCTCGAAGGCGCACTAAAAAAGGAGGCAGGGTTGGAAAACACACTACCTAAGAGGTGAGGGCCTAAAGGTGCACTAAAACGGGAAGTAGGGCCTAAAGGCACACTCAAAATGAAGTAGTCTTAGAAAACACGCTACCCGAGAGTTGGTGGCTCAAAAGAGCACATGAAAGGAAGTGAGGGCATAAAGGCACACTTAAAATGAGGTAGGGTCAGAAAACCCGCTACCCGAGAAATGATGGCTCAAAAGAGCACATGAAAGGAAATGAGGGCACAAAGGCACACTCAAAATGAGGTAGTGTCAGAAAACCCGCTACCCGAGAAATGATGGCTCAAAAGAGCACTTAAAAGGAAGTGAAAGCAGAAAGGCACACTCAAAATAAGGTAGGGTTTTAAAAAAAAAACACGCTACCTAAGAGATGGTGGCTCAAAAGAGCACATGAAAGGAAGTGAGGGCAGAAAGACACACTCAAAATGAGGTAGGGTTTAAAAAAAGCACGCTACCTAAGAGATGGTGGCTCAAAAGAGCACATGAAAGGAAGTGAGGGCAGAAAGACACACTCAAAATGAGGCAGGGTTTAAAAAAAGCACGCTACCTAAGAGATGGTGGCTCAAAAGAGCACATGAAAGGAATTGAGGGCACAAAGGCACACTCAAAATGAGGTAGGGTTAGAAAACATGCTACCTAAAGGATGGTAAAACATGATCTAACAATGTTGAAAGCAATGCATTATGATCAATATGCATGTATACTTACCTGAGAAATATGGGTCCCCATTTCTTCATGGTGTCTTCCTTTTCTCAAAAGTTAGAGTGTCAGCAGTAGACTTGATGGCTTTCCCACTCTTGCTTACTCGAGTCAAATCTTGATTTTGACATCTAAAAAGGAGTTAATGTTATCATACTTCTTTGTCCTACACCCTTTATCTCAATGGTTGCCAATTTTGCTTGGCATTTTTCTTAGAGAAGGGAATCATGGGGCCAGCCTTATCAAGCATTTCTGATTGCCCCCCAACTTGATCATGCCCCCAAGTGTTTAATTTAGGTTTAGGGACGAGGCTATGTGGAAGGTTTGGTCTTTGACAAGGAGTTGCTTTCATGTAGAAATTTTGGAATTTCAAAGCTATTCCAGACATAAAAATCATTTTGACATCGATTCAAAGCAAACTCATTCTGAAGAAATTCAAGTGATTCCTATGGAGAGGTTTTCGGAAGTGATGAAAACTTTTAGTTTTACTTTTGGTGAAAATGTGAAGAACACAAAGTGACATCTGGTTGGTCACAAAAGGTTTAAGTTTCAATTTGAGAGTTATTGAGAAACGTTGTTTAAAACATTCATTTTATTTGCATGAATAATGATTTGGTTCACATGAGAAAGCACTGCCTACCGATCCAGATTGCTTGCCTTTGATCAGAAAGGGCTTGATTAGGCACGTAATGTAGGCTTGGGCTATTGGTTATGAAGAAAAAGATATTTATAGCTCAAAAGGTGTTTAAGGGACTTTAAGACTAAGGATCACTAGTGCTTATATCCCAAACTTTTTGTTCATACATTTCTGGACCTTAGAATTGATATGGTCCATGATGCCCCCCAGTGTTGGGCTTAGGCTCTTTTTTTTTTGTTTTTGTTTTCTTCATTTGATTTTGAGCATCATTGTATTGGCTTTTTTTATGCTCAATTTTTTTTTTAATCCTTTGGATTTTTTTTATCCCCCCAGCTTTGTATGGGCACCTTCAATGATTGAGAATTTTCTTTTATGCCCCCCAGTATTGTTTGAACACTTTCAATCGTTAAAGATTTTTTGGCATTTGTCCCCTAATGTAGGGTGTGACCCTAGTCAAGGTTATTTTTCAAGAAAAATCTATTAGGCTCAAAAGGGGACTACAAAAGATATATTTTAGCCTTGTGAAAAGGATTATCAAAGATGGCCTTTCTTCATCTCAAATGCATGCATTTAGGATCAATAAGCCTTGCTCTCATGCGAGTATGCAAAGTGATTTCTCATTATTCATGCAAATAAAACTCCGTTTTTGGAGTCACTTCATTGTGTTTTTTTTTTGTTTTTTTTTTCATCATTAAGGAATCTCTTGAATTTTCAGAACTTGTTTGTTTCGGAAAAATACCAATATGATTTCTGTTTTTGTACTAAACTTTGATTTCCCAAAAAATCCTTATGAAAACATGCATGGTTTTGGAAGAAAGGGAAAACACGTCTAAAGATTCTTGGCGCAATGGTCTCATGTTCAGAGGTTATGTTCAATGTGTTATTTGCATGAAACAACAAAAAAAATGAAGGCATGCCATGAATTCAGGACAACACACGATCTTATTAACAAGTAAGGCTCAGTGGACAGGGAAAGTCTTGTGGAATTTTGAGCCAAATTACCAATAAAAACTAGAATAGGGTGAAAAAAATCAAGATTTTTTTTTTGCAGGCATGATCAAGCAAAGGTAGTTTTTTTGGACAGAGCAAGAACAAGCTCTATTCTGCAATGGTGATGCAATTCCCTTTTGGTCAGCTTTCCCACAAAAGCTTTTATGAAAATGTTGTACTGTGATGGGGTCTTGATTGTGTTTGTCCCCAACTTCTTTAGGTTAAGTTCTTGTTGAGTTTCGAACAAAGATGATAGGTTTGTTGGAAGGAACTTCCCTAGGGATGCTTTTCAATATTTGCTCGAGTAAGCTATAGGTGAGTCAAGCTTTTGTTCAGAGATTTCAACTCTTCTTAAAAATGGATGCTACAACGAGCATGCTCTTCATCTCCATTGTTTTTTTTTTGCTCAAAATTAGATATGCAGACTCGTAGGGGACCCACCTTTTATTTTGGCGCATGCATGATAAATGTATGAACATGAGATCTATATGATGAACTCGCCCTTCGAGGGGTGACATATGATCGTATCTTTTGCATGATGAAACAAGAATCTTGATTCTTGCCCAAACTCTACAATGAAAATTTTCGGAGCAACGATCATTCTGTCACCCATAAGTCTTGAGTTCAAGATGCTTCAAGAAGGGTTCACCCCGATACAAATAAATGATAGCACATACAACTTAAGGATAGGTACTATTCATTATGTGAACATGGGTAGGTTTTCTACCTGGTCTCAAAAGGGTCTATCAACTGCCTAGTGACCACCTTTCGTGAAGACAGTATAGGGGTCTATAAGGAATGGTTAGGGCACCGTGTGACCGCCATTACCAAGTAAACACTCAGCTCATAGTTGGATGTTTCACAAATCTAAACCCCAACTGAAAGTCATGAGGCATACTGCTACTCCCCACCTAACTTAGAAGCTTGTGTGTGCTTTCAAAAATAGATACAAGTTATGCATGTAACAATTCTAAAAATGCATGCATAAAACATGATAAAAATGCCAAAATTTAAACACATCAAATACACAAAGCTTAGCCCAATATTGTTAGAAACAGTACCTCCCTAGTGGAGTCGCCATTCTATCGCACATCAAAAAAAAATCTGCGCGGCGTCGGCTTCGATGATTTTTCATCGTTATTATTTGATTCGATCTTGTTGGATTCATTAGGAGTCGCCACCTAGTATTTAATTGAAGGTTACTAGGAAACCCGGTTGTACTAGTCTTGTCAGAGATTCACGGGTAAGGGACCGGTTGTGGTTAGGGAAGGTATTAGCACCCTTAACGCACCCTACCTGAGGTAAGCTGCTTCACGGACTTGATGTGTTAAAGAAGTTTTAAAAATTTTATCTTTTCATCGGATTTTAGAAATACAACTTTTATACAAGTTTGTACTTCTAGACCGTGATCTAATCAAAATATTAAATTCTTCTTTATTCTCTACAATTTTATCATAAATAAAAAGAAAACATTCATAAGACAAATACAAACACACACACATGTATTTTTTTTATTCTTTTTCTTTTTCTTTTTTCTTTTCTTTTCCTTTTTTTTTTGCATCCACATTACAAATTATAAAAATCCAAAACTAAATAAAAATTACATTAAATAATTTAAATTTTACAAAACAGTCCCTAAAACTCCAAAAATTGCATTAAAGTCCCTTATAGGGCTGTGTGAACAGTGCCCGTGAACAGTGCCGAAATGTGAACAGTGGCGGAGCGTTTCCTCCACGCGCTGCCGCTGCCGGAGGTGGCAAAACCAGTAGATTGGCCGTCTTCCTCTTCTCTGTCTTCCGGCGCCGGCGGTGGGTGTTGTGATTTGGGTTTCCAAATCGGCAGCCATGACAGATTTTGGGCAAAGTTTCCGACGACCATTACTTATCAACCATTGAAACAATAACCAATCCCAACGGTGAAATGATAAACTGATATCTCATGCAGCATATATCCAAATCTCAGCCGGATTTAACGATTCGATCTCCCTAGATTGGAGTTAGACCGAAACTGACCTGAGATTGGCGAGTCACTGTCGAACATGCATAACACCTTTTTGGATGGGTTTCATGCCATCTCCACCGTTCAGAATGTGCAATACACCCATACGCATCACATATCCAAAACTCAGGTTGATCCAACGGTGAATAATAGAGAAATAGGCCGGCGGCTCTAACTGTTCCGAGAGGGGTTTGTCCAGAAATATTCAAATGGTAATATTTCTCTCGTGGTTTTAAATATGAAGGATCGCTCCGGTCAAGCTGTAGTAAACATGGGGACGCACAACATACTAAAAGTTCACGTCGATCCAACGGTAGATGAGTGAGAAATCATCCGGCTAAGCTGACAAGTTTGAAGGGGTGAGGGAGGCGGCGACTCTAGAGAAAAATATTAGGGTTTTTTGTGTTGTAGGGTTTCTTTTCTCCTTTTTCTTTGTCAAAATTGCCCCCCCATTTCTTTGTGTTAAAGGTTGCTATTTATAGGCAAAATGTTGCTTGGATTTCAAAATTGGTCCCTCAATTTTATTTTTTTGTAAATTTTGATTTTTTTTATTTTTTTGTATTTTTTTGAAAACAAGCAATATCAACATCAACTCAATGAGAAAAATCAATGATTTTAAAAATAACACGTTAAAAGTTGAACGCGTTCCAAATATCTTTGAAAATTTAAATTCTTGTGAGATGATGTTGAAAATGCTAAAAATGATGCAAATATGTTTAAAAATGTATTTTTTGGATTTTCATTGTTTTTCTCTATTTTTTGGATTTTTTTTTCTAAAAAGTTATCAAAATATGGATCAAAATTGGGGAATAATCCAAAATTGGGTTATGACAATCTCATAGACTCAATTCACCTCATTTACCAAAATCAATTTCCCCGATGGAGTTTTGAAAAATTGAACTTACATTTTGATTTCAAAAATGATTTGATGGTTATTTAAAAAGATATTTTTGACATTCTGCTTGTAAAATGATACATGAATCAAGCAACTCCTTTATTAAGGTGACTAAGCTCCAAACCAAAATGCACAAATAGAAAATGAAACATCACCCTTACCTCGTGACTCTTGAACCATGTGTTTTAAATGTATACATCATGATATGTAGTGGACTTGTTGTTTATAAACTTATGAAATGCATGTCTTTGTGAAAATCCAAATCATCACACTAGACGAGGTCAATGTTTATTGATCTTAAATGCTTGTGTTTGAAATGAGAAAAAGGTCATCTTTGTTATTCCTTTCACATTCTAAAAGAGAATATCCCTTACAATCCTATTTTGAGCCTGAATAATGTTTCTTTCATGAATAATCCAGACTAGGATCACGCCCCACACTAAAAACAAGTGAAAATTTCAATGAGAAAAGATGGAAAAAAACCATAAGAAAGCTAAAAAGGCAAAAGAGTTTAAGAAACTCAATGACTAGGGGGTATGCCCAAATCACAAAAAGGAGTAATGAAAAGGCAAATAAAAAGGAGCGAAAAAAGCAGAGATAAATGACATAAAGAGTTGAAATGTTGATAGTGATCATCAGTCTTTAAAACCCTAAAACACTCTTTGAGCCTTATGAATCCTTTTCTTTCATATCCAAAAACTACAGCCTACGTCACATACCTATAAAATTCATTTCTAATCAAGCAAGTAAATAACCTAGAATAATAAGCAATGCTATCAAAATGCAAAGAGTATTTTTTTCATAGGAGTTATGACATCAAGAATAAGCTACTCATTATTATTCATGCTGATAAAATAAGTGTTCAAAAAGATATAATTTTTCTCAAACAAAACCTTGAGTTTTTTCTTGAGCCCTTCACTTTGAAACCCATAAAAATAGAAAGTCACCTCATAACATACTTTCACCAAAGACAATATTGCTAAAAATAAGAGAAAATAATCTCTTTTCCAAGAAAAAAACCAAGGAGTTGCAAGATTTCAAAAGCAAATTGTTTTAAACTCACATCAAAATAATTTTTGTTTTAAAATACAAGATCAAGATTTCAAGATTCATTATATACCCATATTTCTTCGCCAAACTATAAATGAGAGAAATGAGAGATTGATCTCTTAAAACCATTATTTTTATAAATTGCTGACAAAGCACATTTAAAGGCAATGATCAATACAAGGGGGCAACATTGGGTTTATAAGAAAAATTAATCCCTTATAGAAAAAGAGATGAATATTTTCTACAATAAGACAAGGGGGCATCTTGGTTTATAAAAGGCAGTTTGATCCTTTCAGCAAGTGACAAATGAATGTTTTTAAAAATGAGATAGGGATTAATGAATAATTCTCTTAAATTATTTGTCGATACGAAAATCTCTAGCAAGTAAGTGGGTTATGATGGGTACCATAAAGGCTAATCTATGTAAATGAATATGGAAAGAGACTTACATGGGTCAACTCGAGTAGGCTAGAAGCTAAACAACGAAGATGACCTCAAAAAAAGATAACAAGTCCTCAACAATCAAGCAACAAGAAGATTAAGAAGAAATGAGGGCTTATATTTTAAATTAGGTGAAGATACATGTATATCATATAACCTTTGAGACATTGGACAATGATTTTTGCAACGTTTACAAGAGAAATCTCTGATGGGATCCATCAAAGGGAAAACCACCTTGAAATGGCTAAGATTGAAATTGCTTTTGAAAATTTCACTTTTGAGAAATTTTAACCTAGGCAGGCCGCTCATAAGAATTAGGTAGCAAAACAAAAATCTCTTTGTATTTTTCCACCATGTTTTCTCAACCATCCAAGGTAATATGTTTCCTAACCCTATCTCTTTTCGAGTGTGTCTTTGAGCCCTCGCTTCTTTCTAAATGCACCTTCAAGCCCTTGACCATCCTTTTAAATGTGTCTTTAAGCCCTCACCTCTTTTGAGTGCACCTTCGAGCCCTCGACCATCACTTTGAATGCGCTTTTAAGCTCTCATTTTCCTTTCTCGTTTTACTTTAGTAGGTCACCCATTATAATGAGATTTGTTTTTTTACTTAGATAAGTAACTCATTATAATGAGACCTTTTCTTTATATTTTTCAACCTAGGTAGGTTGCCTATTACAATAAGACCACTTCTAAAAAAAATCTCTCTGTATTTTCACCATTGGGTAAGTTGCCTAGAACAATGAGACCCCTTACGAGTTTACTCATATTTTATCATCGGGCAGGTTGCTTGGAAAAATGAGACCACTCACAAAATCCTTTACGTAGCTTCTTCCTATCGGGCAGGTCGCTCAGAACAATTAGACTACTCCCGAAACTATTTTTGTGTTTTATTCTACATTGGACAGGTTGCTTGAAAAAATAAGACCACTCAAGAGATCCTTCCTGTTGCTTCTTCCTATTAGGCAGGTTGATTGGTACTTAAAACTGTATTTTTTATCAAGGTTTTATATCATCATTTTGCACTTGAAGTATCAATAACTCCTTAATTGAAGCATGTTTTATAATAACATATCTATAATATAAAATACCTTTAATTTATGGTAAATATTTATTTTAAATTCAGGCCTATCACATAAATGAAATGATTGATTGATGAATTCAAGAACTGAAATGGAAAGGATAAAGAGATGGCTAAACTTAGAAAAAAGATACCGGTACAATCCAAATCGAAATACTATTTGGTAATTAGGTCATATTGGGAGCTATAGATCTCAGATTTAGGTCTAATTTATATGGATAGAAAGGTAAGACATAGGCCTACAACTTTTAAAGGAGCCCAATACTTAAAAAGGTCATTTTCAAGTCCAAATTGTAGCAATAACAAAGAAGTCTGAATTTGTCCTCCAGCCCAAGCATTGTTTAGTGTTTGGTCCATATTTAGAGTTCTAGAAGTCCAAATGACCTCAATTGTTTACACAAGAAATCTGAGCAGACAAAAGAAGATAAGGATTGTCAAGTGCTTTCAATTTTGACGTTATCAATAAAAGAAGATAAGGATTGTCAAGTGCTTTCAATTTTGACGTTATCAATAACATTTTGAGTAGACAAAAGAAGATAAGGATTGTCACCAAGTCAAAAGTTGGTCACCCACTCATCAATTAGTCATCAAATCAATAGTTTCCAATTTTGGCCTATAAAAGGAGGCATTTGCCATGCATTTAGGCATCTTGGTTTTCAGATCAAGATTATACTCTTGCTTTCTCTCTTTATATTTTTTGTAATGTTTCTACTTTACTTTTATTAATATTAAGTTTATGCCTTTCATTTATTTAGTTAACTTTTATCTTATTTATGTTCTTATTTTGTTTATTTATTTATTTTCTTTCATTATGTTTAGTTAAGTTTATTATTTGAACCAAATAAGGTCGCTTGCAAAAATAAGACCACTTGCGAGATCCTTCGTGTTGTTTCTTCCTATCGGCTAGGACACCTAGAACAATTAGACCACCCGCGAAACCCTTTTCGCATTTTATTCTTCATCGAGCAAGTCCCTTGAAAAAATGAGACCAGTCATGAAATCCTTCGTGTTGCTTCTTCTTATCAAGCAAGTCGCTTGGAATAATTAAACCATTCATAAAACCCTTTTTGCATTTTATTTTTCGTCGGGTAGGTCACCTAAAAAAATGAGACCACGCGTGAGATGCTTCGCGTTGCTTATTCCTATTGGGTAGGTTGCTTAGAACAATTAGACTACTCTTGAAACTCTTTTCGTGTTTTATTCTTTATCGGAGAGGTCTCATGGAAAAATAAGACCACTCATGAAATCCTTCGTGTTGCTTCTTCTTATCTGGCAGGTTACCTAGAACAATTAGACCACTCGTGAAATCATTTTCGCGTTGCATTTTATCATCAGGCAGGTTGCCTAAGAAAATCATACCACCTATGAGATCCTTCACATCACTTCTTCCTATTTGGTTGGTCACCTAGAACAATTAGACAACGCGCGAAACCTTTTTCATGTTTTATTCTTCATCGGACAAGTCACCTAAAAAAATGAGACCACTCGCAAGATCCTTCACGTTGCTTCTTCCTATCAGGCAGGTCTGGAAAAATGAGACCACTCGTGAGATCCTTTGCATTTCTTCTTCCAATCAGGAAGGTCACCTAGAACAATTAGTCCACTCATGAAACCCTTTTCATGTTTTATTTTTTATCGGGCTTGTCACTTGGAAAAATAAAACCACTTGTGAGATCTTTCCCATTGCTTCTTTCTATTGGGCAGGTTTCCTAGAACAATTAAACCACTCGCAAAACTCTTTTCACGTTTTATTCTTCATCGGATAAGTCACCTAGAACAATTAAACCATTTATAAACAAAACCAAAAAAACCAATCAAAGAAGAAAGAAAGAAAAAAGGGAAGGGTTTTCATAATTATTCTTCTTTACCAAACTTACTATACAAAGTTAAAAGAAAATAAGTTTTCTAATGCCTTTGCATCGTAAGAATTGTAAAGAGAGGGCAATTGTTGTAACCCAATTTTAGCCCATTGGTTTTTAATTTAATTTTACAAAGTTTAAAATGTAAAATTAAAAGATCAGATATTTATTTTGATAAAAAATATGATTTGTCAGTGACACAAAAACTATGGACTACAATGTACATGGACTACACGGAAATTAAAGAATAAGTTTGATTGAAATTTTATTTCTCGCAAGCGATGAAATATTTGTACTATAAATACAGATCTCAGTATATGCAGAAATAATAGCAAAGAAAACCCTAAAAGAAAAGCTTTACCAGAAACCCTACAAAAAATAAAAATAAAAAACATTTACAAAAAAAAAAAGAAGCTTGGTCGAATCCTAGACTAGCTGCCATTGCCGCCTCCCCAAACTTCTTCCTTGCTCTTAGAACCAACCGTTAAACGCCCCTCCTCTTCAGCCCTTTTCTTTTTCTTTTTTTTCCCTCTTCTTCTCCTCCTCTTCCCCAGCCTTTAAGAACATACATAGAGCAAGCCTGCCATTTTTCTTTCTATCCCTGGCTAAAGAACAGCCTTTAGGAACCACGCCATTTTTCTTCTCCTCTTCTTCACCAGCCTTTAAGAACAGCCTTTAGGAACCACCAGTGGCTTCACGCCTTCATCCCCATCAACCTCCAGAAGCCACCACACAGGCTTTCCTCCAGTTGCAGGAGATGACTTCATCTCTTCTTTCTCCCCACAGTCCGGCAATGATAGCAGGCTATCAACCAGTATCACCCACGCAAGCTGGATCGTCTCCCTCTCAGCCGCTACCAGCATAAGAGCAGAACAATAGGCATTCCTCTCTCCTCGTCGTGTTCCTCCACCCTGCGTCCACCTGTTCCTAGGTCGTGAGAAGATTCTGCTTCATCGTAGTCAGCTTCCTCGCTTCTCCTCCGGCCGCAGCTCCAGCCATCACCGGTGTCAGGTAAGTCGCTGCCCCATCTCGCCATTTTAATTAACTTGTTACTGTGCAAGCATGAATTACAATGGATGCTTCCACAGTGTAACAACAAATCGGGTTACTATCTAGCAACCAGTTAGATCCGGTCTCTAAAAAAAATTGATTTTTATTAAAAATTTAAAATTTCATGAACTTATTTATTCATATGATATTAGTGTTAGGATTATTATATTTTTTTAGGTTTTGTGTAATATTTATCAACTTTAAAATTAAAAATATTTGTTAAAATTATTTATTAATGTTAGAGTCAGGAACATAAAAATAAAAATAAAATAATAATAATAATAATTTTTTAGTAATTTAAGACAAAATTAATTATATAATTTATCTCAGGTAAGATATTTAAGAGATGATAATATTTTTTTTTATATATAATAAATTTTATATCATAAAATTTTTATTGGTCAATTTAATAACTATAATATTAGATGGTAATTCTTTTATTTTTTAAAAAAAAACAAAATATCATATATTTATTTTTTTTAATTAAATGATTTATTTTTAATTAAATGACTTTTCCCACTTGCCTGGTAAACAGGGACTCGAGACCTTCACATTCTTTCAGGTAACGCATCGCAATGTTAAATCTTTAGAATGTTTTTTTTTTTTTAGTCTAATAAAAAATTTGAGCCTCCTGGTCAAGAAAGGGTTACTCCCCTTCTTCAACTGTCTTTTTCCCCCGTCTCCAAAAGTTCTTGCTCTGTTCCTTTTTTCTACTCTTGAAAGCCATATTACCGGTGTCCATTTTCAGTATCTCCACCACTTAACTTTCCATTACAGAATTGCTCTGCAGACATTAGACATTCATATGACCATTGGCATCCAAAGGTTATTCCTCAAGTGTTTGATTTCCTTCCACAATGAGTTACAATTATTTTTTCCAAATTAATAAAAAGAAATGTTTATTTTTTAAAGAAAAAGAAATAATTTCTTAATTAATAATAAAATAATCAAGATTACTGATTCAATTCAATTTCATATTTATTTTAAATAGTATAATTGAATTCAATTATATGATTTAATACTTTATTGCAGATATAAGAATTGTAAAATGTCATTAATTGAATTTAAATCATAGATAAAATTTAATTTAATTTCATATATAATTTGGTTTCAAATAAATTGTAAAACAATATATGATAGTAAATACAATATAATTTAACAATAAATTTGTGTACGTGGTACCTAACATTTCTCCTAGTCAAATAAATTTGAAGATAAATGGTTTAATGATCTATTCTTATTTTATAATTAGTCAAATCTTCCTTATAATTTTAATTGTATGAATCATTTTTTTGTAATATAATTAATTAGTACTTAAAAGTGTATTTTTATCTAGATTTTATATCATTATTTTGTATTTCAAGTATCAATAATTCCTTAACTAAAACATATTTTATAATAACATAGCTAATAATATAAAATATTTTTAATTTATAGTAAATGTTCATCTTAAATATAGGTCTATCACATAAATAAAAGGATTGATTGATGAGTTTAAGTATCAAAATTAAAAGGATAAAGAGATGGTCAAACTTAGAAAAGAAATGTTGGTGCAGTCTAAACTGTAATACTGTTTAGTAATTAGGTTATATCCGGAGCTATAGATCTCAGATTTAGATCTACTTTATATGAATGGAAAGGTAAGACATAAGCCTACAACTTTTATGTCAAGTCCAAGATTTTAAAAGATCATTTTCAAGTCTAAATGGTAGCAACAACGAAGAAGTCTGAATCTGTCCTACAACCTAAACACTATTTAGTATTCAGCCTATATCTTGAGTTCTAAAAGTCTAAATGACTTCAATTTTTCTTGGAAAGCTAAAATAATTTCCTAGAACTTTCATGTGGAGGTCTGATTTAAATTATAACGTTATCAATGATGTTTTATTCAAACAAGAAGATAAGGATTGTCATTAAGTCAAGATGTAGTCACCCATTCATTAATTAGTTATCAAATCAATAGTTTCTAATTTTGGCCTAGAAAATAAGATATTTGTCATGCATTTAGGTATCTTGGTTTTCAGATCAAGATCATACTCATGCTTTTTCTCTTTGTATTTTTATAATGTTTAAGTTTCGCTTTCATTAATATCTTATTTATGCCTTTCAATTCCTTTCCTTTACTTAGTGAACTTTTAAATTATTTATACTTTTATCTTATTTATTTATGTTTCTCTCTTTCATTATGTTTAGCTAAGTTTATTATGTGAAGGTGAAAAGGTTATACTAATAGTGTAAGAATAAATATAGTGTAAACTCATCATGAACTTTAATGTTTGTTACTAACATGTTTTGTATTTGTTATCATGTTCACTCTTAATACTTTACTTGTTAAATGGTTAATCTGGATTTATGTTGTATAACACTTGGTACAACAAATACTTGGTATTTTCATAACTCAACCGTATGATGTAACTGACACTTGTGCTATGAAAGGAACTTTTTTCAAAAAACAAGATGTCAACTCTTTTTTTTATTTAATTTTATAAATACATCTTACATATAAATTTATAATTTTAGATATTAAATGACAACAAAATAATTTTTCTTAGTAATTTTGAAATATTTGTCTAGTTCCTGTAACTTTAATAAATTGGTTATTAAAGTAAAAAATCCATGCTAATACATATATTTTTTTAATTTTTTATTATATGAAAATTTCTAAGTTTGAGAGACTTGGTCATATCTATGAAAAAAAAGATTTTTTTATTTTAGAGAAAATTAGGTATTTTAATACCAGATTTATATATTCATAGTGTAAAAATACAAATCAATATTAATTAAAATTAGTAGAAAAATATGTAAGAAAATCATAAATATTTTGAAAAGATTTTTGGAACTTCATATTTTTTAAAAATATAATTATAATGGGATGGGTTAACCCAAATATATAGGTTGAGCTTGCCCTGGCTGGGCTGACATTCGGCCCAAAAGAAACTAGGTCTAGCTTTGCCCAAAGGAGTTGAGGTTGGGCCAAGGTCAGCTCAAAGATTTTAGGCCACATTAGGCTAAAAACATGTTGGGTTGGTGTCCGCCCAAAGATATTTCTTTTTGTTTTTGAATTAGGCCAAACCTAGTCAAACCATTTCAAACTGGGTCGGTACTAGTCTAACCCAATAAAAAGTGGAGCAGCTCTCCACTATTCATTTTGTAGAATAGTAGAGATGGCGAAGTAGAAGAAGAAAATGAAAGAGATGAAAGGTAGGGAAAGAAAAAGTAGGTGATGTCTCATAGTGGTGCTGCTGGTAGCAATGGTGGTAGAATGTTGTTGTAAACGGTGGTGTTGTGATATTTTCTTCAACTCCTTTATGTTTCTCTATTTTCCTTTCTTTTTATTCTTTTTTTTGTTCTTTTTTCTTTTTTCTTCCCTTCCTTTCATTTGTTCCCCCTATTTTTCTTCCTTTCCATTTCTCTTCTGTTTTAGTCTCTTTGCCATTTTCTCTATTTTTTCTTTTTTCTTTTTCTTTCTATCTCTGAACCTCCCTTTCTATCTCTTTGCTTTTTTCATCTCCTCTACTTGGGAAATTCCCTCTCTTTTTTCTTTGGCCGCCTTTTGTTTTTTCATCTCCATCTCCTCTTTTTCATCCTCTAAAAAACATCATATCCTCCCCCCTTTTCTTTTGGTATTTTTCTAGTATTTCTAAGTGCAGGAGAAGGAGTCACCCTGCCTTATCCAGTCATGTCACAGGGTAAGGTGGCATGAGGTGATCTATGTACAACTGCTCTAGAGCCCCTCACAAGGCATAACTCCCTTCTCTTTTTTTTTTTTTATTGTTATAACTCAATTTTAGACTGTTGGCTCTTGTTTAATTGTACAAGGGTAAAATATAAAATTAAAATATCATAGATTTATTTAGAAGAAAACTGTGATTTGTTAGCTTGCGTAAAAACTAGGGGCCATACACTGTGTTTTTATCATTTTATCTTTATCTTCAAGATAATGATAACTATCCACTTTCGAATTTGATTCTTAATCAAATTCAAACTTTAAAATAGAGAATGAGTTTGATTAAAATTTTATTTCTCACACATGATAGAACTTTTGCACTATAAATACAGATTTTAGTGTATGGATAAGAAATGTGGGAAGAAACCTCTGAAGGACAATTATAAGAAACCCTAGAGGGGTGCCATTAAAAAAAAAACCTAAGAGGTTGGCATTACAAAAAGGAAAAATAACACATAAAAAAGACAAGAAACAAAAAAAAAAGATTACGAACTAGATATTATTCACTGCCCCCTCAACATTTTTTTTCCTCTTCTTCTTCCTCAGCCTTTAAGAATAGACACAGAGCAAGCCAGCCATTTTTTTTTTCTTCCTGGCTTGGAATCACCATTAGCTTCACGCCTTCATCCCCATCAACCTCCAGACAGTGGCGAAGCCATAGGGCCAAGAGGGGGCAATTGCCCCCTTCTCCCCTTACCTTTTAAAATTTATTTTTCTTTTTCATTTTTAATATAAAGTTTTGGGCCAAGAATTCTATTAATGACCTGAGATATATATAGGTATATAAAAAGGCAACTGATGAGTTTGAGAAAAGAGTTAGCTTGCTTAGCAATCATATTTGTTATACTTGCGTTGTTAGAAATTTTATCTTTTCGTGGTAGGTTAGCTAGATATTGAAGCTCCTAAAATACTGGGTCTACATTTCTAAAAATTAGTTATTGAAAATGTTAGGGTTTAAAATGATATTTTGGGTTTACATTTCTAAAAATTAGTTATTGAAAATGTTAGGGTTAAAATGAGTTTGTTGAATTAATATATGTATAGGTAATATTACATGCCAATGGATATGAATTAAAATGAGTTTTGATGAATTAATAAGTATTTTGTTATGAATTTTATATGAAAAATGATGATAATGAATTTATTAATGATTAAAAATAAAGTACGAGATAATTAAAAAACTTAGGGACATAATAAATAGATTAAAAAATATTTAATATTTATATTTAATCCACTTATACAAAATAACAAATCAGCAAGAATAATATCAATTTGTGATAATCATTTTAAGCTATGATTTTAGATGTTATGTATTATATATCAACATAGCATTGTTGTTTAGAACTTTCTTAATCCTTAATAAATTTAGAGATAGGTAAATGAAAGTTTGTTGTATATATTAAGAAATATATTTTTAATGAGATTAAAAATAAAATCATTATAAAATAATTTTAAAATATAAAATCTTGAAGAAAACAATTATAACATAAGTTTTTTCATTTTAAAAGTATTTTTAAATTAATTTTACTTGATTTGAATTGATAAATATATTTCAAATTAATTTCTATATATAACATATATATGCATAACATATAATATCAAATATTTATTAGTAATTTGTTCTCTAATTTAAAAAAAATTTGGCTTCGCCACTGCCTCCGGAAGCCACCACTCAGGCTTTCCTCCGGTTGCAGGAGACGTCTTTGTCTCCTCTGTCTCCCCATAGTTCGGCAGTGATAGCAGATTGTCAACCGATAGCACCCACACAAGCTGGATCGTCTTCCTCTCAGTCGCTACCTACATAGGAGAAGAACAATAGCTTCTGTCAACCCAACTGGTTTCAAACCAACACAGCAGGAGCTTCTTCTCCGTGCCACAACAACAACATGAGACTTGTTTCAGCAGCTTCCATTAGCAGCATTCGGTTGGCAGAGAACTCGAGTCCCTTTTCTTTAGATAATAGCAGCACCTGGAGTCTTTCTTTTTCATTGAAGCAACGACGATGGGTGCTTCTCATCCACTCCTTTCCTCAGCTGCAGTGATAGATCCAGCAGCAACCTTCTCCTCCCAGAACGTCAAGATTAGCAACAGCTCAGCCATCTACATACACCGTGACCAACATCCAGTAAACAACATTATGAGCATCTTCCAGTTCCAGCTGTAGTACAACAACAATCGTGCGCCTTTCTTTTTCATTGCCTACTCATCCTGCACTAGCTGTGAATAGCGCACGTCACAAGCTCCAACAAGCGCTCCTCTCTCCTCGCCATGCTGCTCCGACCAGTGCCCACCTGTTCCTAGGTCGTGAGAAGATTCTGCTCCACCGTAGTCAGCTTCCTCACTTCTCCAGCCGTAGCTCCGGCCATCACCAGTCTCAAGTCACTGCACCATCTTGCCATTTATACTTAACCTATTTCTGTGCAAGCATGAATTATAATGCATGCGTGGACAGTCCAATAGCAAACCGGGATACTGGGGCTAATAATAGGGTCAGATTACTGGATCCAGCCTAGCCCATGTAACTTGTTTGATACAGTTACTAAAAAAATAATCTTATGAATTTATTCATTAACATGAAAATCAGAAATATCATATTTTTTAGGTTTTACATGATACTAATAATACTTACTAATATCGAAGTTGAAAGTATTTGTAAGAATTGTTTATTAATACTAAAGTCAACAACATGAAAGAAAAAATAAAAAATAAAAATAAATAAATTCTTTAGCAATTTAAAACAAAATTAGTAATATAGCTTGTTTTTGATAGGACGCTTAAAAGATGATTATATCTTTCCTTTCGGGTAACCAGTATCGTACTATAGAATCTTTGTTGACCAGTTAGGGTTCTTAGTGACCATAATACTGGGTGACAGCTTCTTAAACAAAATATTTTCCTTCAAATAACAAGATATTAAATATTTGATCTTTTCCAATCAAGTGATAATTTTGTTTCAGTCACTGTGATGTCCAGGTATGATATTCATCATAGTAACAGGGCATGTAGCAGTGTGGATTCGAGTTTTTGGGCAAGTGGGGGTAGAGAGAGGGTGAAACAGGAGTTTTAAAGGAAGGGAAGAAAAACCTTCTTTCCTTGCATTTTGCGTGCTAGGGAAGAAAAAGATATATAATGTCATTTTGAACGACACCGTTTTGGGCTTTTTTTGCTATAAACAGTGAGTGGAAGGACGTTATTTTAAACCAAACATGATGTTTCATTTAAACGGAGATGGCATCAAAACATGTTAATTTGCAAACCAGATCTTAATTTGTGATTTGTTCAATTAAATCCTCAATTATAATTTAAATTTTAAGAATCAATTCAATTACCCTACAAATTCAAATGTCAGCATGGAAGTTGACTGTCTTTTTAACTTTGATCCTTAGTTTTGAATTTGTGCATTTTGATCCTCAATTGATCAAAAAAAATTTAATTTCTTCAATTTTAGTTCCTCTACTTATACACATTTTCCAATTTGATCATTGATTTTTAATTTCTTCAATTAAGTTCTTAATTAGTTATCAAAATTTAATATTTATGCAATTATGCCCCTGATTTGACTAAATCAACTCTTAAAAATTATAATTTGATCCTTGAACTTAAAAATCAATTTTCTTACAATTAAAACCTCATTAAATTCAATTAAACCTTTAATAAAATTTAATTAACTCCATAAACATCTTATTTTAGATTTTTCTTTCTCAAGTTAAATTTTCTTTGTTAACAATACTCTCATAAATAAATAAAAAATATTGTCAAATTTTAATTTTTATATTTTTGAACCTCCTCAACCAACCTATTCGTGGTCATTTTTTAGTAGTTCCGTCATCCTCTTCTCACAGCTATTTTTTATTTTTTATTTTCAAATATATTTTTTTGACTTTTTTGTATTTTCTCCTTTTTTTTGTGGAAACTAAAAAACAAGTGACAACATAGACATAAGTAGAAAATGTAATAAACAATCAAGACTAGAAATGTAAAAATAAATTGAGAACCTGTTTAATTATATAAAAAAATAGATTAATACATTTATTGCATATTTAAACTTCTAAGTTGTTCCCGGAACCAGTGTAGTCCATTTTTCTATAATGTTGTTTGTAAAATATGATAGAAATAAGATGTCAAAATACTTCCATAAGAGCATTCAGGATTTCAAAACAACAATATGACATAAAAATATACTTTATTAAAAATGTAATGAAATTCTAAAAACATGTGAGAAACAAATTGTAGAAAATATGGTCTCAAAGACCTTATTCATAAAATTTAAATGGAAAAAGGCAATGTTACAATATTTGCCTCTTATTCACATAAAAAATCCCAACTCAAGCATCTGAGGCTTTCAAAGTCGACTTATTTACACTTTAGCATTAGTGTTGGAACTAATGCAATCTAATGAAGGAGTTTATCCTTGAAGATATGATGATTGTCCACTTATTACCAAAATGGTTTTCACATGTGTGATTAAGACTTGTATCATTTCGGTCATACTAGCTTCATGGTAGTATTTAATTGAATTTTATTGATGATTCCAAAACTCCATGAAGTATATGAAGTTCTACCTGAAAAATATTGAAGGGGACTTACAAGAAAAATGAAGATATACATGGTAGAAAAGATACACAGTTTGCAAAAGAAAATAAAAATGCAAGGCTACAGGTGCTGCGCTAGTTTGTCCATTTCAGTATTCCTTCAGGTCCTCCAAAAAGATCATTCCATGTGTATGGAAGCATTGGTACCTTCGATTTTAACCAAACCGACGGCCTGTGAAGCGTGAAGTCAAACATTTTAGTCTAGTTCATCACCTCATCCTATAAGATATAATTGTTTCGAGGAGTTCATGCATGGAGTCCACAAGATACCATATGCTAGCAGAGTCAGGGTTTTTGGCTGAAATTTACGTGTAGCCAGCGTAGTAAATTGTCGTAGTCCCTTCTCCACCAAATTGGGCATACACCAAGTGAATCCAAGCCAGGCCATGAAATGATTCCAAAACATCCATGAAACATGACGGTGTAAGAATAAATGATGCACATGCTCTGTTTTAATTTGACATGGAGGACACAAAGCTTGATTCGGCTGAAGTAAATTCCCACGTTGCAAGAGACTTCTTGTACGGATTCTATCTTGCAGAACCAACCATATAAAATTTTAATCTCAAGAGGTGCAATACTTTCCATAGCAAGTTTGTAAATGAAAATGAATTTAGATGGTCAATTAATTACTGGCAGACTGAATCGTATAAAATCCATCACCACAATATTCCTTTTATCTTTGAATCTTCCTTGCTTGTATTCACGCTGACCGATGGCAATAAAGCGCGTAGCTGTGTAAGTTGTAACTCCTCAAAAGGTAAAAGTGGCCTTGTCCATGCAAAATTCCACACACTGGATCCTAATGTGTTCTTTGGCATTGCAGCTAAGCATAAGGAAGGTTAAGTTGAAATTGCTTATAATGATGAGAAACAAGTGTTAAGAGTGCCAACTATCGTCCACTTCTCATTCCAGAACTGGATTGTCTTCCCATTACCAATTGTGTAGTTACAGCCATTCTTCAAGGATGGCAATACTGGTGGGTCTAAATTTATGATTAAATAAATTCCTCTCCATGTGTCTGACAACAGTTTAGTGAACAGAGAAAGTTCATTTTCAAAAGCAGGGTAGGATGTTGTGTGAATAAAATCCTACCACCCATCTGGATGATTATTCCCTAAACGTTAAAGCCACTTGAACAACAGTGCTTTGTTCTTCCCTCGTAAAGACCGCAATCCCAAACCACCTTTGTTTTTGGACCTGATTACAACACTTCAAGCCACCTCGCACAGTTTCTTTTCATATGAACCACCACCCCATAAAACCTTTGTTGAATTGATGTAAGCACTAACATGTAATATAATGGCAGAGAGGAGAGAATAGTCTTGACAAAGCAGACACATCCTGCTAAACTTAGAAAGCTTCCCTTCCATTTTCCTAGTTTAGTGAGTATTAACAATCAGCTTCCAAGTTGAAATTCGTTTAGGATTTGCACTCATAGATAGTCCCAAGTATGTAATTGGAAATGTGTCTTATTTACAATAAATTGCATTGGTCATACTAGTCGTATAATCTTCATCAAGATTAATACCAACTAGAGAGCTCTTATAGAAGTTAACTCAGTCCTGACGTCAACTCAAACCTCCTTAGGATCATTTTAGCATGAACTAAAGAGCTATACTCATTTGACATAAACACTAAAGTGTCGTCTACATATTGGAGATGACTGATTGATTGACCATTTCTATACCCAATGCCCTGAAAGTACTGTTCTACCAAAGCCCTTTAAAAAGGAACTAACAGCTCTTCAACAACAATGCTAAACAACAATGGTGATAATGGATCACCTTCCTTGGCGTAAACCACAATAATGCTAAAATTCTTGGATTGGAAAGCTGTTAATAAGAATTGTCATTAATGATTATGAAATACATTCATGAACTAATGTTATTCATTTATCTCCAAATCCTATATACATCATCACTTCTTTTAAGTACAGATAACTAAATCAAAGGCCTTGTTGAAGTCAACTTTCAACCGAAACCCATTCTAACCACCTTTATTGATACCATGAATAACCTTATTAGTTATTATGAACCCATCTAAAATTTGCCTTCCCGAAATGAAAGTTGTTTGATGAGGATTGATAAGAGTAGCCCATAACAGTGTGTAGCTTAGACGAGAGCAACTTTTCAACAATATTGTACAAACCATGAATCAAACTGATTGGCCTGAACTCCATGAATTTTTTTGGGTGTGTGTTTTTAGGCACCAGTGTATCATAGGAAGTGTTAACACCCTTTGGTAGTTTTCTTATTCTGAAAAATTCACACACCATATGAAATACCTTATTCCCAATCAACAGCCAAACCATCTTGTAGAAACTGAATGTGAATCCACCAGGCCCAAGAACCTTTGAGTCATCACAATCCCACATTGCTCTTCTGACTTCATCCACTGTACCGGTTGTTCCAGCCTAGCAGACTCTGCATGAGAAAGTTTGTTAAACCCAGCCAAACCTATCTATGGCTTTGTTGAACCTGACTATTTGAACGTATTTGAAAAATAAGTAGCAGCAACAGTAACCTTAATTTTATATGGTGTAGTGTGTGATCCTGTTAGATAGAATCTTTGTTATGCTTTTTCTTTCTGTTCTGATATTTACTGTTAAATGGAAGAATTTGTTGTTTTTATCTCCCAGATTACACCAAGTCTTTTTCCTCCAAATGGCTTCCACATGCTTACTCATTGTCCCCTATTCAGAGCTAAGTTCATGTCATTCAGAGATCTCCTGCTGACTTAGAGAACATCTTTCCCCTTCCTTTTCTAGCTGCTGGAGTCGGTTTTGATTATGAAAAGGCCTTCTATCCTGATTGCCAAAAGAGTTTTTGTTCCTTTTTTGAATTTTTGATGCCAAATAGTTGAGCTTCCTTACCAATCTGAATTTGCCATCATGCTCAACACAGGCTTCTGTCTAGAAAAGTTTACACAGGCTTCTGTCTAGAAAAGTTTTGAGTTTCTCAGAAAATAAAGGGTGGACCAATAGTTGAGAAATCAAAATGGCCTTTACCCCTAATCTTGATTCTGCATTCCCAATAATAGTTAATAGTGGTTTGACAAGCCTCTAGGATATAAAAAAAGCTGCTAGTCCTGAAAATTACAGATGACATTGTGGAGTAGCAAAAGCTCTATCAATATGACTTATCGACTGTCCTTAAAAGCGAGTGTATTGATGACCAATTAAAGGATAATCTAGGAAGTTACACTCACTAATAAAGTCTCTAAATTCCTTTGCTCTTAGTTGATTTAGGTTGTTAGTACTTTTATCATTCTGATGCAAAGTTTCATTGAAATCATCATCTAACAACAATGGTACCTAAAAGGCAGCGGTACAAGAAAAATTAACTGAATTGTTATCTTTACTTAATTAAACACCCTATATATACACCTGCTACTGTACAAGAAAAATTTGTTTGAATATGTGTTTCCAGGATTGTTATCCATTGCCCACTATGCTCAATGGAATCAACCTTAAATGATTCATCATTCCATATGACTAGTATTCCATCAGCACAATTAACTGAATCAACCGTGAACCACTTAACCCCCTAACCCCTCTGACCATTCCAAATTCCATTCACAAAACCAGATGTACAAGATCTCTTCTTGGTTTTCAAGATAAAACAAATGTCAACAGTATTATGTAACAACATCTTCTTGATAGAAAACCGTTTGGCAGACATGCCCAGACCACATAAATTCCAAAAGAAAATCCGTATAGGAAAAGAGATGAAAATCATACCAAGATAGATGGAGATTTGCAGCCTCTAGTCCCAATCTGCAATCTCCCTATCAATCTGGTGGTCAATGTCACTTTCAAAAATCATCAATTCAGTTGTACTGCCAAAGCCAGAGTCTGTCCTTTAGGAGTGCCAGAATTCATGGGGCATGACAAATCATCATCTATGTTAGCCATTAGCGGCTGCAGACTACCAGAAGAAGTAAGTATTTTAAATTTGGTCTTGCGTTTCTGTAGAACCATACGGTGGACACTGGTTTCCTGCCACGCCATTCTTCCGCAATAGCCATTCTTCCTCATGTATTGCGGAAGAATTATCTACAGACGAGTCTTTATCATCGTATAAATCTGGGCTGAGAGGAACTCGTGACTGTGGGCCGGTTGCATGCTTGCTAGATGGGCTCAAGCTGCCTCTATCCTGCATGTGGGATTCTGAATCAGGTAAGTTATTGGAATAGAGAAGTGTTTGAATAGGAGTGGACTCCAGGAAAAAGGATACAGGTGCGTAACAGAACCGCGAATCCCATCCATGACGCCAAAAAACAAGGTGGTCGGCACCTGGTTCCATGTCAGTTACACGATCAACGTCATCAATGCTGGCGACATCAGAATTGTGTTCAGAGCTAGAATCAAACGAAAGTAAATTTGTCGGCAACATCAAATCAAAAGTCCCCATGTTGTGTTCAATAGCTTCAAAACCGGGATAATGCAGTGGATCAAGTTCCTTGAGATAATACGATAATCCGCCCCATTTAATGAATCCATGATGTATGGTACCGATTAAGGAATTGATATGACCAAGGCTGCTAAATTCTAAGTTGACTTTGTCAAAACCAATATTTCTACCAAAAGATGCCAAAATCTTTGTGACTGTTGTAGCAGACCAGCCAAGAAGTGGAAAATCAATAACCTCAATCCAAGCATACCGACCAATTGGACCACCTGAATCGATACAAGGCCGTAATTCATCAAAATAAACAGACCATGTTGTTAAGTTCATCTCAAAGGCCCCCATCATTGAATCATAAGTAGAGAAGGAGATTGAAGCCTGTGATGCACACATAAACTGAAATCCTAGAAATTGAACTCCATCTGATACCAAAGACTTCCTAATATCCTGATAATTTACTCCTTCGTTTATCAGTTCGACTAAGCTATTGTTTATCCATAAAATATCCCCCTCGTCAGTATCATGAGTAATCAACGGCATAGAGCCTGACTTGATTTCATTTTTAGGAATAGCTAAATCTCCATAAGTACCATTAGCTGTGCACAGCACAACAGGATAACTCCTTGATGAGGACGCTTTCGATTCCTTATGATAACATTGTATGTTTGCATGGGGCTTAAACGAACCAAACCATATTCCATTAAGCTTGTCAATAACTTCCTGTTCTCGTGATCCTGCAGTCATTGTAACAAAGCCAAACAGCCATTGCCTGCGATTCAATCTTTGCGAAATAAATAGACTAGCGACTGTCCCATTCTTGTTGAAAGTGTTGCGCGAGGAGGAACAGTCTAACAGATTGGGAAACGCTCAAAATATATCTGAACCAAACTCGTTAAAGGTGCAGGAGGTAGATGCGGGGTAGGTGGTGTTGGTTGGGATATGTGTTTAGTGAGGTCAGAGGTGGAAGGGTGTCGTGCTGTGGGTAAAAGAGGGTGGTGACGGTGGCTTTGACGGGCAATGTGAGCACGTTTCAGGTTGTGACATGTAGGGTTTTGGTGGGGTTTTGTGAGAAGGCGAGAGGACATGGTTTAGATCTTGCGACTGGCTTAAAGTTTTGAGTAAAAGAGGCTATTCTTCCTCTCTTCTCTAACTCCCTTTTTGATAAGAAACTTCTTCTTGTTCTTTTCTCTTCCTTCCAGATTTTGGTTGTTGTAAACATTGGGACAGTTGATGGCATTGACACTAATCTTGAACTCTCTAAGTTCCTCTTTTTTTTCCTCCTTTTTTTGTTCTCTTATTTTTTTCTTTCACTTTTTTTTATGTCTACTGAATGTCAATCTTTTTATGAAAGGAAACTATCACCAACTTCATGGAAACTGAATCCTAGAAAATTGTCCTGATGAATCTGGATTGGAAATCAACTTAGATGTTGACCACCAATCCCTTTTCACTTGATTTGTGAGGATGGGTTAAAAGTTGGATTCTAAGCAACGTGGAAAGTCTGAGCTTATGGTCTAGAAGAGAGACTGATGGAGAGGGTGTGTGTTTGGCCCGAAATTTGGAGAGGATTCAAGCAATTAAATTGCGATTCTTTGCACCATGATTGTAGCTGATCTACGAGAGAACATGTTTCTTGCTTTTTATGCTATCATGAGAATCAATCAGGATCATATATTAATCTCTAAGGTCATCTGAGAATCAAACGTCTTTGCCTTACCTAGAAAATAAGCAGATTCATGAACAAAACGACGTTGTTTTGTTTCAATCTTCAAAGCCTGTTCCTCTCCAAATTAAACCAAACACATTGATTCATTTAATGTGAAACGATGTCGTTTTTGTCCCAATTAGGTTATCCTTATTAAAATCATGTCAAACTTAATATTCATCCTTCCATTTCATTTGATTATGCATTTCAGTTCTTGTTCTTTGAATTTTCCTAATTTTGGTTAATTTCACTTTTTTTTTCCTTAATTTCTTTCAATTCTGCCCTGGAACTAATCAGGACAACCCCTTTGATTTCTCTATTGCTTCTAATATGTTCTCCAATCTTTCAATTTTCTTTTTCAAGTAGATTTGATGTCTAAATTGAATAGTCATTTCCAATTAAGACCTTCATTGTGGCTATTTCTTTCAAACTCACCCTTGAACTTCTTTTTTTTTTAAGTTGCAGTCAAATTAGATCGATCCAAGCCATTTTTCTTTAATTTTTTCTTCAATTCAACCCTCAAATAATGACCAAAAAATTTCTAAACTCAATGTTTGAATGTGATACTCAATTATTTATCCAATTTCAACACTAGCTATATATTTTTATTTTTATTTTTATCTTTAATTTTTTTATTTTTTTATAATTTTATGATTATTTCTAACCTCACAAAAATTAATAAAAAAGAACAAAACAACATAAATCATTAAAATTTTCAAAATAATTTTTTTAAAAAAATACATATAAAAAAATAAAAAATTAAGTTGACAAACACAAGTAGAAATTTAGAGATATAATAATTAAAAGAAATGTAGAAATATATTGAAAACATATCTAATCAAAGAAAAATATATCAAATCATTTATCCCGACTTGTAAGTTATTCCTAGAACCACTTTAGTCAAGTTTTTGTATAATGATGTTTGTGAATATGATAAAAATATAAGTTAGTAATCATAAATAAAAATTAATAAATCTTAAAATTATTATAAATCCAACACATACTAGAATGATTTTTGATAAAACAATTACCCCACATTGGTTAGGATACAAGGGTCTTGATTGCTTATATGACATCAATGACATCTCTTTTATTGTGAGGTGTCTTTCAAGAAACAAAACTCATTGAAAGTCATATGGGACAATACCTCTTAGTGGGCCTACAAATATGGACACACCTCATCAGTTAGCTCCGTCTATAGAAATGAGTCATGTGCTTTACCTAAGCTCCTTATTTGGGAGGCTATGATGAGGCCATTATCCCACTTTAGTTAGGAGATAAGGGTCTTGATTGCTTATATGGCACTAAAAATATCTCTTTCATTGTGAAGCGTTCCACCTTAGTTAAGAGACAAGGGCCTTGATTGCTTATAAGGCACTAAAGACACCTCTTTCATTGTGAAGTGCCTTTTAAGGCACAAAACCCATTAGAAGCCATGCGGAATAATACCTCATGGTGAAACTATTATGTTGTGGATATAGACATACCTCATCAATTGGCGTCGTTTGTGGAAACGAATTATGTGCTCTATCCAAGTTCCTTGTCTAAGGAGCACTGATGAGGTCATTATCTCACATCGATTAAGAGAGGAGGGCCTTGGTTGCTTATATGGCACTAAGAACACTTCTCTCATTGTGAGATGCCTTTTAAAAGACAAAACTCATTAGAAGTCATGTGGGACAATACCTCATAATGGGTCTACCATGTTGCGGATATGGACACACCTCATCAAACTTTAATAACAATAATTTATCATTTTATTTTGAAAAAACAAAAACTTTCGATTTAATCTTCGATTCATTTCTTCCATTTCCCACATACAAAATCAAAATGCTATCTAAATATATCCTTTATTTTTTAGATGTTTATGATAAAAATATTTTTAAAAAAATAGAAAAGGTGTTTCCAAACTAACTTTCACAAATCAAAATTAAGCTCTCTACTCTTTTATAGATTATTAGATCTTAACAAACCATCCATGTCTAGATTTATTCATTCATAATATATATAAAAAAAATTATAATTTTCTCAAATATTCTCATTACTCAAAATGTTATGAGTTCAATATTTTGAGCTGGGGTTAGTCATACCATTCATTTTTCTCCCTTGATGGCTTCTTTTTATTTATTTTAACTTTCTTTTATTATTAAAAAAATGTTCTTTGATCTTTCTTTACTCATTTTAGATCTAAACTAGATTATTGATCGTGTTATGTTATAAGTTGAATTATTATTTTTAACATAAAAAACCATCCAGACATTGCTAACATTTTTTATAGTGAAAAAAAAAACTAAATTATATGGAGGTTGATTTGATATGATCTATCGACTTAATAAATTCAAATACAATCCAAGCAACTAGTAAAAATATAGTTTGATTCATAAAAATTCAAGAAAATATCTTTTTAAAAAAAACATTAAAATGATAACATATTGGATCAATATGGGTTAACTTATATTAACTTGTCAAATTTATGACTTAGATCATAATATCATGATAACCCCTATATAAAACAATTAAAAAAAATTATAAAACTCAATATTCAATCAACCCAATTTTAAAGAATATGATTAAAAAAAGTTAATTAAAAAATAACAAAAGAATTTGACCTGAATTAGCATGTCAAACTTGTGACGTGAGTCATGAGATCAAAGTAACTTATAGAGAGTAAACAAAAAAACTTGAGTCAACTGAAGTTATCATATTAAATTCATAACCAAAGTCATAAGATTGTAATACATAAAAAGAAAATAAGAAAATTATGAATTTTAATTTTTAATAAACTCATTGTTAAAAGTTTAAATAACAAAAAAATAAATCAATCTAAAAACAAGACACGATAAAAAACAATCTAAGTCTACTTAGGTTAATTTGCAAAATATATAACTCGAGTCATAATACTAGTATACCCTTATAGAAAACAATCAAAATAAATCATGAAACTTAATTTATAATCAACTCCATGTTGAAGGATGAAATTAAAAAAAAAAACTCGAGTCAACTTGAATAACCTATCAATAAACCTGCGACCCGAGTCATGAGGCCCACATAATCTTATAGAAATTAAACCAAAATATATTATGAAGTTTAATATCTAACTAACTCAATATTAAAGAATGAAATAAAAAAATCAATTAGAAACACAACAAAGAATTAATCTGAGTTAATATGATAAATTTATAATTTGTGTAATAAAAAGTGAGTCAACCCAACAGTTTAAATCATAAAATTAAGATAACCAAATAAAAAATAAAAAAAATACAAAAAGGCTATTTTTTAATATAAAAACTAAAGTTGAATGATAAAATTAGAAAATAAATAAGTATTTTTTTTAATATAAAATTTAAATTAGAAAACAACTATAAAATTTTTATTAAAGGGTAAAATTATTAAGAAAAAAAATCAATTTAACTAAAGAATAAAAAAATTAAAAGAGTGAAGATCAATTTAAAAAACAATAATAAATCATAAATTAGAATTGAAGAATAAAATTAAAAATAAATAAAAATTTTATAAAAAATAAAATTCAAAAGAATAATAACAATATTAAAAATAAATCAATGGAGGTTGATAGTAACGTAGAATAGAAAAGTAAAGTCACTCACGAATTAGATTAAAGCTTTAGAAAGAGTATTAATGAGAATAATTCATAAGAGGAAAGGAAGTATTTGCAAGAGTTTACTAAGGCCTGGAATGAAGGTATTAAAGATTAGAGTAATATATATTTTGTCCCTACCATTAAAATTGCATCCGGCTCTTTATACAGTGTTAGGCATGTTTAGTATTATATTTTGGAAGTATTTAAAAAAATTAATTTTTTTATATTTTTATTTATTTCAAATTAATATTTTTTGATATTTTTAAATTATTTTAATATATCAATATCAAAAATAATTTTTAAAAATTAAAAAATATATATTATTTTAATTAAAAAATATTTTAAAAAAATAGCTATCACAGCACTCTAATACATATTCTTAAAGCAGGCCCAGCGACTCTCAAGAAGTATTTGTGCATCTTAATTTCTCCTTTAAGTCTCCAGCCAAACTAAGGAAAAAATCATATTGATATCTGCTCATTTTCATTTATTTAAATTAATTACTTTTGAAAGTATTTAAGATTTTTAAGAGCAATTTCTTGAGTTTAAGACCTTTTAGTTAATGTACACATTTAATTAGCTAATTCAGCACTACCATTTGATACTGATTCGGATAAAGACTAATCTGGTCCTAATTACGGCACTGAAAGATAGTGTTTGAAGCATTCTATATATTTGCTGAAATGCTAGGGCAGATCTGAGATTTTGGCAGTTAATCCTATTTTAAAATGTTCATAAAAAATTGTTTCAAACAACTAAAATAGTGTTCATAACATTTTTTTTTATAAAACATCTTCTATATCTTTTTTCTTTTGATTTTAACATATAAATTTTAATGTGTTTGATTATATATTTCTTCATGTCACCATTCAACATTGAATATCCATCTTTCTAGTATTAAAAGATCATTGAAATAATTCTCTCAACCATGCATATACAATTTTAATGTCACAAATCCATTTTAAACCTAGAAAATGATTTTTTGTTTTTCAATTAAAACCCTCAAATTTGGGAACTATATATTCAATTTAAAACTGATAATGAGATTGCATCTACCAAGTCAGCTTAGATAGCCCATAATGGCCGTGGTGCAATTCATATATTAATTAAATAAATGTCTTATTCAAATAAAATCATTAATGTATGCTTTTATTTTTGAAATAGCAATGTATGGTCTGAAGTAATTGCGCATCCGATAATGAATCATGAGCCGCAGGTTCACTTCATTGAACTTGGAAGCTGTAGCATTTTCTTACCATTTCAAGGTATATCCATGGATTGTGTTTATTTTTGAGATGTAACTTTGTTTTAAAAAGATATATTTTTTTTATTTTAAATTAATTTTTTATGTGTTTTAAAATTATTTTGATGTATTGATATAAAAAATAAATTTAAAAAAAAATAAAAAATTATTTTAATACATATCCATAAAAAAAAAAATCTATCATAATTTCAAATTAATGACTTGTACGCACTTGCTCAAGAGAAAAAAAAACCAGCCACAAATATTTTTTTTTCATTAAAATATATTTTTCAAAGTCTTATTTAAATTTTTTATATTTTAAAAAATAATTTAATATATTTTTAAATATTTTTGGTTAATTTTGATATATTAATATTGAAAATAAAAAAATATTTTTAAAAATCAATCCACGTCACAGTACCAAATAAATCACAATTACATGGTAAAACGTAACCAAGTCCAGCATGCTGTATATAATTAATAAATCAAAATTAACCCTTTGACTACGAGATTGCATGTATAAAGGAATGTTTCTTAACTCATATTTGGAGGCTCAAACTTCGTCCTTTCACTACGATACTGCACCTCAATCTAATAACGTAAATGAATAGTTTTTTTTAATTATTATATATTAAAATCTTTTTAAATTTGAAATTTATACAAGTTTATCATCATCTTATATTTAATTTGCTTAATTTAATTAAGGAAGATGATAAGATTCAAACACAATAAATAATTTTATATTAGTCTAGCATACTTGTTGATCAAATGAAAAATATTTTGACTTGAAATTTGCCAAAAAAACATGGTATTTCAAGTTGCATTGCATGAGGTGAAATTAACCTTGCCTCATTGAACATTATATACGCAAAACACAAAGGGTCCAATCAGGAAGATGGATAAGAAGCCATCAAATATGCAGGGATACAAGCAGAGCTCCTCCAGACCTTGGAGTGCAACTTGAGGATCTCTCTAGCTCTCTCCTTGCTCTTCAAACTACTATTCACTTGCAAAATCAGGCACAGCTTGGCCACAGCACCAACCTGCAACATTTCTTGAAGAACAGTAGAAGTTGCAGAGAACCTACAAATGGAGCACAGAATTCTCACTGCCTTGTCACTTGCAACATGAGAAACCCTAAGTATTTTCTTGGAAACAACTGCGAGTCCTGCCCCGTGCTTCAATAACTCTGCTCGTCCATTAGCACAACCACAAAGCAGTTCTAAAACAGCTAGAATAAGTTCACAAGCTCTCTTGTCTAATGTATCAAGAAGAAGCTCGATCAAGACAGAAACTGCACCACCTTCGACGGCTTTGATTCGGTTTCTTCCCCATGGACAAATTTCCATGAGAAGCTTCAATGCTGCCTTTGAGGCCTGTTGTGAGATCTGATCATCAAGTACGCGTACTATCTCGACAAACATTTCCGGTCTGATACTAATCAAATGCGTTGGATCTGCCACTTCGAAAACGGACTTCAACAACATTGTCGCATAAGCTCTAGATTGATAGCTACTATGCTTCAAGATTTGCAGCAACGACTCTAGAAACCGATCACCATCGTTGATTATCAGATTCTTTAATTGCCTCTGTGATATTTTGAGATGATAAAGAATGTTCAATGCTTCATCACTTGCCCTTGTGAACTCCGATTCATTATCATCGCTGTCTATCTCAACTGAAGTAGAATCATCAGTTTTCAAGATCGAAGCCAAGAAATCAACTACACCAGCTTCCTCTAGACAGCTTCTATTCCTTTCACTTTCAAGCGTGATTGATCTAAGCCCTCGTAGGCTCTTGAGCAGCAAGTGTGGAAATTTCTTAGCATCATTAATGAGTTTGGAGATCTGAGCTCTGTCAGCGAGTGGCTTCGGAGTTGGGATTCTCTCGATACCGAACGAGGCATTGAGGGTGCACCATGCTTGGATCAAACGACGAAGGGTGTGGTTTGGGATGAGATCTTTGGTAAACAACTCTTGCTTTGTAACTGGGCAAGTTTCATTTTTGCATGAAAATAACCATTTCTCAATGTTCTCTCTATCATAGGTAATCCCAGTTGAGACTGTAACTGGATCTCTCATGAGTTGAAGGGAAATTGGGCAAAGAAAATGATAAGGAACATCGATTTGATCCATTTGAAGAACAGAGAAGCAAACTTAACAATACACAAACAAAACTAAAAAAGAGAAGCTGAAAGAATATGATCAAACGTACCAAGTGTACTGATAAATAAGAGTATAGAAAAATTATAGTAAAAAGGGCTCTAACTTGAATATCTAAACTCAAGAAACAAAAATAGCACTTGAATGGCCGAAAGGAGGTAAGGAGAGAACTCTACCATTAAAAGCTGAAAAATGGAATTTCTTGAACGGATTTGTTTAACTTCCAAACTTGTCTGCTAGAAGTTGCAAGATAGCTTTTTATTATTCAAAGTTGTAGGGGGGAGGGATGCGGTTTTATATGTGTGTGGAAGTTGTTGAAGCCAGCGAAAGTCAGCACACGGAAAATCAGAGAGGGCATTAATCTTGGACCTTTTCCAAGGTTTTGGAAGAAGAAAAGCTCAAAAACTAAGAGTTGACTTTAGCTTTATATAAAGAAATGAATAATTGGGAGACGATTCCCTTGTATTGAGACAAGAGTCGGTGTTGCAATGTGTGCTCTATGTGTCCTATATGGGCCTTTGACTTCCATCATTTGTCAATAACAGAAGGCGTCCAGATCATTAGATGTGGTGGATGATGCATGGATGGTGCCGGCAGCCTCTCATGCGCCTCATGGGGTTTCCTACGCATTAACTTCACGTGTTGCTGTCTTAGCTCCTAATTGCTCCTATTCTCGATTCCGATTTTTGGTTTCTTAACTAGACAAGTAATATTCCAAGGATCTGGTCCATTTAGGGAAGCTTAAAGTGTTTTTTTAAAAACACCTATTGTTTGACTAAGTAATCTTTAGGTATGGAGAAGGGTGCAGCCTGCATTTCTAAATCAAAAAACATCGTCGCGTTGATGCTTTTAGTTTGGAATATTGCGGACTGCACCCTATTACAAACAGATTTTAATAACTATTATGTTTAAATATATAATAAATATTTAATTTTTATACCTAAATCGTTGAGGGATGCCATTGAACGTGTACCAGTTAGGGAAATGGTCTTGCAAGATTTAATGTTTGGTCTTCCTAAATTTTTGACATGGCCTGGCTAATGATCCCTTAACTTTTTCTTCTTTTTTTTTTGCAATCCGGACCTTGATGACCATTATATATTCAGGTTTTACCTCGTCATCAATCAATAATCAATATAACAGTCCAGAAAATGGGATTGATCTATCTTTGTTAAATATGTGATACTCCGTGAATTGTCCTTTCATTTGTAAAGGGTTTGGTACCGTATGTTATATCATACACAAGTAGTTATAGCATAGATGATTTGTATGAGGTAGCTTTCTATGATAAAATAAGGTGGACAAATTGGGTAATTAGTGTAGAATTTTTTAAAAATAAAAAAGTGAATAAAAAAAATAAAAAGTTTTGGTAAAAAAAAATTACGATTAAATAACACAACATATAATTAATTATTATTTATTTATAATTACATGTATTATTTTTTTCTAGATTTTATTTTCAAGAAACCATCTCAATTTAAAAACTTAAATTATTATATAAGGTTTTAAGATATAAGATATGATTTATATTATTTTTTAAGATATTGTTTTTAAATGAATGTTTTTTAGCCTTAAAACTTATAAGAATTCATACTATTTTATGCTTAATTTTTATTAAATAAATAATAATAATAAAATTTAAATTTATAATTACTTAATTATTAAAATTCTGTTATCATATTAAAAAATTATCTTAACCTAATAATTTAAATTATTAAATAAAATTTTAAAATATAATTTATATAAGTTTCATCATCACAACCTTGCACTTCTGTTCAATCACTTGCAAATTTTTAATTCCAATCTCTTTGTCTCTCTATCTCTCTCAAATGACAGCCTTTTCATATTTTAAGCAACAAATTAATCTTCTCTTTTTGCAGGTAAGAGTGTAAAACTAAAACCTTACTACTGCCTATAATTTAAACACATACGTACGAGACTAATGGTAAGGAGAACAGGTCTTGGCCAGTTCATCCAACTTGTCTTGTTTTTTAAAGGTATAAACTCAGTGATGAAAACTTAGTTTTTTTTTTAAATTATTTTTCATGACAATAACAAATGTGCATATGAAGTTATCACGCTTCTAAAATATAACATGTTTAATTGTTATTTATATGAAGTGTAATAATTATATTGTCACGCTCAAGAATAATAATATTTAATAAATATTATATAAAGTATGATAAAATAAGAATATGTTATTTTGTTGAAATGTTTTTAATGATCCGGAATAGTTCATGTTTTGGAGTTTGTTTTTAGAAGCTGAGATCGCGTAAATATCAATGAATTCATGTATTAGAAATCTTGAACAAGCCGAGCACGTAACTTAATTATCTAGATATTATATATCAAATCTTTGAGATAAATATTAATATCTAATCTGTCAACTGTAGCTCACCATACTATTATGGTAAAATGTATATCACTTTTTTAAATAAATAAATAAATAATAGTCTACAAAAAGACACGATCTCAAATCTACTAGTCGTAGACAACGAACCAGTTGGATCGACGATGGCTTATCGGCACGCTTCCTGAGGCAGTTGACTTGCAAATAAGGAAAATAAAATCATTGCTGCCATCTGCCACTAGCTAGCGGTCCATCATATTTCTCCTTTTATTAATATTTTTAAATTAAAATAAAGTCCATCACAAATTTGTTCCACCTGCTGCCACGAGCCAGAATTAATTAATTGGCTACGGGATATTCCAGATAGTTTTTTTTTTTTTTTCATGCATGCTTCTCTTTTTACGAACTTGTACAAACCTTTAAAGAAAAATATTGTGAAGATATTTTATAATAAAAAATAATATAAATCATCTATTAAATTTATTGTAACTAATAATTAAATAGTTATAAATTTAAATTTTATTTTTATATTTATATTTATCTAATTAAATTAAATATAATATAATTGTGAGTATTTTTAAAATCATAAAAGGTTTTCATTAAAAACATTATATTAAAAATAATATAAAATCATTTATTTTCATTTAATATCTTAAATTTCCTTATTAAAATTAGTTGAAATTATTCATTGACATTTTAAAAAAAATATATAAAATATCTCTTACACATTACATAAATGGAATTGTAACTTGATGGTTATGAGCTTCTTATTCTCACAAATAGCATACGATTCTATTTATTTATTTTATATTCTGTAGCATTTAAAATTTTCTTTTTGTAGGAACCTCTCAACATAGTATACGTGCACACATATTAATGTGTGTGTTTAAAAATAAGGTATATCTATATAATTTTTTATTGAATTTAATAGTTGAATTTGAGTTTTTTCTTTTTTATAAGAGACTAGGATTTTGTTAAAGAAGAAGTTTGAAACTAGAAAGAAATATATATAATAAATTAGAATTGAAAAATTAAATTGATAATAAATAAAAATTTAATAAAAAAATACAGAACAAAAATAAACAATAAAAAAATAAAAATTGAAGTTAAAATATCAAAAGCAAAGAGTTCTAACCTATATTTTTCAAGGTAGAAAAAAAAACAAGATAAAAAAAATATGAAAAGAAAAAGGATGCGACAACTTATCCAACAACATGATAAAAAAATATTTTATTCTATTAGAAAACATCATATGCAGTGTTTAAAATGCATGAGTGCCTCCCATATATTAGTATATTTTTCAAATTAATTAATATTTAATTGATATTAAAAGATAAAAATACTATTGATTATCTATAATAATTTTGCCTTTAGTTTTAGTTTTTTCCTATTCTTGTATACTTTATTAATAATTTTATTTTCTATTTAATCATATTACTTAAACAAGTAAGCGGGTTGACAAATAGTGATTATACTATATTTACACCTATGAAACAAACTTCAATTTTTATTTAATTATTCAATAATTAAAATAAAAATTCAAAGAATTTAAATTCTAGAGGAGAAATGTATTTTTTAGGTTGAAGTCCACATTCCTTATTTATGCATTTATCATTTTCATGAAAAAATATCATTTATTTTATTAATAATGTTTTTTTTAATAACTCTCATAACCCATTTTTGAATTATTTCCAAATTTATTTTTCTTTTCTTAAAAAAAATAAATTGTAAATTGTCATTTTGAATAACACTATGCTGCTTTTTCTCCCGTGCAAATGCAGAGACAGGGGAGAAAAAGATTTTTGAAATGTTTTCTTCCAGCTCTTTCTCTTTCTCCACCCCACTTGCCCAAAAATCTCGCATAACCCATATCCACACAAGACACAACTATATCCTGCAAGCATTATGGAAGAAAGATGATAGAGATTCATGCCCTGCACTTGAATAGGGTATGGCAAACCTCTCCCCAACTACCTATAAATACAGAAGAATGCGTAGAAGAACGAGAGTAAGGAGGAGAGAAAAAACATAAGGAACAAATTTCAAGACAAGAGAGAAGCAACAAAAGGTTAGAAAGGAGGAAGAATTGTTTGGTAGAGAGGAGAGGTTAAAAAAAAAACTGAAAGGAAAAGAGAAACCAAACATGGGATTTGTTTTTAGAGACAGGAGAGAAAGTGAAAGAATACATGGGGAAGAGAAGAACAAAGATTGGTGGTCTCAACACAAAGAAAAGGAAGGACCATTTCTCACCCCACGGGCATCACATGTGTGTTACCTTTCCACTGTCATAGCAGCACCACTATCAACCTCCTATCATCTTCTTTCCTTGCTACAATATTGTGAAAAAGAAAAAAAAACAGTAGCACTTGCTGCCACAACCACTGAGCCACGACAACAACTCCTCCGCCACCAACAGTGCCACTGTCAACCTCTAACCATCTTCCTCCCCCTACTATAACACCTTTAAAGAAGGAGCCGACACCTTTATATAAACAAAACAATAGTAGCAGACACTTCCTGCCACCACAAAGAAGAGCCATCATTGTTCTGCCAACAGTAGCCACCATTAGAAATAGAAGGAGAAAGGAGAAGCAGCAGACAGAAGTGGGGAGAAGAAGAAATACTAAAAAAACAGAAACAAAAAAGAAAAGAGCAGAAGAAAAAAACACATAAAAATAAGAAAGGTCAACCATCGTCCAAGCTGTTGTCCGGTCAGTAACCGCCAACAGCATAACCTCGAAGCCCCTACAAGTCTGCCCCGTTTCCGTCTTCTTCTTCTTCTTCTTCATTGTATCATCTCCATTATTCTGCATGAACAATGGAGAGTGAATTAATTCACCCTCCATTATTTATATAGGATGTGAATAGTGGAGAGTGCTCCACTATTTACTATCCAACCTAACCCAAAATGAGTGGGTCAGTGGAGCCTGGTCAAAAACATATATATTAAAAAAATATTTTCAAAAATTTATGATTCTTCCACGTATTTTTTAGCTAAGTTTTGCTTAATATTTGTTTATATTTTTATATCATAAAAATATAAATCCAATATTAAAATATTTGGTTTTCATCAAAACATTAAAAAAATATTTTTTGTTTTCATGCATATTGTCAAGTCTCTCAAAACTAAAAAAAACTCAGATTGTATTTTCATACAACAAAGAAAAACTTAAAAAAAATATTTTAGCATGCATTTTTTGCTTTAATAACAAATTTCAAAAAGTTACGAGAACTTATTTTGTTACGAGAACTTTGTCAATATTTCAAAAATTTAAGAAAACTTATTTTGTTTTCTTTTAATATCAAGGATTATGAATTTATATGTAAAACGTATTCCTAATATTGAAAAGGTAATTCTTTTATTGACGTTAGGATGGGTATGTTTTACCCAATACAATAAAGATCTTCTTATCAAGGAGGATTTTTCTTAAATTGTAGGCATACCAACAATTAGAAATACACTGAAATCTTAGCATTTATCAGAAAATTAAACAATATAGCTTACCTTAGATAGGGCATATTTAGGATACTAATACCTTTTCTTTACGCAACTAGTTCCCGTATATGATCTCTGAGACCAGTTAGGGTTCCTAGTAATCAAAATACTAGGTGACGACTCCTACCCATTTTTTCACTAATAAAAAATAAAAATTCCTTGTTTCCCTATATTTTCCAAATACACACATGAGTGAAAGTAGACGATTGTCGCAACGCCGCACACGTGTGACAGAATGACGAATCCACTAGGGACCTTGTGGATTAAGCTTTGTTTTTGTCTAATTATCATATTTTATTATTTGGTTTTGTGTTATTATTAATTTTCATTTTCTTATTTGCTCATACGCTTTAATTTTGTACATATTTATTTATGTATTGTATAAAATTATTTCATGCATCATTCACATTTGAGGGGAATTATAATGAAAAAACTTTAGCTTAAGTAGGGGACTAATAGCTTACCTTATGATTTTTAGTCAAGATTTAAGTTTATGTGAATCTCAACTTTTTGCTGAGAGCTTAGACTGGTAATGATTGGTGACACGACTAAAAGATTGATGTCTTCTTCCAAGTTCAGGAGTGTCAAAGTAACAACAAATCAAGTTCCTTTCATAGCTCAAGTGTCGATTATACCATACAGTATGGGCTATGAAAGTACTAAGCATTTATTGTACCAAGCGTTATACAATATAAATCAAGATTAGACATTTAACAAGCAAAATATTAAAGAGTGAACAAGCTAACAAATACAAAACATGTTAGTATCAAACATTATAGTCCATATTAAGTTTACACTATACTTATTCTTACACTATTAGTGTAACCTTTTCACCTTGACATAATAAACTTAGCTAGACATACTGAAACAAAGAAAAATAAATAAACAAAATAAGAACACAAATAAGATAAAAGTTAAATAAGTAAATGAAAGGCATAAACTTGATATTAATGAAAGTAAAGCATAAACATTACACAAAAAATATAAAAAGAGAAAACAAGAGCATGATCTTGATCTGGAAACCAAGATGCTTAAATGCATGGCAAATGCCTTCTTTTATAAGCCAAAATTAGGAATTATTGATTTGATGACTAATTGATGAGTGGGTGACCAACTCTTGACTTGGTGACAATCCTTATCTTCTCTTGTCTGCCCAAAATGTCATTGATAATGTTAAAATTAGAACCACTTAAAAATATGAAAGTTGTAGGACATTGTCTCAGCTTTCTTGTGTAAAACATTTAGATCATTTGAACTTTTATAACTCTAGATATGGGTCAAACACTAAATAGTGTTTGGGTTGAAGGACAGATTCAGACCTCTTTGTTGTTGCTCTAATTTGGACTTGAAAATTATCTTTTTAGATCTTGGGCTCCATATGAAAGTTGTAGGCCTATGTCTTACCTTTTCATCCATATAAAGTAGACCTAAATCTGAGATCTATAACTCCAGATATGACCCAATTACAGAATAGTGTTCCAGTTTGGATTGCACCAACATTTCTTTTCTAAGTTTGGTCATCTCTTTGTCCTTTTAATTTTAGTTTTTAAATTCATCAATCAATCTTTTCATTTATATGATAGGCCTGCATTTAAAATGAACATTTACTATAAATTAAAGATATCTTATATTATTAGATATGTCATTATAAAACATGTTTTAGTTAAGGAGTTATTGATACTTCAAGTGTAAAATGATGATATAAAAACTCGATAAAAATACACTTTTAAGTACTAATCAATTGGTGCATATATCATCTCATTATCTACTAAGCCCTCATATTGCCTTCACGGGGGTGATCACTAGGATAACGAAAGACTCTTTTGAGACTAGGTAGAAAGTCACCTACCATGTAATGGCCCAAACCTATCCTCGGAGTATGAACTCCCTAATACATATATACATGCATTTCATCGTATACATACATCTATTCATTGTAAATAATATATATACATATATGCATCAAGTTGAAATATAGGTCTCTAAAGAGTTTACAACACCCGACTTTAAGCGAAAAACATGGAAGATGTCATGACACTTATTTTCAAGAATAGTTGGAGTCTTTGAAGTCATATGTGGCTTGCCTCACTAGCTTACTCGAGTAAACACTTAGAAATACCTCTGGTGAAGGTCTTTCTAACCGACCAGTCACCTTTAATTAGATTCCAATAATAGCGTAGCCCAAAGAAAGAATGAGTGAACATGGTCAAGAGCCTTACCACAATCTAGTATTTATACAATCAACGACACATATACCAGCCCCTACCGTCATGGATGCATTTGCTAACGAGTCCCACAAAGCCAAGTCATCTGATAGCATTGGTCAAGATAAGATGGAGGCGCTGCAAGCTAAAATTAGAGTAATTGAGGGGGTAGACTTATATGATCCAGTACGAGCTGCAGAGATGTGTCTAGCCCTTAAATGTGATAGTCTCGAAAAAGTTTCATGTTCTTGAGTTTATCAAATATAGTGGAATATAATGCTCCATGACTCATCTCAAGTCCTATTACAATAAAATGATAGAAGTAGTATATGATGAAAAACTACTGATATATTTTTTTCAACATGATAAAAAACTACTAAAACACTTTTTTTAAAATAGCTTAAGTGAGGCAATATTGAACTGGTACATGAAATTGGACAACATAAAGATCTGGAGTTGGAAATATATGTGGATACTTTTATCAAGTAATAAAAGTACAATATGAACATTGCTATTGAACAAAACCAGTTTGTCCAATCTAGAGAAAAAGGAAAAAGAAAGCGTAAGAGAATATGCTCAAAGATGGCAAGAATCAGCTGTTCGAGTCCATCCTCCACTTTTGGACAAAGAGATGATCATTTTATTTATCAACACACTCAAAGAGCCATATTATAAGCATCTGATGGGTAGTTTTGCCCAGCTATTCACTGACTCTATGGTATTGTGTGAACGTATAGAGTAAGGCATCAAGAGTGGTAAAATTTATGCACCCACAAAGAAAAGAGACTTCAAAAGAAAAGAGGTCAACCATGTTAGAGATGACTACAGGGGTAGGAAAAATTCATCCTAAAACTATCACACTCCATCCCAAATTATCAACATTAACTCTTCACCTCCAATAAAAAAAACTGAGCCCCAAAACTTTCAAGCCAAATTGGAAATTACCAAAGGGTCCAAGAACAACTACATCCATTACTGCTACCCTTGAATGAGATGTATAAAAAGCTATTAAGCATCGGGTAGGTAACTCTTGAATATCTAACACTTATGTAGGCACCTTACCTTAGCTGGTACAAACTAGAGCTTACTTGCAAATATTATGTCGTGGTTGTTAGACATAACATCCATACTTGCAACACCTTCAAAAGAAAAATTTTGCAACTAATTAAGCAAGATAGATAGCATTAGAAGGCACTTCTAATATGAACATGAACCCTTTACCTTATCATGCTTAAAGTGGTGGATCAGTAAAGGCACTAGAGGTAGAATGTTGCAAAAGCACCAATGGTCAAGGTAGGGTATGAAAAAAGCAGCATAAATTTTGAAAGACTTTAATTTTGACCACAGTTTTTATCCTCACCGTCAATAAGACCTCTATAAGAGCTATTATGGGAAGGCTAACCTAAGAGGAGATTTATGAAAATGAAAAGATGAAGCCTGCCCTATTATTGTCTTTTGTTTGATTATTTTTGCTTCAACCTATTTCAGTCTTGTTTAGTAATTTGGCTCATAATGCCATAAAACTTTCTTTGTCAAATGAGCATTTCTTGTTAGTAAGATCATGTGTTTTCCTGTGTTCAAAACATGCTTATATTTTTCTTGTTGTTTCATGCAAACAACACGTTGAGCATAATTTTTACTCACAAAACCACTGCTATTTTCCCTTTCCTTCCCAAAAGAATGCATGATCTCATATGTTCACAAGGATTTTGGGAAATGCAAAGTTTAGTACAAAAAAAAAATCATATTGGTGTTTATTTAAATAACCAAGTTCTGAAAATTCAAGTAATTCCTTAGAAAGGTAACCATACACCTAGAAAACCTAGAAAAAAGAAAAAAAGAAAAAAAAACATAAAAAAAAACCATGAAGTGACTTAAAATCTAAGTTTTATTTGAATGAATAATGAGAAATCACTTTGCATACTCGTATGAAAGTAAGGCTTACCGATCCTTAATGCATTCATTTGAGATGAAGAAATATCATCTTTGATAATCCTTTCACGAAACTAAAAATATACACTTTACAATCCCTTTTGAGCCTAGTAAAGTTGTTTTAGAAATGACCTTAGTTAGGCAAGTACGAGAGATATACCAAAATCCTCAATACTGAAAAGTGCCTCAAATAACATTAGGGGGCCTAAAATGATCAAAGATACCCAAACAAAACTAGGAGGCATAAAAAAATCCAAAGGATATAAAAGATCTAAGCTTCTAAAAAATAACTGATATGATGATGCTCGACCAAATAAAAAATGAAGAAAACAAAGAAAAAAAGCCCAAGCCCAACACTAGAGGGCACGATAGACCATTTTGAAAATAAATTCAAATGACAAAAGGTCAAGAAACAAGCATAAGTGATCTTTAGTCTTGAAATCTCTTAAAAACCTTTTAAGCTTGCAAATATCTCATTCTTCACAACCAATAGCCCAAGCCTACATTACATGCCTAATCAAGCCCTTTCTGATAAAAGGCAAGCAATCTGGATTGGTAGGTAGTGTTTTCTCACGCAAACCAAGTAATTATTCATGCAAATAAAATGAATGATTTGAACACAAGTTCTTTAAAACCCTCAAATTAAATCTGAAAGCTTTTTGACCAACCAAATGCCATTTCATATTTTTCACCAAAATCAAAACAAAAGGTTTTCATCACTTCTAAAAACCTCTCCATAGGAATTACTTGAATTTCTTCAGAATAAGTCTGCTTTAAATCAATGTCAAAATGATTTTTGTGTCTGAAATAACTTTGAAATTCTAAAAATTCTGCATAAAAACAACTCATTGTTAAACCTTCCTTCATATAGCCTTATCCCTAAACCCGATTTGAATATTTGGAAGCATGAAGAAGCTTGGGGGCAATAAACAAAAATACATGGTAGGGCCACCATGATTCCCTTTCTAAAAAAATAATGGGAAAAATTAGAAACCCTTGAGATAAAAGGCGTAAGACAAAGAAGTATGATGATATCAAGCCCTTCCTAAAGGTCAAGATCACAAGATACGACTCGAGTAAGCAAGACCAAAGAAGTCATTGAAGTTTACTATCAACACTCCAACTTTTGAGAAAAGAAAGACACCATGAAGAAATAGGGACCTATATTTCTCAGGTAAGTATACATGTATATTGATCATAATGCAATGTTTTTAATATTGTCATATTGATTTCCTTTAATATTTGGGGTTACACCCTTATACGTAAGACATATTCTGAATATTAAATTCTTGTGTTGAGGTCAAAATTACCTGATAAGATAAGGATCTTCTTACTAAAAAGGACTTTTCTTAAACCATACCAACAACTAAAAAAATATAAAAAGATCTTAGATTTTGTTAGATAATAAAACAATACCTTCTCTTTATGTAACCAATCATTGTACCCGATCTCTGTGACCAGTTAGGGTTTCTAATAACCAAAATACTTGGTGGTGACTCCCATTCCATTTTTCATCGATAAAAAACTAGCTTTTCTTGTCCCCTGATTAGTACTTAAAAATACATTTTTATCATGGTTTTATATCATCATTTTGCACTTGAAGTATCAATAACTCCTTAACTAAAACATGCTTTATAATAATATATCTAATAATATAAGATATATTTAATTTATGGTAAATGTTCATTTTAAATGCAGGCCTGTCACATAAATGAAAGGATTGATTCATGACTTTAAGAACTTAAATTGCAAGGGCAAAGAGATGTGCAAAATTAGAAAAGAGATGTTTGTGCAATCCAAACCGGAACACTATTCGGTAATTGGGTCATATCTGGAGCTATAGATCTCATATTTTGGTCTACTTTATATGAATGGAAAGGTAAGACATAGGTCTACAACTTTTATATGGAGCCCAAGATCTAAAAAGGTCATTTACAAGTCCAAATTATAGCAACAACAAAGAAGCCCGAATTTATCCTCCAGCCCGAGCACTGTTCAGTATTTTGACCATATCTAGAGTTATAGAAGTCCAAATGAGTTGAATTGTTTACACAAGATAGCTGAGATAATTGCCTACAACTTTCATGTTTTCAAGTGGTTTTAATTTTGACGTTATCAATGACGTTTTGGGCAAACAACAGAAGATAAGGATTGTCACCAAGTCAAGAGTTGGTCACCCACTCATCAATTAGTCATCAAATCAATAGTTCTCAATTTTGGCCTATAAAACGAGGCATTTATCATGCATTTAGGCATCTTGGTGTCCAGATCAAGATCATGCTCTTCTTTTCTCTCTTTATATTATTTGTAATGTTTATACTTTGCTTTCATTAATATCAAGTTTATGTCTTTCATCTCCTTTCCTTTACTTAGTTAACTCTTATCTTATTTATGTTCTTATTTTATTTATTTATTTTTCTTTCTTTCATTATGTCTAGCTAAGTTTATTATGTCAAGGTGAAAAGGTTACACTAATGGCGTAAAAATGAGTATAATGTAAACTTAATATGGACTTTAATGTTTGATACTAACATGTTTTATATTTGGTATCTTGTTCACTCTTTAATACTTAATACTTTGCTTGTTGAATAACTAATCTTGATTTATGTTGTATAACACTTGGTACAACAAATGTTTGGCACTTTCATAGTTCATACTGTATGGTATAACCGACACCTGAGCTATGAAAGGAACTTGATTTGTAGTTAACATAAGTTATAATCATGAATGCTTGACGAGATTTACAAGTATTAGTATTAATCGAATAAGATGACTAATGTAATCATGTTAACAATCTATAATCTGATTGAAACCTCCTTTATGTGTGGTTTCCAATTGAATAATAAGAGTTTATATTATCTTGTTTGACATACTGTCATAACCCAATTTTGGGTTATTCCCTAATTTTTATCCATGTTTTGATAAATTTTTATAAAAATTCAAAAAAAAGAGAAAAAAACAATGAAAATCCAAAAAATACATTTTTTAAAATATATTTGCATCATTTTTATCATTTTCAACATCTTCTCAAAAGAATTTAAATTTTCAAAGATATTTGAAACGCGTTCAACTTTTAACACGTTATTTTTAAAATCATTGATCTTCCTCATTGAGTCGATGTTGATATTGCTTGCTTTCAAAAAAATACAAAAAAATCAAAAAAATCAAAATTTACAAAAAAATAAAATTGAGGGACCAATTTTGAGACCCGAAAAATACATTGCCTATAAATAGCAACCTATAATTCAAACAAAGGGGGGGCGAATTTTACCATAAGGAGGGGCAATTTCGTAATAAAGGAAAAACCCTAAAAAAAACCTTAACTTCTCCTTCTCCTTCATCCGGCCGCCCCCCCTTCCCCTTTTCAGATTTTTCCTTCCTTCACCTATCTCCACCAGCCGCCGGCCACATTTCCACAGCCCCCATTCCTTCTCATCTTCAACCTTCCATCCAACAACCCACAAGAATCAGCTCCCTCTACTCTTCACAGCTACTAAACCTGCCTCCACCGTAGTCCTATCTCTCCTCAACCAGCTGGTCTCTTTTCTTTTCCTCCACCGGAGCTCCAGCAAGCACCACAGCGCAGCAGCTCTTCCCCCCAACACGGCATCCCCCACAGATCCAGCACCATTTCTAACCGGATGCATGCACCAGCCATCCTCATTTTCTTCTTCATCTCCTCGCAGATCGGCCTCCACAGAAGCCAACCACCACCAGATCTGCCATCAGTAGAGAAATGGAGCAGACCCAAAATGAAGGAGAGAGGAGCAGATCTAAACAGATCTAAGAAGAGGAGAATCGATTGCGTTGTTGTGTTTTCTATTGATTTGCAGGTCACTACCGGCGAGGGAGAGAAGAAGGGAGGAAGCCGTTTCAGATCCACTCATTTTCTAGCTTTCCCAGCAACGGCGCGTGAGTCCACGCGCCGCCCCTGTTCCGGTGGTGCAGAAGGGCATTCCCATTGTTTTGCAGGTCACCTCCAGCGACAAAGAAGAGGAAGAGGTTCTGGCTCACTGCTGATGTGCACTGTTCACAGGTCGTCACTGTTCACGTGCACTGTTCACACCGCCTAGAAGGATTTCCCAGCACTGTTATGGAATTTTGAGGGGTTATTTTGTAATTTTCAGACTGTTTAATGTAATATTTGCTTAGTTTGATTTTTTTTTTTATTTGTATTTTGTAAATAAAAAAAAAAGAAGAAAAAGAAAAGAAAAGGAACATATAGGAAAAGTGCATGTGTGTGCTTGTATTTGTCTTATGAATGTTTTATTTATTTATGATAAAATTGCAGAGAATAAAGAAGAATTTAATATTTTGATTGGATCACGGTGTAGAAGTACAAATTTGTATAGAAGTTGTATTTCTAAAATCCGATGAAAAGATAAAATTTTTAAAACTTCTTTAACACATCAAGTCCATGAAGCAGCTTACCTCAGGTAGGGTGCGTTAGGGGTGCTAATACCTTCCTTAACCACAACCGGTCCCTTAACTACGAATCTCTGACAAGACCAGTACAATCGGGTTTCCTAGTAACCTTCAATTAAATACTAGGTGGCGACTCCTAACGAATCCAACAAGATCGAATCAAATAATAATGATGAAAATTGCAGGAGTCGACGCCGCGCGGATTTTTTTTTACGTGCGACACATACCATTAGTGGAATCTCTAACCTTGACATTTGTTATTATCATTGTTTAATCGTTACATTAATATTCCTTCTCAAAGTTCTCTTCTTCTTCTTCTTCTTTTCCTTCTTTTTATTTATTATTATTATTATTACTACTACTACTATTATTATTAGTAGTAGTATTACTACTAATACTACTACTACTATTATTGTTGTTGTTGTAGTATTTTTGTTATTTATAATTTGTACAATTAACCTCCTTATGGTTTGACCCCGGTCTTGCCGGGTTATTTATTACTTCGACACTCCTGTACTTGGGAGAAGACATCAATCTTTTCGTCGTGTCATCCCCCCTATATTTTCCAAAGATAGATACATTCCTGATAAAGTGGAACATTTCGCTGCAACGCCACACACATGCGACATTGGTGATCAAGATAAAGTGACTATCTCTGTATTATATTTGACTATGGTGGAAAAAAATATAAAAAATATATATATTTTACTCTTAATATATATTACTGTTAAACTTATTAATTAAAAAATAATTAGATTTTTTTCTTAGTTTATATTGATTTTTAAAATTAATAATGATATAATAACCCTAGTTATAAAATCAAGACTGACCAAACAGGTTGATTCGAGACCGGGGCATAGATCAATCAGAGTAAAAAAAACTAAAGGAAGGATTAACACAATTTAGAAGGATTAACACAATTTAACCCGGTCATAAACTTGGGTTGACCCGTAACCCATTTAACCATGATAGAACACTGGTAAAAAAACCATTGATTTTATTTTTGAAAGATTTTTTGGTCAAAAAAAGGTTACCTTAATTTCTAGTTCTTTTCTTTTCTGTTTTGTAAACCCAGGTTGATTTTCCTAGCCAATTATTTGGGTTTTGTCTCATGTCGACTCTTGAGTTAAGTTTAAAACTATAATAATAATAATTTGTATCCATATATTAACCATTCTAATTAATGATATAAACTGTGATATCCCACATCGAAAACGAGCATTCAAAACTAGAGCCTTATTAGTAGTTCTGGTTTCTAACATGTTGTATATATTTTGGGGTGTCAGGTTCAGAAGTAGGCTCGCATCACGATGAACAAAACAGTGAGGGCAGTAAAGCCCAAAACATACAATATACAACATGTTAGGCCAGGCTGTTACATAAACCTTGCCCCTAATTGACTCTTTAGCCAAGTTTTAAAATTATGATAATAATTATTTTTTATCCTTAAATTAACCTAGTTAACTTAGGTTAGCCATCCCAACATGTGATCTAGATTTTACCCTAGATTGACTCCCGAGTAGGGTTCTTAAATTATGATAATAACTATTTTTTATTTTTATATTGACCTTGGTTAATAGTCAACCTAACTAGTGACTCGGACTTTACCTTAAGTCAATCTACAAGTCGAGTTTTAAAATTATTATAATAACTATTTTTATTATTACAATGACTTGATTCAACCCTCTTAACCCTTGACCTGGGTTATGTCCTAGATTAACCGTTAAGTTGAGTTTTAAAACTATAATAATAATAATAATAATAATAATAATAATTTTTATCTTTATATTTCTTAGTTGGATAATTTTGAAATCATGAGTTTTTTACAAGAATATTTATGAATGAAAAATAAAAAAAATATTGTTTCTGAATATATATACTCTTTGTATCTTCTATTTTTATATCTATAATTATCTTTATTTATGCAACTAAATATATTTTTATTTCCATCTTTTTTTTCATGAAAATAACTAAACATGACCTTAGGAACAATACAAAACATAGTAGATTCACCCCAAAAAAATTTTATTTTTCTTTATAATTATAATTTAAATATTATATTTTCTAATTCCAACATGTACAAAAATGCGTTATTTCATAATCTCAAGTAAGGCTGGTATGGACATAAAATGGATCCCTTAGGCAATTCCAAATGCACAAATCCACACACCAACTGGACTACGAAGTACAAAAGCACACATGCAAAGGCCCTCAATTAGCTCGTACGATGCGCATAATCTCCAATTCCAACGTTCAGCCTAGCAAAACCGAACAAAAACTGAAGCAAAATTTGTTAATTAATTCTACGGTTGCCCAATATTAGTATTCATTTCACTTTGCTGCCTCTAGTTTCACTCCAATATTTAACAGTAACTAAATCTTCCAGTAAACATCAACTTGTTTTTCTAAAAAATAAACCTAGCTTTGTTCCCTTTATACGCTTTAATAGCTACAAAACAAACAATTGTATATAAGTAATCATATTTTAGCTATTGTTGATTTGATATCTTCCTTCACTGAAATATAATTTATTTGGTTATTGTACAATAATTATAAGTTTATATATATATATATATAGTCTCACGCCTTTATATGATGATGCATCCTAAACTTTTCATCTTTTGAAATTACTTCGTGTTTACGTTCTCACAATTTTCATTGACTGCATTCATATCATTTTTTTAAGAGTTATATTATCTATACTATAGACTTGGAACTTTTATCCTGTATCTTTTCTTGAGTGTTCGTGAACTTTATTTATTTTATTTTTTTGAGTAAAAATCTTGTTAAAGAATAAATGACACTTAAAACCACTTCGGACCGGATCGTGAGCTGTTGAAGAAGCAATTTTAGGGCTCCGTCAAGACACCTGATTAACTAACCATTCTCTTAGGTGTTGGGTGTACAATAAGAAGACCAAATCCATATTTATTGTAACCAAGCTTAGGGTTGACCCATTCAAGCAGGTGAGTTTTGAGTTATATGAATTGAATTAAACTAATTTAAAAAAATAAAATAAAATTATGTTTGAGGTTTTAATATCTTACATAAATTTTTTTTGAAACATATGTAAATAAAGGCCATAAGAAATAAAACAATATATAATTATCTCATATCAAAAAATTAAAGGATCTAGCCTATAAAAAAATATAAAGTATAGTGTATTTATCTCACCTCAAAAACTTCAAAAATAATTCACGTGGATATAATCAATAAAAAAAATATAGAATATAATATAATTATCTCACCTCAAAAAGTTAAAAAACAATCTATATAACTATAGACTATATATAATTATCTAACATTAAAGAATTAAGAAACAATAAATATGGATTTAAGTTATAAAATAATAAATGTGAGATATAAAGTGCAGTATAATTATCTCATATTGAAGAGTTAATAAACAATACATGCAAATATATGCTATAAAAAAGAGAAATGTGATGCATAAAATGCAATATAATTATCCAATATTGAAAAGTTCATAAACAATTCATTTGAATGTAGATTATAAAAAAATAAATTGTAGTATAATTATCCTTTAAAAAGTTAAGAAACAATCCATGAAATATGAATGCAGGCTATAAAAAAATATATGTAAGGCTAAGTATTCACAAATTGATTTTGTATTTTTAAGGTTTGTTAAAAAATGTTAAAACAAATAGGGTCTCATCGAGTTTCGGGTTGATCCAATAAGTCACCTATGTTTGATTGGGCCAATTACAAGCCCAGGTTTTTATGATTTGAATCTTGACCAAGGCCCCAGGTCATCCAGGCTCTAAGTCAATCCATCAAATATGGCTGAGTTTCGTAAATATGTCATACTCTACTCAACATATCATTGTAACAAGGTTATCATTTTCAAATCATAATAGAATTCTTTTTATATTCAATAAAACATTCAAGTCATTTGAGAAAAATACAATTATGTCATCTACATACTAAAAGTGACTAATTAGCATGTTATCTTATAACTCAGTCCATTTTAACAAGCCTTTAGATGATGCTTATTAAAAAAGAAAATCCTCTTATATTATAGAAAAGAAAAGGTGATAAAGGATCACATTATATGATGCTTGGTGGTCCAAAGATTTATCATTACTTTTGAAAAATATGTTTTTAATTTGTCTAAGCCTAAAATGGACTTTGAAAATATGGTTTAAACCTAAACCATGATCGTGAACCTTGTTATTAGACCTATACCCAGCACCCTTAAAGGTTCGAGCAGCATGCCTAAGCTTAGGCACTACGACCACACCTGATGCCCTTAGGTTTAGGCATTGGGCATACACCCAATATTCTGTAGGCTTTGACAGCATACTCGAGCTCAGGTGTTGGACTCACATTAAAAACTCCTTTAACAGAGGCATGAAGCCTAAACCCAGATGCAAGGCATGTAATTTCATAAAAGCTCTAGTGTTATATTTGAGCCTTAACATTACACCTACATCCAATGCCCCCCGCGGGCTTGGGCTCAGGTAGTTTTGCCTAAGCCTAAATGTTAGGCATACGCCTAGCACATCTTAAGCTCAACACAAGTCCTAACCCTTCTTAGACCTAACTTTATGACTTGACCTCAACCATTTTTATCTTCAATTAATGCATATGTAACAGATATTTATCTCTCATTAATGTTTATTTAGCAATATTTATCTCCTATTAATATGTATATGCAAGATATTTGTTCCTTATTAATCTTTATATCAGAGATATTTATCCACTATTAATACATGTGTAAGGGATATTCATCCTTCATTAATGTTATTGATTAGTACTTAAAAGTATATTTTTATTAAGGTTTTATATCATCATTTTGCACTTGAAGTATCAATAACTCCTTAATTAAAGCATGTTTTATAATAACATATCTAATAATATAATATACATTTAATTTATGGTAAATGTTTGTTGTAAATGCAAGCCTATCATAAAATTGGAAGGATTGAATGATGAGTTTAAGAACTAAAATTAAAAGGACAAAGAGATGGCCAAACTTAGAAAAGAGAAATTGGTGCAGGCCAAACCGGAACATTGTTCGGTAATTCGGTCATATCGGAGCTGTAGATCTCAGATTTATGTCTACTTTATATGGTTGGAAAGGTAAGACATAGGTCTACAACTTTCATATGAGATGAAGATTTTAAAAGGTCATTTTCAAGTCCAAATTATAGCAACAACAAAGAAGTCCAAATATGTCCTGCGGCCCAAATATTGTTTAGTGTTTGGCCCATATTTGGAGTTCTAGAAGTCCAAATGATCTCTATTTTTTTTCTGAAAAGCTGAGACAATTTCCCATAACTTTCATGTTTTAAAATGGTTCCAATTCTGATATTATCAATGATGTTTTGGGCAGACAAGAGAAGATAAGGATTGTCAGTTGGTCACCCACTCATCAATTAGTCATCAAATCAATAGTTTCTAATTTTGGCCTATAAAAAAAGGCATTTTTCATACATTTAGGCATTTTGGTCTCCAGATCAAGATCATACTTTTGCTTTTTCTCTTTGTATTTTTGTAATGCTTAAGTTTTATTTTCATTAATATCTTATTTATGCCTTTCAATTTCCTTTCTTTTACTTAGTTAACTTTTATGTTATTTATGTTCTTATTTTGTTTTTTTCTTTCTTTCATTATGTTTATTTAAGTTTATTATATCAAGGTGAAAAGTTTATACTAATGGTGTAAGAATAAGTATGGTGTAAACTTAACATGGACTTTAATGTTTGATACTAATATGTTTTCTATTTGTTATCTTGTTCACTCTTTAATACTTTGTTTGTTAAATGACTAATTTAGATTTATGTTGTATAACACTTGGTACAATAAATGCTTGGCACTTTCATAGCCTATACTGTATGGTATAACCAACACCTGAGCTATGAAAGGAACTTGATTTGTTATTAACAAAGTTATAATCATGAATGTCTAACAAGATTGATAAGTATTAGCATTAATATAATAAGATAACTAATGTAATCATGTTAAGAATGTATAATTTGATTGGAACCACCTTTGTATGTGATTTCTAATTGAATAATAAGAGTTCATATTATATTTTTTTGACATACCATTAGTGGATCCTCTAACCTTGACATTTGTTGTTATCATTGTTTAATCATTACATTAATCTTCCATCTCCAAATTCTCATCAATTTCTTTTTCTTCTTCTTTTTCTTCTTTATTATTACTACTACTACTACTACTGTTATTGTTGTTGTTGTTGTATTATTATTATCTATAATTTATACAATTAACCTTCCCATGATTTGATCTTGGTATTGCAAGGTTATTTATTACTTCGACACTCCTGCATTTGGGAGAAGACATCAATCTTTTGGTCATGTCAGCTATCAGAATAAAATAACTCTTCAGTCGCTCCACTTAAGCAAAAAGACAAGGTTTATATGTTGTAAATGCTATTTAAACTATTTAGGAAAAAGGTTTATAATTTTCATTCTCAACACATGTATATCATTTTCTTATATAACCCTTATTCCCATATCAAAACAAGAACAAACAACTTTGTTCTTAGAATTTAATGCTTTTTTGCATATTTATTGCACTTTTTCTCTACAAAGATACTAATCTAACATATGAGAAATAGGAAATTTTTTTCTAGGTATTAGGAGCATTACATCAAGTCATTACCTTCCTTTAATATGGAGAATTGAAGTAATTATAAGAACACTTGATTAACCTAAAACTTAACCATTAAAGAACCCTATTACTAAATATCTTGAATTTTAGAACATCATCAATGCATTTACCTATTATAAATTCATTTATAAAGAAACCATAGATGAGAACCGCTATTTGAGTTATTGTGATGCACTTTATAACCCAATTCTACCATTTCTTTCCAAATCTTATAGTCTAGTAAATGAATTGTATAATCCCAAATAATGAAATTGAATTCCTTATGGAAGTTTTACTTGAAGATAAAACACTCATATTTTCTATTTTATAAGTCGTGGACTACCTTGTCATACCCAATACTTAGGAAAAAAAATGAAAAACTTATTCATATTTAGAAAATAATTTTTTAAAAGGTAAAACTAAGAAAAACCTAATTGGTTCTAAAAGTCCTAGTTAAATGGTTATTTATAGAACTAAAAAAAACTATAACCACATTAGTGTGTCTTCGACAAAATTAACATTTATTTTTAATTAAGAAAATATATTATCCTAGTCTATTAGTGTTTATGATGAGTTAACATTTTGTTATTATAGATTTTTATAAATGAAAATCATTTTAAAATGAAAATGGATTTAGAAGACATGTTAGACCTAAAGAACTTGAGTTTGGTAGTTAGCTAAGCCCAAGGTAGCATGGATTCTACAAGTATATTAGACCCAAAGAACTTAGATTTGTCAATTAGTTAAGTTCAAGATGGTGTGGGTCTAGTAAACCTGTCAAACCTAAAGTATTTGGCTTGGCAATCAGTCAAATCTAAGATGGATGTTTGTTAAACCCAAGAAACTTGAACTTAGTAATTACCCAAGTCTAGTCCAAGATAACATTGGTTTGACGAGTACGTTAGACCTAAAGAACTTAGGCTTACTATTTAATCAAGTTCAAGGTGGTGTGCATTTGACAAACACACTAAACCTAAAATAATTTTGGCTTAGCAATTAGCCAAGGTCATGATGTTGTAGGTATAGCAACCATGCTAGACCCTAGGCTTGGTAATTAACCAAACTTAAAATAGTATGGGTTTTGCATCTATATTATACCTGAAGAACTTGGACTAAGTAGTCAGCTAAGTCCAAGATAACGTGGGTTTGGCAACCATGCTAGTTTGGAAATCAACTAGGACCAAGGTAGTGTGAGTTTTGTATGCTTGCCAAACCCAAAGAATTTGGACTTGGTAAGTAACCAAGTCTGAATGGCAAGGGTATAAAAAGCATACCAAACCCAAAAAACTTCAACTTGGTAGTCAGCCAAACTCAAGGATACGAGGGTTTTAAAAGCATGTTACATCCAAAAAACTTTGACTTAGTAGTTAGCCAAGATCAAGATATCGAGAATCTAATAACCATGTCAAACCCCAAAGCACTTACTCTTGGCAGTTAAACATGTCTAAAGCAATATGAGTCTAAGAAACATTTTAAACCTGAAAAATTTAGATTCAACTATTACTAAGTTATTAAGTTATATACTTGGTCTTATAATATCCCTTAAAATAAAAGTATTGAAGGTATGATAAATTGTCATGTCTTTTTATCTAGAATAATCATTCATATTTATGCAATGATTTTTCTATGTTTATAGGTGTATGCAAGGTCTCTTAATGGACCTCTTGTACATACCATCTCATTCATGATATGCAAAGAATATTTATCTCTTATGAATATCATCAAAATCAAACGGCTTTCCAGCTTTTGCATTCTCTAAAAATAACAAGGTTCTTAAGGTATAAATACCCCATAAACTATCCAAGTTAGAGTTCATAAATTTTATCTCTTAATATAAATTCATAAATTTTAAAGCATTAACGAACTTAAAACTCAGCAACAAGCATATATGTTTCTTAAATATAAAGCTATTTTAAGTCATTTATTGCATTTCTTATAAATATATTGACTTTATTATTCGAGGATCTTTAAGTTCTCCTATTAAGATTTTTTGTTTTATAGGTATTCAAGCTTTTACCATAAGTCTGGAATTCTTTAGTATAAAGAGAAGAAATCTAAATATCAGAATATATAAATTAACCATTATTCTAAACATTAAATAACCTTTTATTTGCATATTTAGATTTTAGGACGCCATCAATTTATACTTGAATTTTTATTACATGACTCTTGTAACAAGTTTCAAAATAGGTTACATAAATATTGAAATAATCTCGACCTTTCATCATATTTGGTATGGGGTTGTTAAAACCTAATAAAGAAGGATGGAGTTTTTAGGGCTTGAAGCTCAATTACCACTTAAAAGTGTTTTCAACAGATAAAGCTTGAGAAGAAAATATGTCATATGGTGCGTATAAGCAGTGTCATATAATGTGTCATATGGTATGTAGATTTAATCATTATAAAACTTTACTTCGCATGTAAGGACATATTTGGTGTCAAATTGGTGTTAATTTGCTATCATCGTCAATTAATAAAAAAAAATCTAATTCTCCCTAAGAAATTATTGTGCAAAAAGCATTGTAATAGTGTAATTATAAATTTTCCCTTGAAAAAAAACATTAAACTCGGCTTTTAGGGTAAGGTTATCCTTTCACCATGTCATAATTATCTTCATCCTTTCACTCAAGGGTGTTTTAGTCATTTTATTTATTTTAAAATAATTTAGTAACTTTCATATACTTGAAGACAAAAACAATATAACTCTCTCATAATGGTTATTTGGTCATTTTACATTATTTTTATTGTAAGTCTAAATGTTGCTTAGTGGTATTGTAGTAATTCTTATATATTAAATATTATTAAAAAAACATGCACGTGCCAATATATGGACAACCCTCTGCCTTTTAGACAGAGCATACAAGGTTGTTTGACCACCAAACATTACCTTCCAGAGAGGATTCACCGCCCTAGATAAATTAAAAAAATTATTTTACTTGTTCTTAAATAGTGTTATTGTAAATTTTTGAGTAAGCTAGAATGAAATTGAAAAAGAATTTCAAATTTTATTCAAAAAATAAAAGATTATGATGTTGAAAAGAAACATGATTTGAAATAATAGACAAATTTCATATTATAATATATATAAATCAAAACATTGTTGATAAAAGAATAATAATTACATTGAGAAACTGATAACTGAAAGGTTAACTCAAACAACTTATAACTTTCATAATATTAGGGGAGTTCATGTCAAAAGAAACATGATTTGACATAGTAGACACATTTCATACTATAATATATCTAAATCAAAATATTATTGATGAAGGAATAATAATTACATTGATAAACTGATAATTAAAAATTTAAATCGAACAACTTATGACTTTTATAATATTAGGGGGACCATGACATTGTACTAGTGTAATTTATATTTGAGTCTACTTATTAGGTAACTTAATAGGTTACACACACAATAACCATTAGTCAGAAATCAAAATAAAATGATTAATCAAGTATGACTTAATTGTAAATAAGTTTTATATAAGTAATTATAATTATAGATCTAGAAAAATCAAGTATATACTTGAATGAATAAATTTATAATATTATCATGAAATAATATAGTGATATTATTTAAAGAGTAAATTGATAATTTTTTATTTATAGAGTTTTTAAGTTTTTCTATAAATAGAATGTTATGCCTTCTATTTTTTATAAAAGTACACATTACATTATAAAAAACCTGAAAAATATAAAAGAAAAGAGTTAGCATTCAAAAGTATTACAATCTCTTTTACTTAAAAGGTTTTAAAAGATTTCTTACTGGTTATTCATTTGGATTATCATTAGAAATTAGATATTTAAACAACTTGTAGTTTATAACAACTAAACCATCAAGCGATTATTCAAGGTCATATAATATTCAAGTAATCTTTATATAAACTCTAAAAAACTCTAAATTTATTTAATAGGATCTCGAAACTCTTAAAAAAAATTAATAATCTAACACTTTTAAAGACCATAACCAACAACAAAGATCTAGGAAAAGTCATCAACAAATGTTTTGGTTTCATCATCTCATAACATCAACTACAAGTCTTTATTCATGAAAAATTTCAAAAGAAAATTTAGTTTGTGTTGTTTTTTATGATCTCATGGTCCCTTTCACTTCTTAGAAATAAACTACTCTTCAATCATAAATAGCTTGACTATAATATTATATATCTTCAGATTTTAATTAGATTATGTATATGTGCGAATTGAAGCTTTATTCTCTAATTTTTATCATTGTGCCCTTGTTAATTTCTTGGTGATGGTTTGATTTGACTGTCAAATAATAAAAGTAATAGAGCTCCCATTTCATGGTCTCTCCCTAAATCTCAAATATTGAAATGAAATGCTGATGGTTTTTTTATTGGCAAACCTAGACCAGCTAGTAATGAAAAGGTTCTTTGCAACCATAAAGGCTTGGTATAGGGTTTTTTCTATGCTTCTATAAGGTTTAAAGACTTAAACAAAGTTATGTTATTAGATGTGATAGATGCTAGATGTGATAGATGCTCTTTAACTATTTTCTTTATGTGATGATTTTATTGGAGTAAAATTTATTTTTTAATCTAATCCTGATATCATGGTTAACTGGATGTGTGAGTACTCATACAAATTTTATGAACTTTTTATCTATGCATCTAGATTTTCTTAACATTTATGTTTGGTGTTTTTCTCTCATGTTATGTGTAATGCTATGCTAACCATTTGAGAGATGATTTTCTTAATCATGTGACTAGGAAGTTTTTAGTTTGTGGCTCGAGTTGGATGTCCTGGATAATCGTAGTTTTTTAATTTTATTATCTTTTGGCTCTTAAATTTTATGGATTTTTTTTTTGTTTTTTTTGTGTGTTTTAATATAATCTATTTTTTATTAAAAAAGAAAAGAAAAGAAAGAACCCTCAAAGAACGGCCTAATGTTTAAGACTAGAAAATATTTTACTAGGAAATCTCAAAGTGAAAATTTGAGAGGAATAGATGGGAATTTGAGGAATTACTTATTTAGTTTCATAGCTAATTGAACATCCTGTTGAATAAAGAAATAAACATACTGATAATGCGAGCCATGTACCCAGCAAAACCAAAGCAAGTGATGTCTCATCCAATGCCCAGGCAGTTGTACTATGAGCTACAATTACTTGTAGGAATCAATTAGTGTATGGTAGGCAGGGCTAGCTAGTGGACAGGATCCAGGCGTATCACCTCCGTGTTCTGGTTATGTGCCCCCACACCTTCCTATTCTACCTGCAGGCTGCAGCAGTCCATTAGAACTTTTCACTTTGCCTATGGCTTCCTTGCAACTGATAAAGAGTCAAATGTCATTGGACTAAGATTCCAAAATGCATGCAATCTTGCAAGTTTCAAGATTTGAGTACGGTCATAATCTTTTCTCCTTCCTTTTTTCAGTACCCACTCATTCTTTTTGGGATTAGGTTTGTGTTTTACTAGATTTTCCGTGGATTTAGCACAGACATGTTGCTGGAGTCGATGTACCACTTGCACTGAGTGTTCTTATAGTTGGAATGGTACCCTTAGTGCTGAGATTGAGGCATACAAATAGGTGGTTCTCATTGAATGAACTATTTTAGCTGTCCTGATTTCAACTTTTATTCTGTGGTGTGTGAAAGTGTACTTGCTGGCCGTGTAATATGCTTTCTTTAAAATCTTAGGGGTATTTTAATGTTCAAGCTTTGGGATTAATTTTTTAATGATTATAAATTCAAGTTTACTAAAAATTATTAAAAAATTATATGATTTTTAATTTTACAACTTATAAAATTAACTAACATATAGATAAGTTGCTGCACACCAAGTTAATTAAAAAAATAAACACCTTATTTAATAAGAGTACGAGCTCTTTTTTTCAGAAACTTTCTGAGAGGCATTCATACCTAATGTCGGCCACCTTTTCTAATGATGTAGTACAATCCAATTGCATGATACAATAGATTCTTATGATGATCAATCCACAATGAGAAAGTAATTTTGCATGCAAGTTAATTGCTAATAATTGTGAGCTAACCCAGTTTCTTCAGTGACTGATGTTTCAAGCAAACAAAAAAAAAATGACGAATAAAACTTATTTCTTTGCTTACCCTTCCTGAATGTTTAAACAAAGATGGATATTTTTTGTATTTGTGATTTCAAAAAACATATTCAAAACCTATAATTTTATCATAATTTAATATGAAAAGGATATTTATACAATAAAAGCCAAGCTTTTAAAGTTATGATCAACTTAAAAATAGTTTTAACCGCACCGCGTCACAAATCCTTTAAAATTTGTCAGGATATAATGCATCCTTCTGGGTTTATATATATATACTGATGCATTTGTGTTGGTTTTACTAGGGTCATTGATCAATTTAGAAAACATAATTAATTTAAACATAATGGTCCTATATTTAAGCAGTATCCATGCTAAATCGCGCCCTTTTCTGTGCTTTCTAAATTTGATGTGCTATGCTATGCAAGGATATAAAAATATTGGACATTAATGACTTTCTTTAATCTCTCACATTTTTGTTATGGAACGACCTGGGCTAAATATCATCAGGAAAGCACCAACATAATGATCATTTAAAGGTAAGAACAGCAGTTTGCTTTAGCCCAAAATTAAGGGATATCAAGCAAGTAGCACACCGAAGAGCTTGGATATGACTAGAACAGATTTCTTGTCTTCGGAAAGTAATGATTTCCATCTACCATCTTGTTACATCAACTCGACACAGTGCAACAGAGCCATGCTCACTTGCTTTTTTATTAATCATAGATGCCAGACAGTGCAAGCATCTGTTCCATGGTAACTTCCATTTGGTCGGTTAATCTTAGGCTTGCACTTGATATTATATGCTTTTCCACCTCCTTTTAGAGATTGCAATTTGAGGATATCCACTAAACAAAATTTTAGGGATATGCCTATATATATATATATATATTATAAAAAATATGGTTTAGAAATGAATTATAATAACTTTTTTAATTTTTAAAATTTATTTTTAATATTAGTATATTAAAACGATCTAAAATTATTAAAAAAAATTAATTTAATGTAAATAAAAAATAAAAAATTCAATTTAAAAAACATTTGTGAAATATAAAAACAAATATCAAGTTTTAAAAAATAATTTATTTAAAAATCTTAATATATCTTGGAGTCCATTTTCTCCCCTTAAACTTTGATTGTATCAGTGACCCCTGAAATTTGTATTGATATACCTCTTATGTATGCCTTCATTCGGAAAACTACGTACTGGGATTTTATTTTTAAGTGCCAAACTTTTAAAATTTAATGAAATAGAACTCTTTTAAAATAATTTGATAAAAATACGAAGCTTATATTTTCAATTAAAAAAAAGGCACATATGATACTGCTTTCCATTTTTTTCCTAGAAAAATATAAGTGCAAAATTCAAATATATCCTTTTTTAATACAATTTAGATTTAAACCAAAGAAAGTTCAATAAAGCTTTTTAAATAAAAAAAACTATTAACAAAAAGTAAGATGATTATTTTATTATTTAAAAATATATATTTCAGTATATAATAAATTCTAAAAACTATCTTTCAGATTTTAGAAAGTAAAAAAAAAATTATCTTTAAAATTTCCTAATAATTAAATTTATTCGCATAATTTTGTGAATATTGATGCCTTATGAATTATTTTATTCTGTAATTATATATATGTTATTAAAACGAGAAAAGATTTGCATTCAAATTATCATTAATTATTATTAATGATATGGAACAATTGAATGATTTTTTATAATTCTATTTTATATTAGATTTATCTAATAATTCACAAACACGCTCAAAACTATGAAGGGAGGAAATGCACTTTTATGATTGGAAAACAGTCTGGATGATAAAGTTTTGGATTTATGAGTGTGTAAACCACCTTTAATTTCCTGGAGAATTCAGAGGATCTTGCACTCTGTCAAAAAAAAAAAAAATTAAAGGGGAGCATAAAGAAGCACACGTGTAATGAAATCACACGTACAAACACAAAGCCCTAGCTAGGAATATACCTAGATCCTGCAAGGCTGGCCACCATTAATACTTAGAATAAAATGGGTGTAGCGCTTAAGAATGCTAAAGCACGACCACCTCTGGTTTCACCATCATGGATTGATTCACCGGCTAGCCAAAGTGAGCCCTAAAGGGCTCCAGAGGTCTTGGCCTGACTACGACCACCACAATAAAAGCCTCTGCCCTAATTAGCCGACACTTGCACCATCCATGTAATAGGAGCGCTGATAATTTTATTCTAACCCGTTAAAAATCAACTGAATCCAATATCCGAATATGTAAGATTTTTTTGGATCGTTATTTTATTTGATGGATAATAAATATAACATAAATTTAATTTAAAAGTAATTTAAACCCAACCCAAGATGAAAACACACACACCCCTCAAGAATATATATTATCATTTGATTTTATATTAAATAATATATGGTACTCAGATAATTAATAGCTAGATAAAATATGAATATTTAAATTTCGTAATTGATGTATAGAATATGGTTAATTAAGCTTGTCTCACTACATACGTGTATTTTTTTTTTTAGATTAACGTGGGTGTCCGGGCCAGCTTGCGCGCACCACGACTAATCCCACGGGCCCTGAAGTTAACGACCATGTAAGCCTCCAGTGGTCATCATATGAGCAACCAAGGACTCGAACCTGAGACCACAGAGGGAGCAAACCCCTTGATCCCAAGTCCTTACCACTTGGCCACCACCTAGATGGCGTGTCCTCATTCGCAATATTGGCACCCCGATGCCATGGCCTGAAGTGGAAAGGAATTATAGAACAGAGGGAAAGTACTCTTCCAGAAATATTCTGCCATTTTCTCACTTCACTTTCTTCCTTTCCTTGTTTCTGTAGCACCAAATGGATAATCCAATCGCTGTAGTAATGGGACAAGATCTTGTGATAGAGAATACTCATAAAGACGAGAGTTTTACAGAAAGGCTTTGTTATAAAGCTTCATGCATAAAAGCAACAACTGTTGGAGGAGAATATCTATCTTTTTATTTATTTTCTCCTACGTCCTTTTTTTAAAAAAATAATTAATTAATTTTCTAAGAAAGCTTATTTCTGAAAGTAGAAGTATTGCTTTTGCTGACATACAAAGGGCCATAGTTTGGAGATAAATATGATTTTTATGTGTATAATTATATATAAAAATTGCGTAAGCTTAGTCTTTTTCCTTTGGTGCATATTGACTGGACAAGTCATTAGCTTTCAGTGTCCTAGTTTTAAGTATTTCTTTAATACATGATTGGCCAATAAATATTACCCCACCCTAAAACCAACATTTAAAAATTAAAAAGAAACTGACTAAAAGAAGACCAAACCCACCATGGGTGTTGTCTAATCGTTGATGGCAGCTCTAGACAGAATTGATAATTATAAGAACTTCTATAAAATAAAATTAATATATAGCTCTTATTTTCTACCAATATCACAATGTTGTACACGATAATGGCAAAGAGTTATGATGCATAAATATTAATTATCTTCTTTATTAATATGCTTTGTAAAGTCTGATCATACACGTAGCATTCAGAAACGTTGGAGCCTGCTTCAGGGTTAAGAAACTAAAACTCGAGACTCTCCAATGGATCCTAAAGTGATGATGCTATTGATTCTATATCCGCTAAGAAATGAGAGTCTCAGTCGTTTATAAATATAAATGCTTTTTTTATATATATAAACAGTGTTAATAATGATATATATTCATTCCTGTCCATGATACACCCTAAAAAATATTGTTTTATTAGAATTATTTAGTGAGTTTTGTTTTTTTTTTAAATACTTGAAGAAATATTAGAAAAGAGATGCTGTTTGTGCTTATAAATATTTAAAGCTCTCATTTCCTATCCAATATGGAGTTGACGACATCCTCAGAAAATTAAGGATGTTGATGTTCCTTTTTTGTTCTAATTTATCAGCAACTGTATTAATATAATTGCATTATTGAACCGTGACTTCACCCTCCATTTGTTTCAATTAGAGGAAAAGTTTGTCCTTTTGGCTCCCCGATGTCATGCCTAAGAAAGGAAAAGCATGTCCTTACTAATTTTCACATAATTTTCCTCATGAATTTATGTCCTTTTATGGTCATGAAACTTGACTCACAGTTTAGATAATTGATTTAAAAATATTAATTTAAAATTATATAGATAAAAAAATTAATGAGTTAATAATTGGGTTTTAACCAAATTAATTAAAAACTAGCTGATTAGATCATTAAATCAATTCAGATTTTTAACCAGATTAATTATAATTTTTTTTTCAATTTAAACTAGTCTAAGTCATTGATTAATCAACCCACTAGACTTATAATTGAAATTTTAAAACTTTGGTTTTTTGTCATGATAGATGGAATACCATCAATCTAATATATTTTGATGAAATTTAATTATTTAATATGAATTCTTTTCTTACTTTTTCCAATTTACTTAAATTCTTTATGTTCAAATAAAACTAAATCGATTTTGGTCAGAAAATAGGATAAAATATATTTTCCTCCCCTACTTAGCGAAAAGTTCTACATCAGACCCTAAAGTTTAAATTCGTAGTGTCATTCCCATACAGGATATCCATTTTTAAAAATTAAAAGCCACAGTGGACCTATCCAATTTTTTGTCGAAATATTGAATATCGCGTTTGTTGCTTTTAAGCAGTTGAATGGTCATAATTTGTAATTTATTGTTATACTTGCACAAGAAGAAATCGTTTTATTTTATTATAATTCTTAAACTCAGTCCATCCAACAGAGTGATCTAGAATTTGACTCGAGTTAAATTTTAATTTAAAAAAAAATATTCTAGGTAACTAAATCGATTAAATTAATTTCAAGAAATTCTTTAAAAAAAAAACAAAATGATATCAATTTAATAAAAATAATTAACCATCCCATACAGAAGAAAAGGCATGCAGCCACTGTTTAGATCTGATTGGCTAGCCAAGATTATGCATGCTCTCAAGCTAAGGCCAGACATGGATATCGTTCTTAGAAAAATATCCTTCTCTGCTTGGACGTCTCGGGATTGCTTAAATATTGATATATGTAGGGTTTCTTTGGCTAATAATATTTCTTGGGCTCCTCAATTAGGGTTTTCTATCTAGATTGCAAGTGATGAAATCTGCTTTTATTGCTGCAAGGGCATGTCATATAATAATTTTATATTGAGATCGGTATGCGCCGAATTTTGTGTTAAATTGAATAGTAATTCATCTGGATAAATGTAGTACACTCAGTTAAAATTCAAGTGAAACCTAGATAATTTTTAAAAAACATTATTTGAAATTAACAGAATTAATTTAAATTGACTTATTCAATCCATAAATGTAGTCTTGTAACTAGTCATAGGACAAGTTATGTTATATAACTATAGTAGCTCTTTCATCACTAAATTATCTAGTACTTAGTAGTATGTGATAGATGTATATAAATTTAATACTATATTATTTGTGAAGATTTATCCATGATTTTAAAAATATTGACACATAATTTAGTAACAAATTAGCTCATTGTCTCTAGATATAGCTTAAGTCGTAATAAAATTTCTTTTGAGGCCAAAAACAACATCTAGGTATACTGTGTCTCCTAGAAAAAAAAATAATTTCAACCATAAATTGAATGATATTTCAATGTAATACTGAGATAAAAAAAAAATTTAATTCATTTTGATTAACTTGAATTGACCTGATAAACTTGTGCAGATAATTTTGAAAAAAAAATTGAAAAAATCAATTATAAATTAACTCAATGTTGAAAGATGAAATCAGTGAAAAACAACATTTGATTAAAAAAACAAAGTGAACTTGAGTTAACTAAAAAATCTCGCGATGAAATTTATGCATTTCACCAAATTAAATAATTTTTTTTATCCTAGAGATTATTTTTTATTTAATTACACGACAATAAAGCATATGATATTTTTTTGTGCAAAACAATATATTTTTTAAAAATAAAAAAACCATGACACACATAGGTATAGGCAAAATAGCAAAGATAGATCACTAACAACAAAAAGTGAAATTGCATTCTTTTAAGTTTGAGTAAAATAAAAAAAAATTATCAATAACAAAGGATGAAATTGTATTTTAAAAAAAATGGAGATAAAAAAAGCATTAAACAAATAATATTTTAGATGTCATGGATTAACCTATCAAATTGTGACTTGAATAATAGACTCAACTGAATTTAATGATTTGCTTTATCAATTTTTTTAAAATCAAATAGAAAATAGAAAAAAAAGCCTAGTTGTGTGGATTTAGGCACTAAAAATTTAGTTTAAGCGTGAGGGCTTTCCATCACAGCTCATGCTCGTATGCCTATTATTTAAAAAATTTCTTAAAGGGGTAGACCATTTCTTAAAAGAAAAAAAAAATGATAGTAAACAATGTATTCTAAAAACTTATTTTTGAACCAAAACACTTAGAAAACACTTTAAATATCATGGTAAACCTATCTATGACCACTAAAACCCAAAAAAAACCAAAATCAACCTGAAGCCAAAATGATTCTCGCTATAAAATCTACCTCTTTGGATAAGAAGAAGGAAAAAAATACCTAGGTTAAATTACACTTATGAAATGAAACTTACTGAAACCAAAATGACATCTAAGTTAGCCTATTAACCATGTCATGTGAAAAAATACATGATAAAAAAAAAAAAATAGGTATTACTAAAGTATCTTTTTTAAAAATAAAAATATTTTATTCAAGAATTTAAAATCAGCTAAATATTATATTATATTTTTATCTAACAATAAAAAAAAACACATTGGATCACCCCAGGTTATTACAGTTTACATGTGGAAGTTACGGGATAACTTTGAAAAAACAACAAGCTGAGAATCTAAATCTTGAATTAATTCAATGTTGAAAGATGAAATAGGTAAAAAAAACCATTTAAAAAAAAATGAATTTAAGTCAACTAACCAAAATCTCAATACAAGTCATACACACCATCAGATTCAATAACTTTTTTCGTTCCATTGATTAATTTTCATTTAATAGATTTACATGATAATAAAGAGAATGCAATATTTTCTAATGAAATATTTTTAAAAAAGAAAAAAAACATGAAAGGCGTTTGGGATTGAGACAAAAAAGCAAATTATTGATAACAAATAGTGAAAGTAATTTTTTTTTATTTTAAAATTAATTAAAAAAAATAGATCATTGTTAATAAAAGGTGAAATTGTTTTTTTATATAATAAAAAAGGTACAAAAGGTGAATTAAAAAAATAATAAATTTGCAATCCGAGTAATTTTTTCTGTATATAGAAAAAGGGCCTAAAAAAGCCCAGCAACACTGGCCTATACCGTAACACACTAGACCTTTAGAAGAAACAACCCGAGCACATGGGCCTTTAAGCTCAAGGACGCACGTTGTTGTAACCCAATTTTGGATTCACTAAAAATTTTTTAATTTTATTTTATCTTATTATTCATGACAAAAAAATATAAAAAATATTAAAAAAAGAAAAAAAAGTCTAAAATATATTTTCTCGAGTCAACCACATCTTTCTACCAAAATAGAGTTCACCAGGTCAATACGGGTTAAACGATGTCGACCGGGATGAAAAATGAGTTTCGGGTCGTTTCGGGTCAAAATCGTCATTTTCTGTCAAAACCGAGTCCACCGGGTTAATACAGGCCCCACCATGTCGACCATGATAAAAAATGAGTTTCAGACTGTTTCGGGTCAAAACCAAGTCCACCGGGTTAATACGGGCCCCACCATGGCGACAGCGATAAAAATGAGTTTCGGGCTGTTTCGGGTCAAAACTGTTATTTTCGGTCCAAACTGAGTCCACCGGGTCAATACGGGTCCCACCATGTCAACCGGGATGAAAAATGAGTTTCGGGCTGTTTCGGGTCAAAACCGTCATTTTTGGTCAAAACCGAGTCCACCGGGTTAATACGAATCCCACCATCTCGACCACGATAAAAAATGAGTTTCGGACTATTTTTGGTCAAAACTGGTATTTTTTGTCAAAAAACCCGGTCCACCGAGTTAATACCCGTATAAAAAGGTTTTTTTGTAATTTAAAATTGATTTTTAGCGGATGAAAAACTTTTTATAATACTGATTTGAATTTTTAATTTTTACCCCTATAAATAAATATTATTATTATTATTTAGTATTATTATATATAATAAGACAAATAGTAATCGGTGGAAGTTGAAAATTTTAACAATCCGTGAATTGTTGTCTGAATTCATTGGCTATAAATAGCCAATGAATTCGATACACATAGAAAAAAAAAGATTAAAAAATTCATTCTGAATCTTAATTCTCAATTTCGTGTATTACTATTTGAGTTACTATTTGGGTACTATTCATTTTTCTTATACTTTTTCTGCACCCAAGTAAGATATTAATTTTTTTTTAATAAATTAAAAAATAGCAAAAATATCCCAACCGTTAGATCTAATAGTATTTAGATCTGAGCTTTTGATTTCTTAGGATACAATAGGCTTTACCACACCAGATTAAACCCCAAATCAATCTCAGCCTTTCAAATAATCTGCCCTTCGGTCCGGTTGCGCCACGTCAGCAGGTGTACCCAGCACTCGGTACACCGCGACACACCAGATCGCAGCCCATTCACTTCTGACCGTCTGATCAACTTGAAGATCAAACGAATCACAGCCGCACGATCTGTTCATCCATGATCGAACGGTTCAAAGCCTTCAGACAGACGAGCGCACCATACACTCGTCCACACCGTAGCACAACCAGAACTTCTCTCTCCTCTCGCCGGCGATTCTCTCTCTCTCCACTGATCTACCATTTCCGGCCGTTTCAAGCCGCGAAACCACCACAGAAACGTGCATCGCCTCCTCCTAAGTAAAACCCCGGCAGTTTTTCACTCTTTCACCGGCGATTGTGGCCGGAAAAAGGTCGCGACCGTCATCGGCCAATCGACATTCAAGTCGTCCATTCTCCCTCCTCAGCCATCAACGTCCAACGAGACCACCACCATCAGAATCCTCATCCTCATATCTACCAGAATCGACCATCTTTTGGCTAGAATCTCACCGGAAAATTTTGCCGCCGTCAACAGTAACCGCGCGTGAGCCACACGCGCCGCCAGTGGCATTTTCGTAAATTTTTGACAAATCCGAGGGTATTTCAGTCTTTTGCCTATACAGGGGTACTCAGGTAATTTTCTATGATATTTTATGGTATTTTTTGATATTTTTATATATAAATACGTGTAAATTTTTGCATGTAAAAAAAAACAAAAATAAACCAAAATAAATAACGACGCGGGTTTAACACCCATTTTATCATATCACTGTTCATGGGTCAAAAACCCAATTTTCAAGAATTGATATATCTATTTATCAATGATATCAAAATAATTTTTATTTTATAAAATAAATATTATTTGTCGACACGTCTCTTTTATTTACAGAAAAGGACCGATGTCAAAAAAATTAAATACCAAATATGGATTATGTCCATTATTATTTATTTTGGTAAATCAGACGTAACTCTCCTTTTTAGGGATAAACATCGACATTTTAGACAAAGTCTCCTAATTTTAGGGACTGATGTCATTTTTAACGTATCTCCTATTTTTAGGGATCGACGTTAACCATGTTAAAAAATTTACAAATAAGCTCAAAAATATAATAGCATTTGAATCAAAATAAGAAAAACACACAAGTAAAGGTAACCTTTCTCTGAAAGGATGTTTTAAGGGTGGTGTCTACCTTCCCTTAATCATAACTAACCCAGTACCCGAATCTCTGGGACCAGTGTCTAATTTTGGATTTCTAGTTCCCTCAAATTACTAGATGGCGACTCCAATAAAAATCTTTATTTCCCCAATCAAATAAAAAACTAAATTCTTTTTTTTTGTTTAAAAAAAAACAAACAAAAAAGGAGTGGAGCCGTCGTCCGACGTCGTGTAACAACACACGTCTAGATCCTTTTTATTATTATTATTCAAAGGGGTGGACGACATCTTTTGAAATATGAAGACGATATGTCACTCTCCAAAACAAAGACACATCGCCTTCTAGACTAGATTCTAGCCACCAGAATGAGTTTTTAATCCAAAAAACAAATTCTTTAGCCCATGTGAAGCCAAAAACATCCAAAAATCAGTCTTAGAACATGTAGAAACTAATTTAGCAACCTAATAAATCCAAAAAAGGTTTAAATCACAAAATCAAATCCAATAAGCTTAAAACAACTACCACCAGACTTTTCTTATCGAGTGTAACTCATTGTCACTAATTTCAACCATTATAGTGGTCAAAATATGTGTAAACGATGATTTTCTCTTTCTTAGTTAAAATTTGGTAAGCGCATCTCTCTCCTCTCATGGAAAAAGACTAAAAACAATAAAAATAAATTTTGATATCTAAATTAAAATTTTAAAGAACTAAAGGGACCAATCATTTATAAACAAAAAAAATAAGAGACTGAAATAAATATTTTTGTTTGAAATTCTAACCATCACCTATTTTACATGTTGTTCTCACTTTGATCCTCTGACTTTCCATCTAACTTTTCATTTTAAAAAAATATATAATTAGATGCAAATTTGAGCTCAAAATGGCTTAATTCTATAGGAAACAAAATTAAGGATCAAATTATAATTTTTAAAAATTAACTATTTCAATCCACGGTGATTTGTGAGAGAATGCACAATAAAAAAACAAACATTTAAATTTAAAAAACAAACATGTTATGCCAGGCCATAGAAACAAACCTAGTCTGAATTAAAAAGTCTACGCACACCTGAGCCTCAAAGCGTAGGCCCCATATCTAGGATTTGTTTTTATTTAATTTTGATTTTAAAAACATACAACATACTACCACTAACAGGTAATTCTTATTTTCTAGACAGCCATCTATATTCTGGCCACCATCATTAGAGTTGGAAAATCAAGGAGATGGGAATTTGTTTTTGTAAAATTCATTATTTAATCTATTTTCATTTAAAAACACCGTGCACACCTTAATAAACTAATCTCTCATTTTGAAACACGCGTAAATTAATTCAAAAATACAAAATCAAATCTTAAAAATAAATCTTTTAAGTCTGATTTATCTTTTTAGGCAATAAAAATACATAAAATCACCATCATCAAACTTTGCTCATCATGGAACCTTTTTTGAACCAAGCTTGGCTATTTTGGTTGTTGAAATAGAAAAAAATGACAACTTTCTTTCTTTTTATTATTCTTAAAGAAGTTTCTCTCTTCAATCTCTAATAGAGAAATCAAGAAATGAAAAAAAATAAACATGTGTGTTAAAATAGAAATTATCACAACTATAATGGTGCAATATATCTCTTTGTATCTTATGTTTTAGTCATCCATGTTTTAGGTTACTATTTTAATCATACTTTCAAGTTTAATTTCATTTCATTATACTATATAAAAATCTAATTGAAAAGGAGAGAGAAAGTTTGAAATTATAAAAAAAAAAAAATAGGAGTTAATCAAGTTTCTCAAGTCTTTTAGTTATAGTAGGTAAGTTTGATTGATTGTTTATTTGGAAGTATCGTTCTAGTTACTTTTCAAAGTGTTTTTCATGCTGAAATGTATTAAAATAATTGTTTTATTTTTTAAAAATTATTTTTTAGATCAACACATCAAAATAATTAAAAATATAAAAAAAATAATTTTTAACAAAAAATTTAAATTTTTAAAAAATAAAATTTACACTGCATTTCCAAATATTCTAGACTTGCCCTATCATTACATGAGAAAAATGGATAGAGAAACACTCGTGTGGAATGCTACTAAGTAATAGATGTACGGAAATGTACTAAATGCTTTCTATTGGCAGCTAGAAAGAATTATTAAAATGAAAAGAAGAAATAAAAAAGGCTAAACGTAGGCGACAAAGCAGCCACTCCTACTAGATACCCAATATGCACTGTCCATTCCTTTCTCTATCTATAAATGCAGGTGGGAATCTAAAACATTATGAGTAATTGATGCGTATGAACACAACAGGCACAGAATAAAACAAAATGAGTAAAAAAAGTTGGTTACGTTTATTCTAAATTTATAATTTTATTTTTTAAAAAATAATAATGATAAAATTCTCAAAACTAATAATAATAAAATTTGTCTTTTTAAAAAATTTATAAAATTTTAAATAGACTAAACACTATAAATCAACTAAAAAATAAAAAAAAATCAAAGTAAATAACTATAAAATTCAAAATCAATTATGAAATCTAAAGTAAATAAAAAAATAATAAATTTGCTTAAATCGAAACTTGAGATGAGATTTTTAATATTTTAAAATTTAATAATTTATGTAGCGCTATAAAAACTATTAAAAAAAAACAGTTTTTGAAACTTTTTATAGAAATTTGAACTTGGTTTAATAATTAAATAGAAAATAATAACCTTTTTAAATTATTATTATGGTTTAGAGTGATTTGTTTTTTATATATAAATATATCTTAATAGTCAATAAATATATTTATTAAATTATTTATATAAATTATCATCTAATTATAATAAATTCATATCTGGATATTTAAAATTCGGCTACATCAATAATGCTTGGGTTGTTTTTTAATATAAAAAAAATGAAATAGAAAATCAAAGGGAAAGTGGAGAGAATCATGTGCTTTCTCTTTCCATAACGTCTGGTCTCCCTTTTTATGACATTTATTTAATGGACAAAAAGCAAGGCAATGGTCTCAACTCTCAAGTTCATGAGGAATTTTCATGCTTCTGATGATGTAGCATAATCCCATTGGTTCATTTGCTGGACACTATGGCCCTTCTATCTATTTCCTTGTTTTCTTGTGTGGACGGTGGCCATGTGTTACTTGATGATCACATATATTGAAGGTGGATTTTCATGGATTATTTATTTATTTTTTTTGGAAAATTTGATATTCTATGGTATTTTTAACAACAACGTTGCCTACAGAAGGTATATTCCTTTTGGTAATGGATTAGATAGCATATGATCGCTATCTTGAAATATAAAAGATGAATACAGTAAATATATATATATATATATATATATATATATATATATGTTCACATATTCTTTAATTTTGAAAATATACTAATTCACTTCAAAATAATTTTATAAAAACATTTATTTTATATCTCTTTTTCTACTTTATTTATCATTTTTATAATGGGAAACTAATTAAAACTTATTAAGGACCTATTTTGAATTTCTTTTGTGTGTGCAAGTTATTTTTGGTTTTTCAAATATTTATTCAGTGGCATAAAATAGGATTTAGTTAATAATAACTCCAAAGACATTTTAAAGAAATATATTCATTATGCTTTGAAATAATACCAAAAAAATTGAAGTGAAAAAAAAAAAGAAAAAGAAATAGGTTTAGCAAATAAGAGTCCGAAGGGTATTTGCTAATTAAATAAAACATTTACCTATTCTTTTCATTTTTTTGGTTTCCGATTATTCAATCAACTTAATTTCAAACTAATTACAGTTAGAGTTAACTAAATAAATAATATGCCTATTTGATATTGTAGCAATTATTATGTTTATAATTTTAAAAAATTATTTTATAAAAAATATTTTTAGTTAATGTTGATTTAATATTTATCTATATTTTGTAAAAACTATGGTTGAAATTAAGGTTTAATAAAAAAATAATTTAATATTTTGGTTAAAAATATTTTTTAAAATGAGGTTATAAAAATAACTAAAAAAGATATATATTAATATTGATGATTTTTAATTTAAATATTATAGATTTAACTATCACTATTACAACATTAAATAAATAATACTTTATATAGAATATTTTTTATTATTTTATTAATTTATCTATAATTTCACCACATATAAAATTCATCTGATAAGAACTATAGTTTTTATGGTATTTTGAGTATGCAACAAAATTAAATAAAATATCATCAGAAACAAAATTAAAATTGTAATAAAATTCCGCAAATATTACACATTATGCAATGTCTTTCTAATTTATTTAGTATTATTAAATATTATTAAATATTAATTTTTCAAGTAAAATACAATTTAAATTTAAAAAAAATTATTGGTTCAAAAGCAGTTTAATGAACAGTTAAAACATTATTCACGTAAACAGTACCCAAATAAGATTTACTTGTACTGTTTACATGAATAGTATCTAGATGAATAAGATTCATTTGTACTGTTTACACGAATAGTATCTAGATGAATTAATTAACACGAACATTATTTACTGCTTGGAGTGAATAATGCCCAAGTGAATTATAATTTACCTAACATAGACGTGTGATAAGTAGTTGAGAGCTACTTTTGACGCACCAACAACTTCAACGGGCCCTACATATACAGTAATTTGAGTTTTTAATGTTATCAAATATATTATTTATATGATTTGCTTTAAAAACTATTACAGTCGCGTAAACAAACAGATTTTAAATGGTATTTCTAAATCACTTAAATTAATCTTGAAATTCTAATACCACTTTTCATATTTAGGTTTCCCTTAATCATGCATGCAATAAAACCCTTTAATTTTAATTTTATTAAATAAAGTATATATATGAGAGATCAAAAAATTTAAAAGAATGGTATTTAATATTAGCTAATAGTTATAGAATTTAATTTTAGTAACCACTGGAAATCTAGAAAAAAAAATATTGAATATTTAGCTATTAAAAAATCATTTTAACTAAAATTTTGCATTGTTAGATATATTTCAATAATTGGTTTTATATTACTCTTTTTTTATTTTGACTTTTGTTCAAGAAAACATATTTAATTTTAATAAAGATGTTATTTATATATTTAATATTCATAAAATGTTTAATTAATAAATCTAATATTTAATTAATAAATTTAGAGTAAAGATAAAGTTCTTGAGATAAAAAAAATATTTTGCAAGGAATATTAAAAACTTATTATAATTATAAGATTTTTATTACATTAAAGTATTGTTTCTTAATGTTCTTGATCAATGCTTTATTATGACTAAATATAATTAGATTTATTAAGAATGATACATGTTATGTTCTTTTCTTTATAAATAAAAGTAATTATTCTTATAAGTTGATGTATAAGAAATACCCAGAACTAATCTGTATGAGAATTTCATATAAAGTGATCATTTGTGTTTATAAAAATGTTTATGTGATAATTATATAAGTGATCCTTCAACTTAAGATTACTAAGTTATTTTATATAGAAAATGTTATATTTTGATCTTAACTATATATTATCATAATTAAGAGTAACAAACAAGTATATATTGAAAATAAATTATTTATCATCAATTCAAAAATAATAAATTCATTAAATCTAGGAATGCCAATAAATTTAATTGAATTTTAGTTACCTAAATTTGAAATTTTAAAAACTAAATTATTAAAAAAATAAAATATAAAGGTTAAATTAAATTAAATCAAATTAGACAGAGGAAAGCCTAACTTTTAGAGGCATATCTAACCTTGAATGGTTATTACTATGATAATGTTGGGATTATCATAGAAACAACCATCTAAGGAAGGGATTGATGCTATTTGATAAGATATTAGGATTCTATTTTTTTTTAAATTTAATATTTTGTGTGTGTGTATATTAGAAAACTTAATATATACATATACTTACTCTTAAATATTTTATTTTTATTTTTATTAATTTAATTTAATTAAAAAAAAATAAGGATGGTAATATTTAGTTATATTAGATTCAATAAATATATTTTTTTATTAATTTTCAACACAAATCAACAAAAATATTTCTTTTAAAGGGAAATCTAAAATAAGAATTCTGGTTAGCCTACAGCTCTTCAATGTGAAATCTCTTATTCTGTGCTTTCCAAGATTGAAGTTAGAAGGGCACCCTCAAGAAATCAATGAGGTGATGCTAAGGTATCATGCATGAAGCTGGACGGCAAGACCTTTATTTGTTCTCAAATCAAAAGAGAAGGTGGTGAAGCGGGTGGATGCTAGCTGCAGCTGCTAATTCCTGTGATTAAAATATGCTAATGACGTTTTGCAGAGTATAATATCATTAATTCCCTTTTTAAGAACAAATAAAATTCTGATTCTTGAACGTGGTTAATTCCTGGCAAACGCTTGGACCCCAACATATAATTATAAATTGTAATTAAGCCGTCCAGATCTAATTCCCACCCTTAATTCTCCAATCCGAATGCACGCTTTGTATTGTTGTCGTTTATCTAGATTAATTAATTAATTAATTAATTAATTATTGATTAATGGTGTAATTAAGGCAAAAAAAAAAAGAATAAAATTGTAAGGACCCTTTAAAGAAGTGCAAAATGATTAGTAACTAGGAAAGCATTTCTTCGAAGTGATTTTACATGTGTGTGTCCAATTGACTAATTGAGGCAAATGGATATGATTCTATCTGCTATCCAAACTCCACCACCCATTCCTCCAATGCAATTTTAAATGTAGGTCAAACAGTATCCACTATATTCTTAAATATCTTTATTCATAAGAGGTAAATGAAAATTAATAAAGCTATGCCGATGGTCAATAATATTAATGCTTTGATCTCCTAACAATAGCTAGTGATGCATCCTAATCGGTTTCCTTTATACCTACTAAAGATGGTTTTATAGGATGACGAAATCATCATTATAATTTAATAACCCAAAAAAAAAACCAAGCATGATAGCAACCATGGTCCATGCCACCTTCAAAAGCTTCTCTTGCTCATTGGTTATTTTGTCAACCCATTAACCTAATATGCATGGGGCGGTTTCCTTTATCTTTGAATCATTGCTGCAAGACCCAAATCAGTTTAGTATTGTTCATTTCTAATTCGAGTTGAATTTTATTAAAAAAAGAAGAATTAAAAAGAATTTTCTTGGTTAAAAAATTAACATGTAACCTGATGCATCTGATTAAATGATTATTTTTTTTAAAAAAATAAAAAATAGTAACTGTAGTCTTAATCGTCGATTATATTTAACAACTATGTTATTTGCTAAGAGTGCTTAATGACCACCATAATAATAATTATCATGATAATACTCTCTTAATATAATGTCAGTAGTGAATCCCTTTGAAAGAAATATATAAAACAGAGCTGTTCAAAGTGAAATTCTGATTCCAAGCTACCATTCAATAGTGCAGTGAGTCAACTTGATCCATCCAATTGTTGACGTTAAATTTAAGGACAACTAAACAAGTAGAGTCCAAATTCTTTCCCATTGTTTATGTAAATCGGTACATATTTAGGTATTCTAAATGTCTTCATTGCTTTTAAATTTAGCGTGTGATCAAGTAGCCAATTAGGGCGTCGGTTGACTTGGCAGGAAATTAAGATTTCTTATCAAATTCCTTGAAGGATCGAGGGATATTACTTTTGTGTTTGCTGTCATTTGTTGCATATAAAATCTTCGGAATCTGTCTAAAGAATTACTACTACATTCCTCTATATCTAATGCATGTGGGCTCAGTCACTTTGATCAGCGTGAAGTCAATATTCTTAAAGCTTGTGAGTTTTTTTTTTTTTTTTTGCATTTTAATAAGCTTATTTTTATATCGAATAATAGTTATTTCCCTCTCTTTTCCTTCCATAAACAAGTAAATTCTAATTAAAAGCATCGTTCTTCCAACCAAATCACCTTTCCATCAGGCACGCAATTTATTAAATTAAAGATCTTAAATATAATTATTATATTCATTGAGCATTTGTTAGTGTTGAAGAAAGAATGATGAAAGCTTACATTTTGATGATTTGTTAATGAAAATAAAGTATCTTGAGAAATTATTAAACATCTATATAGTAAGATTGTTATTCCTAGAATACCCTAAGAAATTTTCTCTAGTAAACGTTCTCACTCACGTAGGATCCCGAGAAGATATATTATGGTAGGAAATAATTTTAAACGAGCGAAAAAGATAATATATATATATATATATATATATATATATATATTTCTCAAATTATTCAACATTGTTTATTCATGCAGTTCCAAAACAACAATCACCTTCAAGAGAACAGGTTTTTTTCATATTTTTTCCAGTGATCAGAGTAATCTCTAACTTCTTCAGACCACCTAGAAAGTCTTTACCTAACCAATTGTTTCGATCCTTACCTTAATTTCAGTCCCTAACCAATCGTTTTGATTCTTTGATCATTAACTTAGTTTAATTACCTCATGGTTTTAGTTAAGCCATTTAAATCTTATGTTAGCCAAAGTTAACTCAAAACACTCTTCATATATGAAAAAAATATATTTTTTAAGAAATAATGTTAGAAAAGAAAAGGATAGAATTGTTTCACGTTGATAAAACTTATTTTCTTACAATTTCATAATTTAAAAACTACAATTATATAAACTTAACTAAATAAAAATAAAAATATATATCTTCAATGGGAAAAATAAAAATAAAAATATATATCTTCAATGGGAAAAAAAATTGACCTTAATTGAAGTTGTAGGGAGTTGGTTTATTTATTTTCCCAATTAGAAGTGCGGAATTCGTATAGCTTGGATCTATTTTGCCTACAAATTCAAGCATGAAATAATTAATGAATTCGTATATCTTGGTTTAAAAAAAATGTGTAAGAAATTATATTTCTTATTTTAAAAAAATATTAAAAAAAAGAGACAATTCTTGAGCAAATTAACAAAGTATGAATTTTTAGTAAGGTTAGGATTCAATCAATAAAACTAATTGATTAAGCACTCAATTGTTAATCACTAACCTCATAGTTAACTTGAGAGGCATACTTGCATGCATTCATTCAATTTAATATGAAATATCTGTAAACTGTAATTTGTAATATTCTCCTGGATCTTTTCAGAAGCTAGCTGGCATGATCTCTATGTTTAACGCAGTCTCGATCATTCATCAAATACATATTAATTAATTAAATCCTAGTTAGCTTGTTCTAAATCACTAATGTCTCCATGAAGTGGACGTACGTAGAAGAAATGTACATGTACAGTAATCAACACAAGTTTAAGACATTTTGAGAACTGGACTCATGTACAGAAAGATAAGCATATTGTAGGCATCGACTGTTGAGTGCTATTGCTTTATAGACAGACAAAGGGCACACTGTTTTCTTTTAGCCCTTCCTCGGTTTGTGGCAAAGCATGAACGATGGTTTTTATTCATGCTCTCTCTTTCAAAATAATTTGTATGCTTTGAACTCATCAACATCATACCTTTTTGTATGAGCGGTGCATATCATGGCAGCGGCGTATGTAGGAAAAACCAAATGATATAGAAATTGTGTTGGATTAGGGTTTTGAAATAGAAAAGATAGATATAAAAATGTATTTTATTTTATTTTATTTTATTTTTGTCTCCGCTAATTTTGTATTTTTATCTCAAAACAATAATTAGATACTATATATATAAAAGACAATTAGTTATTCAACAATAGAGGGGCCCAAAATCCATACGTGAGGCCTTAAGTTGATTCCATATCTATTATTCTTTTGTAATTATATGTAATATTAGTTTTTATCATTTATGTACAATTTAGGTATATATGTTGATTATCCTAGCTAGGTTGTTTGTGTGATCATGGGTCTTTGGCCCTTCAATCATGTTGCTCTCTGAAAGGGATTCCTTTGCTTCCACCTTAAGCCATTTTCAGTCTCAATCAAGTGTCATTGTCTGCATCATGGCTCACCTAAGTGTGATATTACACACATATACTTGTCATACTTTATCCTTTTGAGTGAGACCATGGTTGGTAGTGGGAACTAATTAATTATTCACATTTTTTTCTGTTTTTTTGGTATGAGCATTCTCTTTCACTAGTGTCACACAAGGAAGAAAAGCCGTCTAGCTGGTTGTGTATTGCCAACAGAATCGTTATTTTCTCTGCCTGTAGTCTTATAGGGTCCTTCTTAATTAAGATTTTAAACTACATAGAAAGATATTTTAATTAAGTTTCAGTTTATTTGCGATGTATATCTGTCACGCAACTGTTTTTAAATTATCAAGCTCTATCTTATATAATTTTTTTCTCGTTAATTAATTGAATTATCAGGTTGTATTATCAATTGAAATTAGATTATTTATCCCAGTAATTTTCTTCAGAAATCATCCTCCACGTTGATTTAATATATTCTTAAGAAATATATTTTTAGTGTTGATCTCAAAGTTCAGAAGTTAATAGATTAACAGTGTGTTTGGCTTGAAAGTATGGTTGTTTTTTTAAAAACTATAATATTTTTAAGTATAAAACACATCTTTAAAAATAAAATAAAAAACATGAATTTTATCAAAAAAAAAAAAAAACACAAGCTATCCCTCATTAAAATACACACTAAATATAATCATCTTCAATTCAGGTTTAGTGAAAACTTCCTCCAGGAAGAGATTTTCAGTGAATAAACCAAATTTAAATATAAATATGAAATGATTTTCAATGATTTGTTTGAACAGCATAAAAAATATCAAATCAAAAACCTGGTTTTAACGAATACTCACTTAGTTGCTTGAATATTCTTGGATTATTCTGAGCTATGTACGTATACCACGTCAAAAAAATCTTACAATTAAACCTATAGTAATAGCATTCTGTCAAATTAAGTTAAAGTCTTTAGCTTTTGGTTCTAATCAGAGAAACAGATAATTAAGCAGAGAAAGCTGAGAGCAATTAAGCTGAAATTAAGGAACCAAAAATGAAGGAATCCGTCCAGCCACTCAGTCTCTCTCCCCTCATTTGTATCACCACTTTACTGACAAGGTGGTAATATTTGATAACACGGTTAAATTTATATTTTTAAAAATTTTAAAAAATATTTATTTTTTATTTTTATTAAAATTTAATATAATTTATACATTTTGATATTTTAATATTAAAAATAATTTTTAAAAAATAAAAAAAATATTATTTATATATATTTTAATATAAAAATTATTTAAAAAACAATCACTCTCGCATTTTCAAACCTAACTTCTAGCAAAAAGAAATGGCTTTTTCATGGTGGCGTAGCTGGTGGGTCCCTTTTGAGCACACGGTTCGAAAAGCCTTTTGGACTCCTACAAATACCCCCATCCCCCATTCTTATTGCCATCAAAGCGAGCAGCCTTCAATGCTAATTAAGTAATTATATTCTTTGATATCAAACACCACAACCTCCTCTTGCTCACATATTCTGCAACCCAGCACCCAGTGGTCTGTCCCTCAGACCTCTGTTGGATGCTGCTGCTGCTTAGCATTCATTTCCTTGCTTGAGGTAACAATAAAACTCCCTTAACAGCCTAGCTATGTCATGCTAGTGTATGTTTCTTATGCTACACATGCTTGATCAGTTTTTTCTTGTAGTATAATTTGTTTGCCTCTATTCCGTACAGGTAATTGGAGAAGATTGTGATTCCTGTTATTTCATCATCATCTTTCAGTGTGTATATATATTTATATCCTGGAGATGTCATCTTTGAGCAAGAGCCTTCGCTTATCTTCTTCAACTCTCGAAGAAGAGACCATGATGGTCCCAAAGAGGCAGGGCATAGTTTCCATTCTTGGGTCTGATGTTGAAGGAAACAAATCTGCTGTAGCTTCTCTAAGGAGAACTCTCTCAGCTGATATGTCCTCCAAGAAATGGCAGGCACAACTTGGGTTCTATCCCCTCAAGAAAATTGCATCGTCTGACCATTTCCCAGCCTGTAATATCACAGACTCTTCATCTTCAGAAGATGAGGATTATGAAGACAGGCCTAAAGCGACTGAAGCTCAAGGGAAATTTGATATCTGGAGCTCAATTCAAGAAGACGAGAACAAGAAAAAGGTTGAAAAGCCAGGGCAATTTGATGTGTGGAGCTCAATCTTATCACAGAATACAAAAGAGGACTCCAAGAATGTTCAACCTTATGTCCACCCTCTTGTTAAGAGATCAGCAAGTTCTTTAAGCGAGAAGAGCCTTGAAATATGCACTGAAAGTCTTGGATCAGAAACTGGTTCTGATGGATTCTCGTCATATCCACCATCAGAGACTGGTGATGCAGAGGAGGACAAAGAAGAAGAGCAAAGACAAGAGGGAGTGACACTAAAGTTTGACACAGAAGATTTGCGAGTAGCCAAGTATAATCTTGCAGCAGCAAATTGCAAGAAATCTCAACCAAGATCATTCCCTCCTCCAATCCCTTCACTATCTAGCCGTGATGGGGCTTCTGTACACATGAAGTCTCGTCGCGATAATGGTAGATTGGTTCTTGAAGCTGTTTCTGTTCCTTCACATAAGAACTTCCATGCTCAGCGCCAAGACGGTCGCCTTGTGCTCACCTTTGTCAATACTGTTGATCAAGACGAAGAAGAGAGACAAAAGAACGAAGAAAAGAATGCTGTGGAACAGTTTGATTTCGAGATTGAGAATTCTAAAGATGAAAAGGAGTGTGAAGAAGATGAAGAGGAAGTGGAAGAAGAAATAGAGGAAGATGTGGTGGAGGATGGCGAGAACGAGAGAGGGGGAGACGAGGGGGCGAGGTTTGTGATGGAGGAAGCACCAAAACTGTCGAGTGGGGTCACAAGGGTGCATAGGCTAGCGCTCATGATGGACAAGTCCTCGGTGTTCGCAAATAGAAACCCAACATGGCCTCACAAGTTCAATGACATTGCCAAGTTTGGTGAGGTGGAGCCAATCACCTCCCTGACACAATCACTCCCCCCGCGGCCCCCGGTGGCTCGGATGATACCCTCTTCCCCAGCAGCTACCATGGCAGCCACCGAAGTCACAGCAAAGGCAGCTGCGTCTTTTAATGCTTGTGAGTACTTTTGGAAGCCAAAGTCCATGACAACAACAACATCAGTTCTTAACCCAATTAGCCAAGAAGAAGCATCGTCATTAGGAATCCATGACAACAAATTGGCCCTTACGAAGAAGTTTGTTCCAGATGAACAACAGGAATTGGTGGTATTGAGAGGGAACAAGGGAGATTACTTAGTTCCTTTGTTAAAGAGTTGCAAGGAGCCCAGGAAGTCACTATTGTTTTGGGAGCCCCATTGCATTGCCACCTCCTGATGGTCCATCCTCATAATCCAAGAGTTAATCCCAATCCCCAAATGCAAATCCCAGTCTACTATTACTACAATTATCACTTTATAGATGTATTATTCTATGATGTCCCTTTGTCTCCCTATTTTTCACTTCCACTTCTTGAGGGAAGGTGTTGTGTAGTCAAATAAAGCGTACTCAAGGGAGACAGAATATATACTTTGATTTAGCAGATCAAAGAGAAACAAAAGAAGAGATGACTTGACAGTGTTGTTATACAACCTTTTTTTATCAGCCTGTGCCGTTAATAGATGAACAAAATCTTAGCATCATCTTTGACCTTGGTGGACTGTCCTGTCTGTCTCTAATAAATCACGGTGGGTGGTCTCTCTTTTATTTCATTTTCCTTGCTTTTCCATTTCTTCAGCTAGCCAATGAGCTTTTAGTGTTGGTCTTGTCTGCCCTAACAGTTCTTAACTTTTGGAACACCATGATCATCCTTGGATGTGGGATGTTGTTGTTTGGCTTAAGGTTATCATTGTGGAGGATATTTCTGATCAATTAATACTACTTCCATATTTTAATCCTATCACCTCTTACTTAACTTCTGTATCCTATCACCTCTTACTTAACTTGTGTTTGGTGCTTTTGTAGCTTTTATAATAAAAAAATTATAATTCATAATTTATTTTCATTAAAGTTTTAAAAGAGAATTTCCAATAAAATTATAATTAACCAATCAAAAGTAAAACTTACATCGCAACACTACAGAAACAAACAAAAACTTGATTGATTCACAATTCTTCTTGAGCAGATGCGAAGTCATTGAAGGTCATGTGATCTTTCAACAACTCACTAAAGAAGATGGAGGCCCGAGAGCAAGTGATTTTAAGTGTCATGGCTTAATGGCACTATGGAAGCTAGATTAGCAGTTTTGATGACACAGTCTACTTATTAAAAAAGATTTTGTGGATGCTATGGAAGCTAGATTAGCAGTTTTGTTGACACAGTCTACCTATTAAAAAAGATTTTGTAGATGCTCAGTGGGTGGCATTGTGGCATGTGAGTCATTGCACTGTGAAATATAATAATAAAATGATGATTTTTCTTACAATCCAATCAAAAAGTTACTACAAATTGAACAAAGGAAATAAAGACTTTACGCGGTTTTTCTTTATAGTAGAATACCTTATTTACCCTTCCAAGCAAAATTTTCTAAACAACAGTGAACTGACTTATTTGACCTTCAATGCAAAAGTTTTACATCTTAAGTTTAGGTATCTTTTCATATTGGTTTTTTTTAATAATAAAGTTTGTTGAGTAGCTCTTTGGTAATTGATTTTATATAAATATTATTAAAACATGGCTAGCTTGTGTGCCATGTGGATTATCTCCAGAGTCTTTGGACAGCATATGACATGTGATTTCTAGGATGACATTTAATTCGTCCATGCCTCCCCTCTATTATGCAGTGTGTTTTCGAAATGGCTCAAATGATTTTTTCTTTTTCTTTTTTTCCTTCTTTTCCTATTGATTTCCATATTGACTCTACCTTTTAATTTATTATTTTTTTTATATTTGATTAATGTTCTTTTAATTTTTTTATTTTATTTAAAATGATTTATAAAATTAATATATTTTATTTTTTAATTTTACTCTTTTTTAATTTTTTTTATCTTCCAAACCTGCTCTATATTTTTTTAATTGATATTTATTTTATTAAAATAATTTTTAATTATTTTGTTTTGTGATTTTTGCTCATTTTAAAATTTTTTTCTACCAATTTGATCCTGTTTATTTTAATTGCTATTTTTTTTCTTAAATTTTTTTTAAAATTAATATTATTTTCTTATGTCATACTTTAACATTGAATTTGTTGAAAATTGAACTCATGTTTAGAATTTCATGAGCTGTTAGTTTGAGAGATTAACCTAGATTTAGAAAACTTATCTGGGGTCATTTTTTTTTTTGTAAGTTTTTTTCCAGTTTCATTCCTTGACATTTATTTAATTGGAAACTAGACTCTGTTTATTTTTTATTTACTTTTAATAGAATTTTTCACTAATTTTGATAATAATTGGGGTTATCTTAAGTCATTTTATTTATCATTCTCTGTTAATTTAAAAAAAATAAAAAATTTATTTTTTAATTATATTAAATTGATGGAATAAATATAAACATAAGATGTTCATCTTATAATATTGTGTTTAATTTGATTTATGGGACATTGCTTTAATAACAATGCAACCTCTTTTAGTGTCATCATAAAGCTTTCACAATGATTTTTTAACCATCCAGATAAATTTTTTCTAATATTTAAGCAATGTCTACATCAAAGCAATAGCAAGTCTTCAATGAACTTTTCTTCATTCTTCTTCCAAATATAATACTAGAAGATTAGTTTTTATGGTTAATTATTATCTTTTTTTGTTCATGTTATTTGCAATGCATTTTTTAAAATTATATTATTAAATTAATTTAGTTTATTAAACCTAATTCAGTTAATAATCTAAGATCTCATATTTTTTTATTTTTTTTTCAAAACACTAACATCACCTTTATATTTTTTTATATTAGGAAAAAATTAATTAGAGTGGCGACATAGTATAAGCCACCTATCTAACCAATAACTATAAAAAGTAAGAAAATGGAGGTTTTAGAGCAATAAATAACTAGGATTTCTAAGTTTTAACACTTGATTTTACAACTAGATCATTAACAAAAGTTAAATCAAGTATGGAAAACATTGTATCATATGAGTGAAAATATTATTAACTATAACAATGTTTTACATATTTTATCCTCACATTAAAACATTTAACCCTAACTGGTTGGGGAATTGAAGTATTTTCATAATGCTTATTAATTATTACCAAATTGCAAAGTGAAACAACCAAATGTTCTTGGAAGCGAAAAATTTTAAAATAGCACCAAGAGGCAATGTTGTTAAAAGTGTTACCACATCCTTTTTCTAGTGATGCAGCGTATGTAGGTGATAATGATCTGATTTATTATCAGTGAACCTTTTTTTTTCTTCTTTCCCCTGAAAATTATAGATTGACTTTTTTATTGTTAGTGTTTCAACTTTAATCCTAATTCTTTTTATTTTTAATCTTTTTCTTGATCTTTTTGTAAAATTTCTATTTTTAATTTCATCCTCTCATCCCAATTTGCTATATATATTATTTTGTTCTAATTTATTCCTATTATTTTGATTAATGTTTTTGTGCTTTTTGTTGAATTAATTTTTCTTTTCAATTTCACCCTTCAATTAAAATTTTGTTTTTAATTTTTACTTCAATTTTGATCCTCATTCTTTTTTTTTTTATCTTTTTGTTCAATTAATTTTTTTAATTTTACCCTTTTATTAAAAAAATAAAATTTATTTTGTATGTTAATTTTGATCTTTATTTTTTTAATTGTTATTTTTTATTTTGAATCATTTTGTGTAATTGATATTCTTTTTCCAAGTTAATCCTTCAATATTTAAATAGTTAAGAATTGGGTTTTATGATTTTTTTTCAAATAAAATGTTTCTAGTCTAATTGCCCAAGTTACAGGTTTGAAAAATTAATGTGAATTAACATTGTATTTTTATTATTATATCTATTTATTTTCTTTTTAGCTTGTGATTTTTCACATTTTATTTTCTATCAAGTTATCTTAATATCATGACTTAGGTTGCAGGATTGATAGATTAACTCAATTTAAATTATCCTATGAGTTACAAGTTTGTCAAATTAACTTAAATTAATTCAAGCTATTTTTTTATTTTTTTAATCTAATTTTATCTTTTCATATTTAATAAGTCGGGGTTTGAGGTACATTGTTTGTCCCCATTTATATATATATATATATATATATATATATATATATATATATATATATAAAACTCATGTTATTGTTATCATTTTATTTTTTTTGTTCATTTGCTCTCATTACATTTTTTTTATCATCTAATTAAAATAAAATTTATTTATTTAACCTCATCTAGTCTATGACCTAAGTTGTAGATTTTTTTTCATTCTTCAAAATATATTTGCTACATGAACATCATTTTTAAAGCAAAAAAAAAACACTTTGTGGCGAGTGTGGGTACATGGTTAGTCTTTAAACTAAAATCAGTTATTATCATTATCAAATTCAAATTCAAATTATATTTTGCATTTCTTCAATATTGTTTCATTGTTAATAAAATTGAACATGATTCATATTTAAACCTCTAACACCTGATTCATCCATATAATATAATTTGGTTATAAAAATTAAAATTTATAACGATTATGATGATATTCCAAACTTTTTTATTGTAGTTATTAATTATTTTTTTAAAAGGTAATCTTGCATAAATAAATACAAAAGGGAAAAGAAGAATTAAAATGTCTAATGTTAGTGTTATTTATTCATTAGAAACTTTTTAAATAGAAAAAATTTTGGTGGATCTATTATATAGAAAACAAAATATTTTTTAAATTTGTGTCACAATTTCAAGAAAAAACTATATCTATAACCATCTTTTAGCACTCTCACTAAAAAAAACAAATGTTATGCATTTGGTTTCTTCTTTCTATAACCTCTACATATTTATTGTATAATTTTAATTAAAAATTGAATGGGATTTTTTATTTTCTATTTAAAAAAATATTATTTAATTGTCAAAAAATAATAACACTAATACCAATGTTATTAAATATCAAACTAAACCAAATGATCTAATCAGAAAATCAATGAAGCAAGTTATTAAATTACTTTTGATGTTTTCGTATTGAATTATATTGTAGAAACAAAAAAAAATCTACAAATCAAATTCCACCATGTGTCATATATTATTATTTTTTTACACATGAAAGGATAAAAAAAATTAAAATAAATAATATGAAAAATAAATGGAACTTCATATATTTCTTAATCAATGAAAAGTTGATACATGAAATGAGATATTTAAAATATCTTTTTATAAATAAAAGATCTTATAAATAAAGATCAACCAATAAAAAAACATTATGTAATATTTAAAAAGAACCTGAGAGCCCCTACAAATTTCTATAAATAGAGGGTCTCAACCAAGATAAAAAAAAAAAAACAAATGATTCTTAAAGATATAAAATTTTTCTTCAAGACAATTTTTTCAAGCAAGAAAGCTCTCTAAAATACACTCAAGCATCTTTCATCTATGCTTAAAGTTTATAACGAATGAAACTCTATTGGATCAACAAAAAATACCCCATAAAATTTCTTGAACAACACTTTGAAGACAAATCAAAGATACTCTTCAAATCATCAAATTATCAAATCTCATTTTGCAATACATGCTTAAATTTGTGTTCTTATGAGGCAAATCTTTACAAATAAATTAAATCATCACATATCAAATTTAAGGGAATAATCAAATAATTATTTATTGATTAGTACTTAAAAATACATTTTTATCAAGGTTTTATATCATCATTTTGCACTTGAAGTATCAATAACTCCTTAACTAAAGCATATTTTATAATAATATATCTAATAATATAAAATACCTTTAATTTGTGGTAAATGTTCATTTTAAATGCAAGCCTATCACATAAATAAAAGGATTGATTGATAAATTTAAGAACTGAAATTGAAATGATAAAAAGATGGTCAAACTTAGAAAAGAGATGTCGGTGCAATCCAAACCGGAACACTGTTTGGTAATTGGGTCATATCTAGAGCTATAGATCTCAGATTTAGGTCTACTTTATATGGATGGAAAGGTAAGACATAGGCCTACAACTTTCATATGGGGCCGAAGATTTAAAAAGATTATTTTCAAGTCCAAATTGTAGCAACAATAAAATAAATCCGAATATGTCCTCTAGTCGAAACACTGTTCAATATTTGACCCATATCTGGAGTTCTAGAAGTCCAAATAACCTGAATGTTTTACACAAGAAATCTGAGACAATTTCCTACAACTTTCATGTAAGTGGCTCCAATTTTGATGTTATCAATGACGTTTTGGGCAGACAGGCGAAGATAAGGATTGTCACCAAGTCAAGAGTTGGCCACCCACTCATCAATTAGTCATCAAATCAATAGTTTCCAATTTTGGCCTATAAAAGGAGGTATTTATCATGCATTTAGGCATTTTGGTATACAGATCAAGATCATGCTCTTTTTTTCTCTCTTTGTGTTTTTTGTAATGTTTATGCTTTGTTTTCATTAATATCAAGTTTATACCTTTCATTTCATTTCCTTTACTTAGTTAACTTTTATCTTATTTATGTTCTTATTTTGTTTATCTATTTTTCTTTCTTTTATTATGTCTAGCTAAGTTTATTATGTCAAGGTGAAAAGGTTACACTAATGGTGTAAGAATAAGTATAGTATAAACTTAATATGAACTTTAATGTTTTATATTAACATGTTTTATATTTGTTATCTTGTTTACTCTTTAATACTTTGTTTGTTAAATGACTAATCTTGATTTATGTTGTATAACAATTGATACAACAAATGCTTAATACTTTCATAGCCCATATTGTATGGTATAACCGACACTTGAGCTATGAAAGGAACTTGATTTGTTGTTAACATAAATTATAATCATGAATGCTTAACGAAATTTACAAGTATTAGCATTAATTGAATAAGATGACTAATGTAATCATGTTAACAATCTATAATTTGATTGGAACCTCCTTTGTGTGTGGTTTCCAATTGAATAATAAGAGTCTACACTATACTTGTTTAACATACCATTAGTGGATCCTCTAACCTTGACAATGTTTGTTATCATTGTTTAATCCTTACGTTAATTTTTCATCTCAAAGTTCTCATCAATTTTTCTTCTTTTTCTTCTTCTTCTTCTTCTTCTCTATTACTATTACTATTACTACTACTACTACTACTACTACTACTACTACTACTACTACTACTAGTATTATTAGTATTATTATTGCTACTGTTGTAACCCAATTTTGGATTCATTATTTTTTTTTTAAATGTTATTTTATCTTATTATTCATGACAAAAAAATAAAAAAAGAGAAAAAGAAAAGAAAAAAAAGAGTTTAAAATATATTTTCTCGAGTCAACCGTCATTTTCTGTCAAAATCGAGTCCACCAGGTCAATACGGGTTAAACCATGTCGACCGCGATGAAAAATGAGTTTCAGGCTGTTTCGGGTCAAAACCGTCATTTTCGGTCAAAACCGAGTCCATCGGGTCAATACAGGTCCCACCATGTCGACCGCAATGAAAAATGAGTTTCAGGTTGTTTCGGGTCAAAACCGAGTCCACCGGGTCAATACGGGTCCCACCATGTCGACCGCGATGAAAAATGAGTTTCGGGCTGTTTCGGGTCAAAACTGTCATTTTCGATCAAAACCGAGTCCACCGGGTCAATACGGGTCCCACCATGTCGACCGCGATAAAAATGAGTTTCGGATTATTTTTGGTCTAAACTGGTGTTTTTGGTCAAAAAACCCGGTCCACCGAGTTGATACCCGTATAAAAAAAAAGTTTTTTATAATTTAAAATTGATTTTTTAGCGGATGAAAAACTTTTTATAATACTGATTTGAATTTTTAATTTTTACCCCTATAAATAAATATTATTATTATTATTATTTAGTATTATTATATATAATAAAACAAATAGTAATCGGTGGAAGTTGAAAATCTTAACAATCCGTGAATTGTTGTCTGAATTCATTGGCTATAAATAGCCAATGAATTCAAGACACAAATGGGGAGAAAAACATAAAAAATTCATTCTCAATTTCAATTCTCAATTCGGATTTACTATTTCGGGTTACTGTTTGGGTACTATTCATTTTTCGTATACTTTTTCTGCACCCTAGTAAGATATTAAATTTTTTTTAATAAATTGAAAAATACCAAAAATATCCCAACCGTTAGATCTAATAGTATTTAGATCTGAGCCTTTGATTTCGCAGGATACAATAGGCTTTACCACACCAGATTTAAAACCCAAATCAATCTCAGCCGTTCAAATAATTTGCCCTTCGATCCGATTGCGCCACGTCAGCACTCGGTACACCGCGTCACACCAGATCGTAGCCCATTCCATCCTGACCGTCCGATCAACTTGAAGATCAAACGAATCACAGCCGCACGATCTGTTCATCCGAGATCCAACGGTTCACAGCCTTCAGACGCACGAGCGCACCATACACGCGTCCACACTGTAGCCTAACCCAGAGCTTCTCTCTCCTCTCGCCGGCGATTCCCTCTCTCTCCACCGATCTCCCATTTCCGGCCGTCTCAAGCCGTGAAACCGCCACAGAAATGTGCATCGCCTCCTCCTAAGCAAAACCCCGGCCGTTTTACACTTTTTCACCGACGATTTTGGCCGGAAAAAGGACGCGACCGTCATCGGCCAATCGACTTTCAAGTCGTCGATTCTCCCTCCTCAACCATCAACGGCCAACAAGACCACCACCATCAGAATCCTCGTCCTCAGATCTACCAGAATCGACCATCGTTTGGCCAGAAGCTCACCGGAAAATTTCGCCGCCGTCAACAGTAACCGCAAGTGAGCCACACGCGCCGCCAGTGGCATTTTCCTAAATTTTTGACAAATCCGAGGGTATTTCAGTCTTTTGCCTATACAGAGGTACTCAGGTAATTTTCTATGATATTTTATGGTATTTTTTGATATTTTTATATATAAATACGTGTAAATTTTTGCATGTGAAAAAAACAAAAATAAACCAAAATAAATAACGACGCGGGTTTAACACCCATTTTATCATATCACTGTTCATGGGTCAAAAACTCAATTTTCAAGAATTAATATATCTATTTGTCAATGATATCAAAATGATTTTTATTTTATAAAATAAATATTATTTGTTGACACGTCTCTTTTATTTATAGAAAAGGACCGATGTCAAAAATTTAAATACCAAATATGGATCATGTCCATTATTATTTATTGTGGTAAATCAGACGTAACTCTCCTTTTTAGGGATAAACGTCGATATTTTAGACAAAGTCTCCTAATTTTAGGGACTGATGTCATTTTTAACGTGTCTCCTATTTTTAGGGACCGACGTTAACCATATTAAAAAAATTACAAATAAGCTCAAAATATAATAGCATTTGAATCAAAATAAGAAAAACACACAAGTAAAGGTAACCTTTCTCTGAAAAGATGTTTTAAGGGTGGTGTCTACCTTCCCTTAATCATAACTAACCCAGTACCCGAATCTCTGGGACCGGTGTCTAATTTTGGATTTCTAGTTCCCTCAAATTACTAGATGGCGACTCCAATAAAATCTTTATTTCCCCCAATCAAATAAAAACTAAATTATTCTTTCTTTTTTGTTTAAAAAAAAACAAACAAAAAAAGGAGTGGAGCCGTTGCCCGACGTCGTGTAGCGACAACTATTATTATTGTTGTTGTTGTTGTTGTTACTATTATTGTTGTTTATAATTATTGTTTATAATTTGTACAATTAACCCCCCTGTGGTTCGATCCCAGTCTTGCCGGGTTATTTATTATTTTGACACTCCTACACTTGGGAGAAAACATCAATTTTTTAGTCGTGTCAAGCTTTTAGCGTCGTTGTCGGGGAGGTAAGTTTTGTATAAATTATAATATTTCTTTTATTTCTTTTTTTCATTTTTCTTGTATATAATTTTGTTTCTTTTCTCTTGTTTCTTTTTCTTTTGTTTTTGTTTTTCTTTTATTTTATTTCTACACGTGCATAAAAGTGTGGTCACATACATTAAGTGGTAGACTTTGTAAGGTATCCTCATCATTTTCAGAAAACATGGCCGAAGAAGATAATCAATCACTTCATAATGAGAATAACTGTGTTAGAACATTTATTCTTTTGTAATAATATTTTAAATAAAGATTCTACTCATTCATATATATTTAATAAAATTAAATATTTTTACACGTGTGCTTGTCAAATTTTAGGTGTTCAAAATTATGTCTATAAATTTCTAGTGACTACACAAGGGCCATCTCTACCTCTCATCTATTCTCTTCAAACAAGAATTTTCAACAACCTCTCAAAGGCAAATAGAAAGAACGTGATCATTGACACGACTGAAAGATTGATGTCTTCTCCCAAGTGTAGGAGTGTCGAAGTAATAAATAACCCGGCAAGACCGGGGTCGAACCACAGGGAGGTTAATTGTACAAATTATAAATAATAATAATACAACAACAACAATAACAACAACAACAACAACAACAATAATAACAACAATAACAATAATAATAGTAATAACAATAACAATAATAATAATAATAATAATAATAATAATAATAATAATAATAATAATACTAATACTAATAATAATAATAATAATAATAATAATAATAAAGAAAGAGAAGAAGAAGAAGATGATGAGAACTTGGAGATGGAAAATTAATGTAAGGATTAAACAATAATAATAACAAATGTCAAGGTTAGAGGTTCCACTAATGGTATATCAAACAAGTATAGTATAAACTCTTATTATTGAATTGGAAACCACACACAAAGGAGGTTCCAATCAGATTATATATTGTTAACATGATTACATTAGTCATCTTATTCAATTAATGCTAATACTTGTAAATCTCGTCAAGCATTCATGATTATAACTTATGTTAACAACAAATCAAGTTCCTTTCATAGCTCAGGTGTCGGTTATACCATACATTATGGGCTATGAAAGTGCCAAGCATTTGTTGTACCAAGTGTTATACAACATAAATCAAGATTAGTCATTTAACAAGCAAAGTATTAAAGAGTGAACAAGATAACAAATATAAAACATGTTAGTATCAAACATTAAAGTCCATATTAAGTTTACATTATACTTATTCTTACACCATTAGTGTAACCTTTTCACCTTGACATAATTAACTTAGCTAGACATAATGAAAGAAAGGAAAACAAATAAACAAAATAAGAACATAAAAGTTAACTAAGTAAAGGAAAGGAAATGAAAGGCATAAACTTGATATTAATGAAAGCAAAGCATAAACATTACAAAAAATACAAAGAGAGAAAGGAAGAGCATGATCTTGATCTGAACACCAAGATGCCTAAATGCATGGCAAATGCCTCCTTTTATAGGCCAAAATTGGGAACTATTGATTTGATGACTAATTGATAAGTGGGTGGCCAACTTTTGACTTGGTGACAATCCTTATCTTCTCTTGTCTGCCCAAAATGTCATTGATAATGTCAAAACTGGAGCCCGGTGCAAACATGAAAGTTGTAGGCAATTGTCTCAGCTTTCTTGTGTAAAAAATTCAGCTCATTTGGAGTTCTAGAACTCCAGATATGGCCAAAATACCGAACAGTGCTCGGGCTGGAAGACAGATTCGGGCTTCTTTGTTGTTGCTACAATTTGGACTTGCAAATGGCCTTTTTAGATCTTGGGCTCCATATGAAAGTTGTAGACCTATGTCTTACCTTTCCATCCATATAAATTGGACCTAAATCTGAGATCTGTAGCTCCAGATATGACCCAATTACCGAACAGTATTCCGGTTTGGATTGCACCGACATCTCTTCTCTAAGTTTGACCATCTCTTTATCCTTGCAATTTAAGTTCTTCAAGTCATCAATCAATCCTTTCATTTATTTGATAGGCCTGCATTAAAAATAGACATTTACCACAAATTATAGGTATCTTATATTATTAGATACATTATTATAAAACATATTTTAGTTAAGGAGTTATTGATGCTTCAAGTGCAAAATGATGATATAAAACCATGATACAAATGCACTTTTAAGTACTAATCAATCATCATTGTCACATCCAAAAGCAGCAAGGCTACTGATTCAAGTGGTTGACATACCATTAAAGATTCTTCAACATTGGCATTGAAAACAAAATCTATCACAGAGTTGTATATGCAAACTATGTCAATTCTCAAGCTATTATCTACAAGTAACTCCACCAAAAAAGTCAATGGAATTGCATAGATTTTTTTTAGACACTTAAGTTGACTACTTTGGTAATTCACTCATGGAGGCTTCTTCATGTCAATCATCAAGTAAGGCTTTGATTTTTAGCTTCATGTCAATAATGACAACTAAAACAATATCTTTGAAGGATTAAATGGTTAACTTAATGAAACTCATAGAAGGGATTTCAACTTCACTCAAGTTAAAAGATCATGAGATAGTAAAGTTGATGAACAAACTCAAAAGCATGAATAGGGAAGGCCAAACTTTGGCAATTAAGGCTATATAAGTAGATCAATTAAATATCATTAAGGATTCTATAATCAAAGCTACAAGGAATATTTATGGTATTACCAATAGCATTTTTACCACGAATTAATTGAAAGAACTTATCAAGGATGCCATTATGGACCAAGCAGAAAGTTCAACCTTTATATTTTTATACAAAACCATATACCCAAATGATCATCCTACCAAGGATACCTTTAAGCTATCAATGACCAAAGTCTCAACAATTCGATGGCAAGGGGAATTCAAGGCAATATATGGCTTACTTTATATAGACTTGTAACAATGTAAAAACCAATAGTGATCTCATGATAAAACAATTTGTTCATTCATTGAAAATTAATGTCTTTGAATGGCACGCGAATATCTCAACCGCTTCTACAACACTTGTCATATGTTCAATATGGTTGAATTCACTAATGCATGTCAGTGGATAGAAAAGTCTATCATCAACTGCATTCATCGATAGAGAAACCTTAATGACACGACTAAAAGGTTGATGTCTTCTCCCAAGTGTAGGAATGTCAAAGTAATAAATAACCCGGCAAGACCGGGGTCGAACCACAGGGAGGTTAATTGTACAAATTATAAACAACAATTATAAACAACAATAACAACAACAATAACAACAACAACAACAATAATAATAGTAGTAGTAGTAGTAGTAGTAGTAGTAGTACTAATAATAATAATAATAATAAAGAAAGAGAAAAAGAAGATGATGATGAGAACTTGGAGAAGGAATATTAATGTAACGATTAAACAATGATAATAAAAATTCTCAAGGTTAGAGATTCCACCAATGGTATATCAAACAAGTATACTATAAACTCTTATTATTCAATTGGAAACCACACATAAAGAAGGTTCCAATTGGATTATAGATTGTTAACATGGTTACATTAGTCATCTTATTCAATTAATGCTAATACTTATAAATCTCGTCAAGCATTCATGATTATAACTTATGTTAACAACAAATCAAGTTCCTTTCATAGCTCAGGTGTCGGTTATACCATATAATATGGGCTATGAAAGTGCCAAGTATTTGTTGTACCAAGTGTTATACAACATAAATCAAGATTAGTCATTTAACAAGCAAAGTATTAAAGAGTAAACAAGATAACAAATATAAAACATGTTAGTATCAAACATTAAAGTCCATATTAAGTTTACATTATACTTATTCTTACACCATTAGTGTAACCTTTTCACCTTCACGTAATTAACTTAGCTAGACATAATAAAAGAAAGAAAAATATATAAACAAAATAAGAACATAAAAGCTAACTAAGTAAAGGAAAGGAAATGAAAAGCATAAACATAATATTAATGAAAGCAAAGCATAAACATTACAAAAAATACAAAGAGAGAAAGGAAGAGCATGATCTTGATCTGAACACCAAGATGCCTAAATGCATGGCAAATGCCTCCTTTTATAGGCCAAAATTGGGAACTATTGATTTGATGACTAATTGATAAGTGGGTGGCCAACTTTTGACTTGGTGACAATCTTTATCTTCTCTTGTCTGCCCAAAACGTCATTGATAACGTCACAATTGAAGCCAGTTGCAAACATGAAAGTTGTAGGCAATTGTCTGAGATTTCTTGTGTAAAAAATTCAGCTCATTTGGACTTCTAGAACTCTAGATATGGCCAAAATACCGAACAGTGCTCGGGCTGGAAGACAGATTCAAGCTTCTTTGTTGTTGCTACAATTTAGACTTGATAATGGCCTTTTCAGATCTTGGGCTCCTATGAAAGTTGTAGGCCTATGTCTTACCTTTCCATCCATATAAATTGGACCTAAATCTGAGATATATAACTCTAGATATGACCCAATTACCGAACAGTGTTCCGGCTTGGATTGCACCGACATCTCTTTTCTAAGTTTGGCCATCTCTTTATCCTTGCAATTTAAATTCTTAAAGTCATCAATCAATCCTTTCATTTATGTGATAGGCCTGCATTTAAAATAAACATTTACCACAAATTAAAGGTATCCTATATTATTAGATATGTTGTAACCCAATTTTGGATTCATTAAAAAAAAATTGAATGATTATTTTATCTTATTATTCATGACAAAAAAATATATAATAAATAAAAAAAGAGAAAAAAAGTGTTTAAAATATATTTTCTCGAGTCAACCGTCATTTTCTGTCAAAACCGAATCCACCAGATCAATACGGGTTAAACGATGTCGACCGGGATGAAAAATGATTTTCGGGTCGTTTCGGGTCAAAACCATCATTTTTTGTCAAAACCGAGTCCATCGGGTCAAAACGGGTCTCACCATGTCGACCCCGATGAAAAATGAGTTTCGAGCTGTTTCGGGTCAAAACTGTCATTTTCGGTCAAAACCGAGTCCACCGGGTCAATACAGGTCCCACCATGTCGACCGGGATGAAAAATGAGTTTCGGGCTGATTGGGTCAAAACCGTCATTTTCGGTCAAAACTGAGTCCACTGGGTCAATACGGGTCCCACAATGTTGACCGGGATGAAAAATGAGTTTCGGGCTGTTTTGGGTCAAAACCGAGTCCACCGGGTTAATACGGGTCCCACCATGTTGACCGAGATAAAAAATGAGTTTCGGACTATTTTTGGTCAAAAAACTCGGTCCACCGAGTTGATACCCGTATAAAAAAGTTTTTTTGTAATTTAAAATTGATTTTTAGCAGATAAAAAAACTTTTTATAATACTGATTTGAATTTTTAATTTTTACCCCTATAAATAAATATTATTATTATTATTTAGTATTATTATATATAATAAAATAAATAATAATCAGTGGAAGTTGAAAATTTTAACAATCACGTGATTATTTTCATAATCACGTGAATTATTGTCTGATTTCATTGGCTATAAATAGCTAATGAAAGCAAGACACAGAGGTAGGGGGTGAAAATATAAAAAAATTCATTATGAATCTCAATTCTAAATTCGAGCATTACTATTTGTGTTACTATTTGGATACTATTTATTTTTTCTTATACTTTTTCTGCACCCTAGTAAGATATTAAATTTTTTTTAAATAAATTCAAAATACCAAAAATATCCTAACTGTTAGATCTAATAATGTTTAAATCTGAACCTTTGATTTCTTAGGATACAATAGGCTTTACCACATCAGATTAAAATCCAAATCAATCTCAACCTTTCAAATAATCTGCCCTTCGATCTGGTTGTGCCACGTCAGCAGGTGTACTAAGCACTCGGTATACCGCGCCACACCAGATCGTAGCCCATTCAATCCTGACCGTCCATCAATTTGAAGATCAAACCAATCATAGCCACAGGATCTGTTCATCTGAGATCCAACGGTGCCCAGGCTTCAGACGCACGAGTGCACCATACACACGTCCACACCGTAGCAAAACCCAGAGCTTCTCTCTCCTCTCGCCGGCGATTGTCTCTCTCTCCGCCGATCTCCCATTTCCAGCCATCTCAAGCCGCGAAACCACCACAGAAACGTGAATCGCCTCCTCTAAAGCAAAACCCCGGCCGTTTTACACTTTTTCACCAGCGATTTGGCCGGAAAAAGGCCGCAACCAACACCGGCCAATCAACTTTCAAGTCGTCGATTCTCCCTCCTCAGCCATCAACGGCCAACGAGACCACCACCATCAGAATCCTCGTCCTCAGATCTACCAGAACCGACCATCTTTTGGCCGGAAGGTCACCAAAAAAATTCGCCGCCGTCAACAGTAACCGCGCGTGAGCCACACGCGCCGCCAGTGGCATTTTCATAAATTTTTGACAAATCCGAGGGTATTTCAGTCTTTTGCCTATACAGGGGTACTCAGGTAATTTTCTATGATATTTTATGGTATTTTTTGATATTTTTATATACAAATAATTGTAAATTTTTGCACGTGAAAAAAACAAAAAAATAAACCAAAAATAAATAATGAAGCGGGTTTAACACCCATTTTATCATATCATTGTTCATGGGTCAAAAACTCAATTTTCAAGAATTGATATATTTATTTGTCAATGATATCAAAATAATTTTTATTTTATAAAATAAATAGTATTTGTCGACACGTCTCTTTTATTTATAGAAAAGGACCGATGTCAAAAATTTAAATACCAAATATGGATCATGTCCATTATTATTTATTGTGGTAAATCAGACGTAACTCTCCTTTTTAGGGATAAACGTCGATATTTTAGACAAAGTCTCCTAATTTTAGGGACTGATGTCATTTTTAACGTGTCTCCTATTTTTAGGGACCGACGTTAACCATATTAAAAAAATTACAAATAAGCTCAAAATATAATAGCATTTGAATTAAAATAAGAAAAACACACAAGTAAAGGTAACCTTTCTCTGAAAAGATGTTTTAAGGGTGGTGTCTACCTTCCCTTAATCATAACTAACCTAGTACCTGAATCTCTGGGACTAGTGTCTAATTTTGGATTTCTAGTTCCCTCAAATTACTAGATGGCGACTCCAATAAAATCTTTATTTCCCCCAATCAAATAAAAACTAAATTATTCTTTCTTTTTTGTTTAAAAAAAACAAACAACAAAAAAGGAATGGAGCTGTCGCCCGACGTCGTGTAGCGACAAGATATATTATTATAAAACATGCTTTAGTTAAGGAGTTATTGATACTTCAAGTGCAAAATGATGATATAAAACCATGATAAAAATACACTTTTAAGTACTAATCACACCCCCCTACCAGCTTATTACTAGTCCCTAGTAATCAAAGCGTTAAAACAATTTGCAAATTTCACAAAGCAAGGTATTCATCATTTAACTTCCATTAATCTATCCAGATAAACAAACTCTCATTGAATTTATATATCTACTCAATACCTCTTAACAAGATATTACTAAACCTTTCTTTTGTGCTCAATGTATCAACACATAATTATGAGGCTTTTCTTGAAAGAAAACAAAAATTTTGTTCTAATGTTTAAGGTTAACTTCCTTGGGTTGGGATTATTATTTTTATCTCTTTTTTTTTCTCTCTTTTTTTTTAACTCTATATACATATAATTTAAAAACATCATGCATCTTTAACTCATGTAACGAGTTTTCAGCTAATGACTCCCAGACCAGTTGGTCTTAGGGCATTAGGTGTTAAGACACCCCTACGAGCTTAATAACTCGGGTCGCAGATACTGATATGTAGATAGTGCAATGTTTGATTCCCTTAAGCTTTTCTCCTCAACCCATGTAACAAGCGTTGGGCCAATAGCTCCCAAGTCAGTTGACTTTAGGGTATTAGGTGTTAAAACACCCATTCGGGCTTAATTGCTTAGATTAGGGAGGCTACAAAACTAAAATTATCTACATTTTTATTATCATCATTTTTTATTTTCTTTTTTTCTTTTTTTTTTCATGTTTTTTTTTTTAATTATATACAATCCCTTTCCCTTAGTTGTTACCTTTAACAAAAGAACATAAATAATGTAATAATCCAATATGCAACCCACAATCATATGTTAAAGTGTGTGTGTGTAAATTAAGGTTTAAAAATACATGTTAAATAAGTATATGAGCAGAATTAAGTGGTAACAATACGAGAGTTTGTAAACCTGAATATTTCAGGAAATATTATAATAGACCTTGTTAAGAATGGTTACTAAGATGCGTCTCAAGAGTCACTTTAACAAAAGAACTCCTTTACTCTGCCATCCTTGTAACAATAATTATGCACATGCTTTATGAAATGAAAAACAATTTTTTTTTTTATCAACTACTACCCTCTCCCCCCAACCAAAACGAGACATTGTCCTCAATGTTCTAAGGTAGAAAGATAGAGTATAGAAGATATCACCTGAAATAACAAACACTGACAAAACCTGAAACACACTGAAACAAAAATAAGAAATAACAAAACACAATAATAAAACCAAAAGACACAAAAATTCACAAATGAAGGCTCAAATCCAATCTAAGCTTTTTACGGCTTTCTTTAGATGACCAATTTATGTGACTCATGGAAGGATCAATCACAGGAATGAAAGATTGTAGTTGGTCAATCAATTCTTCAGCAGTAGAAGCAGAGATTATGATTTGTCGTGCAGAAGATGTTAAAAATTCTTGTTCCACAGCATGATCAAGAAAAGACAACAACTTATCATAATAACCATTAACATTTAACAAACCTATGGGTTTATGGTGAATGTGCAGTTGAGCCCAAGAGGAAATATGAAAGATCTCTTCTAATGTGGCTAGACCACCTGGTAAAGCAATGAAGGCATTAGCATGGTTAAACATTGCATTCATTCGAGCTGACATTGTGGAGACCTGAAGTTCCTCTCCAATTGTTTTTCCAATGATGTCTTCTTGTACTAAAGCTTCGGGAACAACCCCCAAAACTTGACTACCTCCTAAAAATGTAGTTATTGACACACCTCCCATTAACCCAAGACTGCCTCCCCCATACACTAAATGAATCTTTCTCTCAGCTAGCACCTAACCAAGATGATTTGCTGATTCTAAAAACTCCTTTTCTTTCCCAAGACTAAATCCACCGAAAACACAAATATTTCTTATATGATGACCTGAGGAACTTGTCATTTCTACACACTTCTATATTTGTTGACTGTATGGGTTGAGTAGAAATGAAAGGAAGGAAGAGAGGGTTTTATAGATGAGAAATTAGAAACGTAATCATAACACCTATATGTAGGCTAGCTGGAGTCTCACACTCTCTCTCTCTCTCTTTTTATTTATTTATTTATTTACTTTTGAAAAAGCATGTGTATGTACAGGTAGTTGTGATTGTGGCTCACATCTTCCCTGGTTTTACGTCCAAGAACGGCTTAAACACCCTCTATGGATCGGGGAAAGGCTTCCCATCTAGTTTTCTTAAAAATCGGCAAACAGGGTCTTTTTTAGTCAAATTTTCAAGACTAAGTCGATCATGTTTTTTATGAAATAGTGGTCATAAATCATGAATTACACGATGCATATCTCTATTAGGATGCGTCTCAAGAGTCAATAGAAAATTATCTAAAGACTCCTTACTCAGGTCATCCTTAATGAATTGTATTTTATCTTCACGGTTTATAGACACCATTCCTAAAGAATAACATTGTGCATTGCAAGTCCATCTAGCACAACGATGACAGACTTTCAGTCATTTTGCACGACGCTTCTTTGCAAAAGTGCTTTTACCTGTTCCAGACATGTGTGAAATGAAAAAGTTAGAGGACTCACCTGATAATCGAACCTTTGCTTTAATCAACCAGCGAATATCTTCAGGAATTCCATGATTCATTAACAATCTCAATCTTGCACATCTAGCACGGTAAATTTTTGTGATCGCATTCTGAGGCAGAGCGGGAAAATACTTTTTCAATTTTTCAAGATTAGTGTCCATTTTCAAATGAGAATTGGAAGAGAGATTCAAAGAATTGCATAAATATATACACAGATATTAGTTATTGTGGGAAACTGAAAGAACCGACTTAAGTCACGGAGTACCGTTGTCAGCTATTTGACCGGGGTAAGAGAAACTAGCAAAAATCACTCAAAAAGAAACATAAAAACAATATGAGAAAAAAAATAATCAACCTTTATCTACAAAATCATTCAAACCAGTTGATTTATTTTTATTAGGAAAATTATCAAAGTGAACTTTCAAACGATGTCCATTTTCCTTAAAATCATTGTCATTCATTGAATTCTCAATATCACAGGCCCCATAAGGATTGCTCCATCTTGGTCTTAGCTCTCTAGGGAATGCATAGAGTTGAGAATTATAAAATAAAACTTTTTGACCAGTATCAATCTTTTGACAATTTTCACAAATTTTGCAGAATGCATGTGTGTCCTTGAACATGGTGGGCCAATAAAATCCATTTTGAAAGATTTTTACAGCTGTCTTCTTTGACGAGAAATAACTTCCACATGCTTCAGAATGACAAAGTTTAATGACACTACTTACCTCATTGCCGGGAATGAATCTTTGAAATATTTGATCAGGACAATATTTGAATAAGTTAGGGTCATCACAATAAAAATTCTTCACTTTGTTCAAAACCTTTTCTTTGTCTTGGGTACTCCAATCAGCTGGCAAATCTTCTAAAGCAAGAAAATTAATATTTTTTTTATACCAAGGCATTGGACTAAGAGAAAGTAAGGATTCGTTAGGAAAGTAATCATCCATTGGTGTGATGTCAGATGTCAAATCTATTGTCACTGTTGACAAAAGATTCACATCAACATTTTTTGTGCTTGTTTCATCCATGATTTCTTCCTCAGAATAAATCATTTGCAAATCTTCAGTTTCATCCAATTCATTTTTACTTAAAGTAGATTCAAGTTGATCATAAACTAATTCCTCAATATGATCTACTTCTTATAAATCATTATCATCTCCAGGTTGCTTGCAAATGTTGAAAATATTCATCTCCAATGTCATGTTTTCAAATGATAGCTTCATCAGGCCATTCCTACAATTAATCAATGCGTTAGAGGTTGCAAGAAATGGACGTCCTAAAATAATAGAAAATGAATTACATGCTTCAACAGGTTGTGTGTCCAAGACGATAAAATCGACAGGATAAATGAATTTATCAACTTGTACTAACACATCTTCAATTATTCCTCTAGGCACTTTTACAGATCTATCGGCAAGTAAAAGAGATATAGAAGTTGGTTTTAACTCACCTAGATTGAGACTTTGAAAAACTGAATATGGAAGTAAATTCACACTAGCACCAAGATCAAGTAAGGCTCTTTCAATTTTATGCTCTCCAATAAAGCAAGAAATTGTAGGACAACTAGGGTCTTTATATTTCAAAGCATTATTGTTTTGAAGAATAGCACTTACTTGTTCGGCTAGAAAGGTTTTCTTTTTCATATTCAGTTTCCTCTTCACAGTGCATAGATCTTTCAAAAATTTAGCATAGAAAGGAACCTGTTTAATAGCATCCAACAAAGGTATATTGATTCTTACCTGTTTGAAAGTTTCAAAGATTTCAGAGTTGTGATTAACTTTCCTTTGTTTAGTCATAGCATGAGGAAATGAAAGTGCTGGAGGTGAATCAATCGTGTCTTTGTAATTTTCAGATTCAACCCCTTCCTTACCCTCAGAGATTGACTCATCATCTTTCTCATAAGGTTCAAGAGAGGGTTTTTCAATAACCTTACCACTGCGCAGAGTAGTGACTAATTTGACTTGATCCATGTGTTGGCTTCCGGAACTACTTGCATTTGCATTGTATTGCCCCTTGGGATTTTGTTGTGGTTGAGATGGAAACTTACCTTTCTCTTGGAAACTAAGAGCAGATGTTAATTTTGCAAGAGTATCTTTAAAATCTGTCATGTTTTGAGCAAGTTGAGTATTGATTGTCTCTTGCTTTTCAATGAATGCATGCAATGTTTCCTCAAGATTTCTTCTAAGCGGTTGAGCATAAGGAGGTGCATATCCATAAGAATTTTAGAAATTGTGGTGTGCTTGAAATGGTGGTTGTGAAGTTTGTGCATTGTTGTTCTCACTCTTCCAACTGAAATTTGGGTGATTTCTCCAACCAGGGTTGTATGTTTGGGAGTATGGGTTGTGGTTGGCCCTTTGGAAACTGTTTAAAGCATGGGCTTGTTCATGGAGACATTCTTTAAAAGAAGGCAAGGTTGGACAATCGTTGGTTGAGTGTTCATTTGTTTCACAAATTTGACACACAATGTTTTCAACATATTTTAATTGACCACTCTTTTTCAATTCTAGTGCCTCGACTTTTCTAGCTAAAGATGCAAACTTGGCTTGAAGGTCATGATCTTCCCTAAGGTTGTACATACCTCCACTAGATGTATAAGGCTGAGTTTTACTCGGTGCCTTATATGTACCCGCGGTGTCCCAATTTTAAGCATTTTCACCTAACAAGTCTAAGTACTCCATTGCTTCATTAGGGTCTTTATCTTCAAAGGTTCCATTGCACATCAATTCAACCATTTTCCTATCTCTAGGTGTTAACCCTTCGTAGAAATGTGAAACCAATCTCCATGTTTCAAAACCATGATGAGGGCAAGTACTAAGCAAGTCTCGATACCTATCCCAACATTTGTAAAATGTTTCTCCTGGTTTTTGAGTGAAAGTGGTGATTTGTCTCTTGAAAGAGTTTGTTCTATGAGATGGAAAAAACTTCTTTAAAAACTGTTGTTGCATTTCATTCCAAGCACGAATGGATCCTGGTCTCAAATTTTGTAGCCATGTTTTAGCTTTATCTTTTAATGAAAAAGGAAAAAGCTTTAATGTGATAGTGTTCATGCTATAATTTAAATTATTATATGTGTTGCAGACCTCCTCAAATTCCCTTAAATGCAAGTATGGATTTTTCAATTCTAAACCATGAAAAGAAGGTAAAAGTTGAATAATACCTAGTTTAAAATTAAAATGAGATGCATCAGGAGGAAAAACTATGCATGATGGTGCACTTGTTCTTGTGGGATTCATGTGGTCTCTAAGTGTTCTAGCACGGTTATTCTCATTATTCTCATTATGAAGTGATTGATTATCTTCTTCGGCCATATTTTCTAAAAATGATGAGGATACCCTACAAAGTACGTGACCACACTCTCATGCACGTGTAGGAATAGAATAAAAAGAAGAAGAAAACAAAAAAAGAAGAAACAAGAGAAAAGAAATAAAGTTATATACAAGAAAAGTGAAAAGAGAAAATAAAATAAATATTATAATTTATACAAGGACTTACCTCCCCGGCAATGGCGCCAAAAACTTGACACGACTAAAAGGTTGATGTCTTCTCCGAAGTGCAGGAGTGTCAAAGTAATAAATAACCCGGCAAGACCGAGGTCGAACCACAGGGAGGTTAATTGTACAAATTATAAACAACAATAATAGCAACAACAACAACAACAAAAATAATAGTAGTAGTAGTAGTAGTAGTAGTAGTAGTAGTAAAGAAAGAGAAGAAAAAGATGATGATGAGAACTTGGAGAAGGAATATTAATGTAACGATTAAACAATGATAATAAAAATTCTCAAGGTTAGAGATTCCACTAATGGTATGTCAAACAAGTATACTATAACCTCTTATTATTCAATTGAAAACCACACATAAAGAAGGTTCCAATTGGATTATAGATTGTTAACATGGTTACATGAGTCATCTTATTCAATTAATGTTAATACTTGTAAATCTCGTTAAGCATTCATGATTATAACTTATGTTAACAACAAATCAAGTTCATTTCATAGCTCAGGTGTCGGTTATACCATACAATATGGGCTATGAAAGTGCCAAGAATTTGTTGTACCAAGTGTTATATAACATAAATCAAGATTAGTCATTTCACAAGCAAAGTATTAAAGAGTAAACAAGATAACAAATATAAAACATGCTAGTATCAAACATTAAAGTCCATATTAAGTTTACATTATACTTATTCTTACACCATTAGTGTAACCTTTTCACCTTGACATAATTAACTTAGCTAGACATAATGAAAGAAAGAAAAATATATAAACAAAATAAGAACATAAATGCTAACTAAGTAAAGGAAAGGAAATGAAAAGCATAAACTTAATATTAATGAAAGTAAAGCATAAACATTACAAAAAATACAAAGAGAGAAAGGAAGAGCATGATCTTGATCTGAACACCAAGATGCCTAAATACATGGCAAATACCTCCTTTTATAGGCCAAAATTGGAAACTATTGATTTGATGACTAATTGATAAGTGGGTGGCCAACTTTTGACTTGGCGACAATCTTTATCTTCTCTGGTCTGCCCAAAACATCATTGATAACGTCACAATTGGAGCCAGTTGCAACATGAAAGTTGTAGGCAATTGTCTCAGATTTCTTGTGTAAAAAATTCAGCTCATTTGGACTTCTAGAACTCTAGATATGGCTAAAATACCGAACAGTGCTCGGGCTGGAAGACAGATTCAAGCTTCTTTGTTGTTGCTACAATTTAGACTTGATAATGGCCTTTTCAGATCTTGGGCTCCTAATGAAAGTTGTAGGCCTATGTCTTACCTTTCCATCCATATAAATTGGACCTAAATCTGAGATATATAACTCCAGATATGACCCAATTACCGAATAGTGTTCCGGTTTGGATTGCACCGACATCTCTTTTCTAAGTTTGGCCATCTCTTTATCCTTGCAATTTAAGTTCTTAAAGTCATCAATCAATCCTTTCATTTATGTGATAGGCATGCATTTAAAATAAACATTTACCACAAATTAAAGGTATCTTATATTATTAGATATATTATTATAAAGCATGCTTTAGTTAAGGAGTTATTGATACTTCAAGTGCAAAATGATGATATAAAACCATAATAAAAATACACTTTTAAGTACTAATCACTTAACCTCAGCAATAGGGATTGACTAACTAAAAATTTTATGTTAGATGTGTCTATTCAAAGGATACATTAGGGACTATACTATATTTTATAATGCATTAAACCAAAATATTTTGAAAAATCAACTACTTAAACACGCAACATAGAACTTAGTATTGTTACAATTAAAGCTCGTCATTACCTATGCAAAAGTTGAAGATAAATAAACTTAAAGGTCATAGATTCAGAAAGAGTGTCTAAAGATCAATGAAAAGCAGTCTTTAGTAATTAACTTTGTTGCCAAAAAGGTACCAAATATAGTTAAGAGGAATAATCATGCAACATTGACTACTTTTCCAAAAAATGAAAGAAAAAAGTCATCCATGAAAGAATGACAAGAAAAGGTGTATCCATTCCCTAACTCGGGCATATCTAGCATACTAAATGATTTGCTTGAGGTAAATTTTATCGAGTTGTCAATGGTAAAATGTCTCAAAGAGGCGAACCAAGTAGACAATCCAAATTATTATAAATATCATTACTTGATCGATCACTCCATAAAGAAATATTTTATGTTAAAAGACAAGATCATGAGGTTATATAAGAATAGGGACATCATTTTTGATGAAAAAAGAACAGCTTTTAACACCACAAATATCATAAATTCAGGTCCACTTCGTATAATAATTTTTGGCTTCTTTAAACCAATGGAACTTGATGTTCTTTTACCTACAAGCTTCACTAGATTCCTAAATTAAGCTTTGTGTATAACCCTTGTACCTTAAATTAGTTACTTCAAACTTAATTTATCTAATGATAGTGACAATAAAGGATGGACTTTAGTCAATCATAAAAGAGGGGTAAAGAAATGCACGCGTATGATAAAGCTAACTATAATATGAATTTTAATGGTGAAGAAGGCAATTGATGAGCTGATGCATCGAAAGATACGTTGAAAATCCATAGCAATTAGATAAGAGGTTTTTGCAACTCAAAGCTTCAAAAAACTCATTACATTAAATGAATACATGCCAATGAATCTGAGAATGATGGAAATTCTATCTATAAATTGTTATTAGGTTGATGAAGAGAAAACTTCTACTAAAGAAACCATGGAAGAAAGCCATAATGACTCTCCAAACTTGTTTCATGGTGTATGCACCACGTAGATAGCTATTAATGATGAAGACTTATTATTTAGATTCAAACTTTATAATCATTTTTTTATTAAAAGATACATCATCAAAAAGATGGTGAATTGTTTTTTAATAGATGATGGTTCAATTATCAATATACTACCTTTTAAAACCATAAAAATAGCTTGAAATTTCTATAAATAAACTCTTCCCAAGACATATGATGATTCAATGCTTTAATCAATGAGGGAAAAACATTATAGGAAAGATAAGACTTGTGATACATATGAAATGTATGGTGTCCAATGCATTTTTTTACATCATAGATGTCAAAACTACTTATAAGTTACAACATGCTATTTGAATGACCATGGATATATGAAAATGGTATTGTCTCTTCAATACTCCATCAATACTTTAAGTATTGTCAAAATGGATAAATGAGAAAGATAGTGGTGGATATCAACCCTTTTACTATAATTAAAGCTCACTTTGTCAACGCAAAGTTCTTTTTGAAGTCAATTATGATGGGAGAACATTTGACCATTAAAATGAGAGAAAAGTTGACTTTAAAAGCTCAAAGGGGCATAAGTCATTGACAAATGAAAAAGTGACTCCTCCAATAAAGAATAAAGAAAAAGAAAAGATAATGGAAAACTTTATTGATAATAAGGTATCATGTAAAGCCAATGTACTACGATATATCCTAGTATCAATAAGAAAAAAAAGGTCATTCTTATTTTACCAAGGATGAATAGAAGATCACTAAAGGCATTGAAAACTTGACCTTTCTAACTACTAATCTCATATTAATCAAGGTCTCAGGACCTTTATTAAAAGGATTTATACATTAAACTAAGTCAGTAGTTATAAATCTTGAAAGACTCCCCAATAAATGGTTGAATGGCTTTAATCCCAATGTTTATAAGCTTCTAACCAAGGCTATTTATAATTGTGTAGATGTTAGTAAATTAGCAAAAGATAGTGATATGACTTGAACTAAAGGTAAACAAGTTTTTACAAAGACTAGAAAGACTTGGAGAAAGAAGAAAACTTCCAGCGAAATTTCAAAAGATGGTCTTGGGTATGAATCTTCTATGCTGCTTCATTTTAAAACTAAAAAAAGACCTCACAATATATAAATCTGGAAAAAGTGAAGGATAAATAGCAAAGTCATCCTACACTTCTTAGAGTTTAAGTTTAGGATCGTTTTGATGTGACTATGACTCGTGTTTCAAGTGTTGTTATCTATTTTTAGATTCTCAAACAAAAAATAACAAAATACAAAAAAAAAAATAGGTATCAAAAAATATATATTCAGAAGGAATCCATAAAATAATGGAAGTGAGAAAATATAACACAATGCATCTTTAACCCATGTAACAAACTTTCGACTAATGACTCACAGACTAGTTGGTCTTAAGGCATTAAATGTTGAGACATCTCTTCAAGCTTAATAACTCAGGTTGCAAATACTAATAGTGCAATGATTGATTTCCTTAAGTTTTTCTCCTTAACTCATATATCAAGTGTTGGGCCAATAACTCCCAAGTCAATTGACTTTAGGGTATTAGGTGTTAAAACACTCATTCAGATTTAATTGTTTAGGTTAGGAAAGTTACGAAACCAAACTTATCTATGTTTTTATTATTATTTTTTATTTATTTTTACAAATTATATATTGTCCCTTTTCTTTTATTGTTACTTTTAACAAAAGAACATAAATAATGTAATAATCTAATCTACAACCCACAATTATATGTTAAAGTGTGTGTGTGTGTGTGTGTGTGTGTGTATGAAAATAAAGGTTTAAGAATACTTATTAAATGAGTGTATAAGCAGAATCAAGTAATAACAATTCTAGAGCTTGTAAATCTAAATATTTCAAAAGAAGTATGTGATAGACCCTGTTATGAATATTACAAATAAATATTGAAAAATATTTATTAAAATACGTCTCAGGAGTTAATAAAATTTTTTCTTACAGATCATCCTAATAATAACAGTTTTATAAATGGTTTATAAAATAAAAAATATAATTAATTTTTTTTAATATCAACAACTACTTTTTTGTCTACAATTAAAATGATACATTGTCCTATTGAATAATAATAAACCTTACAGGTTATGCACCATCCACATAAATTTTATGGCATCTCATGCATTTGTAAAAAAAATATTAAAATAAAAAATAACATGCACCCATAGGATTGTCAATTTAATTTTAACTTGAACACTGAAATAAAAATATATGATTTTTTTATAATTATTTTGTTTAATAAACATTATTCAATAGTTATTATCTAAATATATAAATTAACTTGGAATAATAAATAATAAATGATGATCTAATAGATAGTAGATGTTGTCAAATTTAATAAAAATATTATATAAATATACATGTTAAACATTTATATCCATTTAATTCCATATGCTATTTACATCTTAATATTAACATAATACATACACATGTATGCGTGTTTGTGTGTAACATTTATAATTTTATTATTTAATATATATATATATATACACACACACACAAACAATAAAATGAATAATAATAAAAATACCTCAATTCTTATGAATAAAATATAAATATCTATTTTTTTTTACCTCATAAATAACTTATAAGGTATAACTATAAATGAACCCCACCAATGTCTCCTCGCTGCCATCTCTACAAAAGGAACCGAACACCAGATTTCCACAGCAAATCCGCTACCTCTATTGGATTAATGTTCGGTCCAATAATGATAACATTGTATGAAGTTTTTTTCTTTTTCTTTTTTTTTTCACGGCCGTAAATTACGAGTCATCAAAATATTTGGAGGAGGAAGAAAATAGAAGTGTTCGATTTTCGAAATTAAGAGGTCCCTATTTTTCATTGAGTCACTCATTTTAAACTATAACCACAATTGGGTCCTTTATAGTTTGGATTTATAACAAATTCAACCTCTCCCTTGGTCAATTATTATTAAAAATGATAATTTGCTAAATTTTCTGGTGTTGTACCGTTAAGTTAAATGGAGATTAGTTAAAAGAAATTTTAAAAGAGAATTATGGATGACAATTAATGTGTCAGATTTCTAGTATGTTTTTATTGGAAACCAAAATTAATTTACTTACACTACCTATTACCTAATTTTGATATTTATACTGGATTTATCTAGTATTCATTACTTGAATAATTTTTATTAATATTATTAAATTAGATATAACTTAGCTAGGTGGATTAATTAAAGATCTAATCCAGGCTAGGTTATAAAAAAAACTGAGTGGAAGTTCACTTATCCAATATAAATTTATATATAATTTTTTAAAAATGATATTAGTTTAATTTTTGTTATAAAACAATATCGTTTTAATCAACCAAGTTAAATTATCTATCCTATGATTCAAGCTAAAACTGAGTTGAATTTAATATATTTGTTATTTTTTATTTATTATTTAATATAAAATATAAAAAATTCATTGGATTTTGTTTGGAATAAATTCCTGTATAATTGAATCCAATTTATAATTAAGTTGAATTTATATATTTAGAAGAGATAGAATTTAAATAATTTTGTTTTTTATATTACTTCCATACCCTTCATTTTATTTCCTCAAATGTCTCTAAAATAAAAAGATATGGGTAAATGAGTATTTAAAAAAAAAACAAGTTTTAATATTAAATTTTTTTATTTGAAATTATAGATAAAAGGGGTTAACTTCTAATTTATTTTTGTACAATTTTTAAAGATTAAATTTTATTTAAAATTCAAGTCTTTAACCTTCAAAATAATTCCAAATATTAGCTTCCATTAAAAGAATTCAAGGTTTCACAAATGTTATCAGAAGAAACCAATTTTGCATTAAAATTAAAAGGATTCAATTGCATTTTGTGGAACCATAGGGTCCAATATGACTCAATCACTGAATCACAGGGACCTCCACCAACGAAAAACCTAGAAAAGATAGATAGAGAAGCACGAAACAAGGGAACGACCATACAGCGGGGAAGAAAGAGAGAGAGTAAAAGCAGCTAAAAGCGAGCGCTATGGGAGAAGCAAGCTCCACCACCGCCTACGATGATATGCTTCTCAAGAGCTTCTTCGCCGAAGTCAGCGAAGTCGAGCGAGATAACGAAGTCACCAGGTCTCTCTCTCTGTAATTAATTAATTCTATTTATGTATATATACATGCATTTGAATCGTAATTGGCGTTTTAATTAGGGTTTATGATTTTGAACCAAAACTGTATCTATCTACTTGCCTGTGATTTGGATATTGCCTTTTCTTTTCTTTTCGATCGATTGATTATTTGATGTGTTAATTATAGAGATTAAATTGTGAATTTTGTGCTTGAATATTATTTTTTTACTTCAATTTATTTATTCACTCGTGTAATGTTAATTTTTGAGAAATAAACATTTGATTTACTTGAATTCATTTAATTAATTTTTAAAGATCGATGATATTATTTCAGTGATTGAATGATCGTTGAACATATCATCGTAATCTGTTGTAAAATAATGCTCCATTGGAATGTTTAGAAAGAGATGGTTTAGGAAATTTGGAGAAGTTGAACAAAAAAGAGTTGAAATCTTCTACATTGAGAAACCCTTGAAACAACTCAGGGTTTTTGTAAAGTTCTCTTCTTCTTTGTTTTTGTTTTTATTTAGTATTTTGAAAAGTATCCATTGATTGATTCATCTCCATCCTTCATTTCAATAAGTTATACTGATTTGCATTATCATAGAAGCAAATATGTCATTGGTGAGGAAGGGAAGGGAAGGGAAGGAAATCCATTTGATAGCATTTGATGCTATTTAGATACTATTTCCTTGTGTAATGTTTAAATTGGAAACTTCTCATTCTATTTCTGTTCTAATTTATTTTTGTCTCCTTGGACAAATTTTATAACTCTTTAGGATTCTTTCATGCTTCAAGTTAAACCCATTTGAATATCTAAATTTACCATTTGAAGCATCTCCAGAGGATGTCAAAAAGCAGTATCGTAAGGTAATTATTCTCTTCTAGGTGATGGGATTTACTGTTTTACTATTGTGTTCATTATTTAGCAACTTATTCACAATTTCACATTCTTTGTGTGCGATTTCATGCAGTTATCTTTGTTGGTTCATCCTGATAAGTGCAAGCATCCACAAGCAAAAGAAGCTTTTGGTGGTAAATTTTTCTATTCATTATATCTTGCATGGTTTGTGAGAACATGAATATTGTGACTGGCTCGTCATTTTTTATCATATTGATTTTCTTTTCACAAACTGGAAATACTAATTCTTGCGTTGACTTGAAAAGATGTCAACTCCAACATAAGGTCTTCTGCCATGTTTTGGACAGATCAAGTTTGGACCTGGAATACTGTATCTGGCCAAATATTTTAAACCAAACTCGATCCAGATCCAGCCTAGCGTGAACTTAGCTCAATCCATCATATTAGTAGAACTGTACATATTGAGAAAACCTGGCTAACGCAATAGCAACTGTTATTTCCAGACATGAAGTGTAGATAAATTACAGGAAGTTGTAATTTTTATAATTCGCTGTGATATGATTTCTTCGGCATAATGAAACTGGCAGTGTGAAGGTGCATCATGATTTGAAGTAAAGAGGAGATAGTAAATGATGGCATATTGATGGTAATTTGATTTTCTCTTGGTGTTGTGGTTGAAAAATGGACCTGAAAATGTTAGATTTTGTATCCAGATAAACTTGCTTTATGGAAGACTAGCCTTGGACCTTTGGTAAAGCTCTTAGAAGCTATATGCACAACTGACAAACAATAAGTCTCCTTCTTCAAAAAGATGAAAATTAGGAAATAATTAAGAATATACTTCCTATTGAGATTAAATTAAGATAGATGTGATCTACCTCCACAAAAATATTCTTCTGTCTTTTAGCCATGGTGATGCAAGAGAGTTACTGTGCCAGAAGACTTAAAGGATTGCAAGTGATATGAATTGGTCTAAAGCAGAAAATCAGAAAATTGAAGAATGACCTCACTGGCGCTGTTACAGGTTTTAGACTTTGGTTGTGCTATGCTCGACTTAACTCTGATCTTTAAGGAGACTATCATTCCAATGTGTTGTGTATTTGATGGTTGTTTGTAATTTGTGATGAACTGTTTCCGGATGGCTTTTTGACTGGTAATCCATGTATCATGTGAACAGATAAGGAATAACAATCATAACCATATGGGTGCATTAAGTATTGATACATAACTTGGAAATTTTTTTCTTCTGGAAGCATACTTTAATGGCTCACTCACTTGGCATCATTAACTTGTGAGCAGCATTGGCAAAAGCCCAGCAACTCTTACTTGAAGAACAAGAAAGAGATTATGTTCTTACCCAGGTTAATGCAGCAAAAGGTTAGTGCTAGAGATTTGATGGTTTGCTTTCCCCCTAATGTTTTAATGGATTGCATATGATTTTTTGTGGAAACAAAAAGGCAAATGTTAATGGTGATTTCATGTTTGTTTATGCATCTTGTTTATTTTCCTATCCCCTTTCTTTGTTGCTAGAGCATATATCGTGTATGTATCATCTGTCTTATGTGGCAGACACATTTGGTCCTTAATTAAGATGTATTTGCATTTTCCAAGTTGATATGAGAATTGCTACTTCTGTAGCCACATTTGAAGGGGTACATGCTGAAATATCCAAAAGTGTGGCATTGTGTTTTCTATGTTTATTGTCCTCTGCATGCTGAATTAGTGCATTCCTGATGTTGAATTTCAGCATATCTGTTCACACTGTCTATTCTTTCTTTTCTTCTTCTTTTTTTTAATTTTTCAAATTGATTTTTATGAAGGGCTTATAAATAATGTAATTGGAATTTGCAGAAGAACTTCGAGCAAAGAGGAAGAAGCAGTTGAAGAAAGATACAGCCTCCAAAATAAAGTCATTGGTTGACGAGGTCTGTGAGGTTTTAATTAAATATTTGTCATTGATTGCTTCTTGCATTTGTGCCAATGGATCATTCTTGATGTAGAATTAACATGAAATATCTTTTAGGTTGGATACTAGAGGTTTCGAGCAAATGATTGAATTACATATTCAACACCCCATATTGTCTTCCTTCTCACCGCTTACTCCCCCTTCCATCTCTTAGACCTAAAGTGTTGCCTGTATTGTTTATTGCCATTTTGAAGTCAAATTGAGTGAAATTTTTATCTTCTTAAATCGACATTTACTGAATTCTTTGTGAATATACTGAAGAAAATTTTTATCTGATAGTTTCATTAATCTTGTTTTAGCATCCTTTACTTTTAAATATTTTTTAATTATTTTGCCATGTTTGTTTGGAGTTCCTGGTACCTATTGAAGGATTTGTGTTTTTTGGTTCAAAGAAAGTAGTTACTGCACTGGCATTTGTTGTCAACCACAACTTGCCCATCTATGGAACCGAGCCTCTATTTTCTCCTTTTATTTTGAGGGTCATATGTTGAATTCTTTCCTCTTATGTGAACAGGGAAAATATGATCAACAATATGAACAATCAGAGGAGTTCCAGCGAGAGCTCAAATTGAAGGTTCGAGAAATATTAACCGACCAAGAATGGCGGAGGAGGAAAATGCAGATGAGGGTATGTTGGAAGATCAGTTATTTTCTCCTTTGGTACCTGTGTTCTTGTTTAAAGTTGTGCATTTTTCATGATCCTCTTTCTTGTCATTTAGATATCAGAAGAGGAAGGTAGATTGAAGAAGGATGAAGAAGAACAAAAGGAGATGTGGAAGAGAAAGCGTGAACATGAGGAGCAGTGGGAAGGAACAAGAGAAAAGAGGGTTTGTTCTACTTTTTTTTTCCAAGTTTAATTTCCTTTGGCGAACCTTTGAAACTTATGAGTTTAAACTTTATTTCCTTGATTATATGCTTGTTCAATTTTCCAATGCCTAAGGGTTACAATATCTGATAGATCCAAGTTCTTGACAAATATTGTTCAACAAGTGCATGAATTGGAATGTCTTGTTGCATATAAAATTTGAATTCATATTTCTAAGCTGTTGTTTTGTATCATTGTGGTTTTCTGTTTGGATTTTTCATATATAAGATATCATCCTCTCCATTCTTTTCTCTTGTCTTTTGAAAATCTCCCCTTGTCATTTTTACTACATACTAATCAGGAGAGTAAAATGTTTAGAGCTTTTCCAATCGAATGATTTTGATAGCAACTTTCTATAAAATTCACTTGGTAGCTGGTAGATCTACTCATGAAAGAAAATTGAAAAGGTTGATTAACTTTTATACTGTAAACTGGATGTGGATGGGCATAGGTGATAAGGTCCTCCAGTTGTTAGATCAAAGAAGTGAAAATAAGATGCGATTTGGCATGTTGTGGTTCCTGTGAAGATCATCACTTTTACCCATTTAAATGATGCTTCCGGCCATCTTAAAATACCTCTATATTCTGTTCCTTTCACCATTAAAACTTAGTTTACGAGGCATACCATGGCCATTAGAGATGAGAAAGGGGCTACGCAGTTTGTTATTCATACTCATCTTCATGTCTTAGTCTACATCCATATTTAAACCACATCAGCAGCAAATTTACAAGGATTCATTTTGAAGTCTTAGAACTCAAATACAAAATATCAGAAATTTTCAGTTTCCCTGGTTGATAAGTGGATGTTTATGGTAACTTTAGAACTCAAATACAAAATATCAGAAATTTGCAGTTTCCCTGGTTGATAAGTGGATGTTTATGGTAACTACATGCAATCGTGCACACCACTGCTTTTGTTGTTGTCTTCCTTGTACATACTTTGAATCACATTTTTTATTCTTTTCCTTCTGCCCCCCCTCAAAGTAGAATGGTATCTATTGAGAAGTGCTTGCTCTGCCTATTAGAGATTTTTAGCTTTACATCATTATGTGGCATCACATTGATTATTATTGCCATTGTTGGTCATCATCAGGTTTCAAGCTGGAGAGATTTTATGAAGACTGGAAAGAAGGTGAGACTATATACTGATTTTGCTGCGCCTAGATGAGAAACAGTTTCTACTATTTTTTCAAGTAAGCAATAAAACCAGGGGTGAAACTTTGTTCCCTTTTAATTTGTTTGCAGGGCAAAAAGGGAGAGATTCGACCACCTAAACTCAAGACCGAGGATCCCAACAAGTCCTATGTTCAAAGGCCAGTAAAGCGAGGTTAATTGGCATGATATCATCTACTCTTGATAGCTGTGACATTAACAACAGAGTTTCCTGGGAGTTGAAGGAAGCTCTGGAAGGAGGTTTAAAATTGTATCAGTCCAAGTCGTGCCTGTATAAAGGACACGATTATAGTGGATAATAGGGTTTCGCGGAGCATTGTCTTATGCCTTCAGTTGAAACCAAATCCTCGGTAGGGCTTTTCAGATCTCGATTGTCAGAGGATAAAATTACGGACACAATATATCACTTTACTGATTTTAGAAGACTAAATGGTTAGCTATTAATGTATTTTAGTTTCCCTTGAGCATATGAAAACATGTGCCAGGCGTATGCTTATCTTCTCTGTGTGCTGTGAATATTAGAATTGCTACGGTATTTGTGTGAAATTACAATTATTGCGGCATTTGCTTGACTGAATGAAAAAACGCTGGTAATGTGGATGTGGAACACTATGCTTGAAAATCTTCAATAATGGTTACCCTGAAAGATAATTATCAGAACCACCTTTTACATGGTTATGCCTTGGGTCGTCGTTTCTTTTTAATCCTTACAATGTCAGAATTAAGATAGATAGATTGGCATGCCAGGCTTATTTGTGACTGATCCTGCCTTATTTGAAGAGGATGACTACATGATGAAGTTGAAAGCATGGTTTTTAAACGTAATCTAAGTCTTGGGGTTCACCCGGATCAGCTTTTTTTATATATAAAAAGTAAAAAAAATATATTATTTTGAGAGAGAATAAAAAAGAAAAATCTAATGGGTTTTTACAGGGTTATGAGTAAACTTGAGTTCTTAATCAAGTTAATTTTATTTTATTTTTGTTGAAATCTGGTCCGGTCTAAATCTTAGACCCTGGTTTAATTTGTCGGGTTGAGTTTTAAAATGGTGGTTGACCATGTTGGTAAACTTGTGTTATCAATATAGAATTATTCCTTGAAACAAGTTTTTCAAGATAGTGGAAGCTACACGACCACAAGGTAAACCATGACAGTCGTGACTTTGACTGATGTAGTGTAGTATATGTGACACGCTGGACTCGACAACCTTAAAACACATACATCCATCTAATACATTCAAACAAAAACACTCGCCTCTAACCAGCCACTTGCAAGGGTCATAACTTGATCAAGGAGTCTATGTTGTCTCTGGTTGGTTTTAATGTCAGCTTAGCTTGAGGCAGTGCTGCTGCTGTTGACATGGAGTTCTCCAACGGTTGTCCTTCAGATGGCAAATTCATTGTATTTGTTCTTTTTTCCTTCACTTTCTTTCTTTATTTATTTATTTATTTTCGTGGCCTTTTCTAACCCGCCGGCTGATGCATGAAATTCATGCTTTTCTATCCGTTGATGGTCATTCCAAGCCTTAACGGGTAAAAGCATGACAATGCCAAATTGGTACTGAGAGACAGCAGGAGATCAATCAGCTGCGAGGCCACACCAACAAATGCCTCTCTGTAACTCTTTTAACAAAAATTATTAAATAATAGAAACCAACTCCTCTCAGAAAATCCAGGCTCTATCTCTAGTTCTAATTCTCAAGAAAAAGAAAAGGAAACAACAGAAAAGGCAGTTTCTTCTCCAGTTCTAGCAGCAAAGATCACCAAAGGCCAATCTCAGACTTTCGGAGACCCAAAAAGCCTCTTATCCTCACAAATTATATTTGCACAAAGAGCAGAAATGAGAATTACATAACACCTCTATAATACAAAGATTTTAGACAATATATATCTCACCATCAATGTAAGGACCTCGTGCCCTCATAAACAGAATGAAAAGCAAAAATATAAAAATAAATATTAGGCCTAAAACAAGGAATAAGAAAAAAAATATAAGAAAAACTAATGTGAAAATACCCAGCACTACCAACCCGTGAAAATAAACCTGGAAGACTTTCTACCTGTTTGTGGCTCAATTTACAATGGGCAAGTGGTTCAGATCTGCAACCTTTAGCACAACAAAGTGAACCTAACCGCCGCGCCTGCAACCTGGTTCTCAAACTTGTGTGGCAACCATCTCAAGGCCTAGCAACTCTGCCTTAAAATCAAAAATCAGAAAGCCTAGAAATTTCTCAGGAACGGCGGTTGCAAGTGTGGGAATTCCTGGATGTGGCATCATGCTCTATACAGATGACAGAAACCCAGGGTGAATGCACAAGCTCGGAATGAGTATGTGTAAAAATCAGAAGCATCTATTATATCCAAGCAAGAGAGCCACGATCATTTGTTACTTGAGGACGGCCCCTAGTTGGTGTAGGAGGTCTGTTAGCATTCAACTCCTGTCATATAAGAAAAGCAATGGAAATGGGATTAAAGATCAGAAGTCAGCATAAAGAAAATACATCAAAACATGAAAATTTTGAAATGTAACAGCACCTGCATCCATGTATCTTCGATATGACGTTCGGGTGAAGCTTCTGGTGATGAAATTGCTGGTGGTAAAGGATGAATGAGTTTGGGAACCACCACAAGGTCTCTTCCCAAAACTAAGATTGCCCCTGCATTATTTGCAGTACCTGTAGAAATAGGCAGGAATAGAATCACTAAAACTTACTAATCATTACTCTCATGAAAATAAATAGCCACTTAAGTTGATGAGAAAATACCACAATAATTGGTGGCTGAGAAAAGTGTAATTAAATGTCCTTGAGCAAAACGCTCGAAGCCATCCATCACACATTCATGGGCACGTACAATCAACTGAAGATCATTGTTATTGCAGAACTCCATAACACGATCAGGCTGCAAAGGACAAAAGAATATTTAATGGCCATGTTAATGAACATCGCCATCATGGACATGACCACCATTGCTGAATCAAATAAACCAGCCAAATGACTACAAATCCTTGAATTGCAATTTTAAGAAGAATGAAATCAAAAAGCTCCTAATTCATCATATAGCACGAAAGGAATTTGAGAACATGGAATCAGTTCAAGCACAATCAAGTAGATAAAAATACGAACCTACTTCTGTGCTATCATTATTTTAGAAAAAGCTCTAGTACTTCAAACAGACCATCAAGGAAAACAAGTTGCAAGGCAACAGACATATAAACCAAGGAAGCTACACTACTGTAACGAATTAAACACAAGCAATACAGCTGATCTTACCCCAAATGTTACCAACCCTGGACCCCTAGCATTTGGTCGCAATCCTTCCACGCTGTCATTTTCTGTTGGATCAGACCTATAGTAGAAGAGGAAAAAAATGCAATTAGACAAATAAGCAAAAAGATAAGCAAATGAGAGCAATAGAGCAGAAGCACTGACCATAACAAATCCATAAGCACAATTGAACCTGCTTCCATGGTAATTGGACGTTGAAGATTCTCAATCTGTTCCACATGATTTATTGACCGACCAATACCACCATGCATACAAATGATTTTCTTCTCAATTAGTGCTGCCAAAGGAAGCCAATTGAACAATCGATTTATCCGATGCCAAACCCAAATTCCATCTCTCTCACCCTGTTCATCAAGCCATTTTTAGCTTGTAGCTAACAAGTCGTTAAGAAAGGATACAGATGTAAAATGTATATAATGCAATACCATTCGCTCAATACACTCAATCCGGAATCCAAAAAGGGCATTGATATCTGCAGCTTCATGGTTCCCACGAATTAAATGTACATTGCTGGGATACTCAACCTACAACAGTCAAACATAATTGCAGAAAGCTCCCATCAAGATCCAAGGCAAAGTTTAAAGAGGAAATCAAAAGGAATATTTGCGGAGAAGAAACAAATATCTATCCACCCTCACAGAGAGGAAGAGAAGCAGGCACGCCAATATACCTTCAGAGCAAGCAGAAGAGTTATGGTCTCCAAGCTGTGCTGGCCACGATCAACATAATCACCTAGGAATAGATAGTCGATATATCTGACAGTAATAGAATAAAATCAGCCTCCTCAGAAACTTAAGAACAAAATGTGAATCTCTGCATGTGAATGTTCATGTGAATGTCTCCAAATACATTCACGCACAAAAAGTTTACTGATACATGATAACTGAGCACTTCCAACTCCCACCCCCATTCACTACACTAATCCAAACCTCAATTCCCTCTTCCTGCCACCACATCTTGTAGCAAACAGCCAAAAAGATCACCACTTCATAGCCTTAGACTAGCTCAACCTACAAGTCCTTATGCCCTTTCTCCTATAATTTAAAAACAAATACTCAATTTTTTTATTCTCAGCAACCTACATGTTCTTCGTAGAGGGAACAATCAAAAGATAACCTCTCAAGGTTGGCAAATGGAAAAGAAAAGTCCATAAGGCATTCGAGCTCATTACAATATAAATATAGGTAGCTGTGATCCAAAAATATTTTCAGCAGCCAACTTGAAATCCAAACCAAAATTGATCCTTGACATCAAGCATTTAAACATTGCACAGGTTAACCCATTACTTCATACAAGGATTTAGAGATTGCAAAGCAATCCTTTCACGAGGTTTTGTGTATGGAGTTCATACATCATTTGGTGCATGCGAAATTTGTTGCTTGTCCTTTTCAGTTAGGCAGGTAATAGGTGAGGATTTTTCATTTTAACAGAGGATTGCTGACAAAAAATGGTTTCAGAAGTACATTTTGAACTATTTGGCATCATAAGTTAGGGATTAGATGCGAAGGGGATCTAAATAAAAAATTCAGCGGTTGATAGTATTCATGGAGTGAAATTGTGGGAGACCAGCTTTCCTGCAAAATTCATAGGTTTCTCTGCTGGATATAGAAAAAATAAATAAATCCATCATGATCAATATTTCCAGACTTTTATCTCATTATATAGATAAATAAGCTTTGGTGACATGAATCAGCATGCATAATGTAGAAGAACCTATAAATATTCACAAAAATGCTTACGCAATGTCACCAGCAGTTGAAGGTGAACCATATTCATCAAAAAGGCGCATCAGATCCCCAAACTGCCCGTGCAAATCACCAAATATCTTGATAGGAGCCTTAAGCTGTAAAACACTAGGTTCACTTGAAAATATCCTTTCAGCACTGTCACAAAGATCTGCTATTTCATTGCAATCTAAGAAAAACTGCCGGCGAACTGGAGGTTTCCAACCACGAGGCTTTAAGAGATGCGCCACAACCTGATAAAATAGAAAAGGACCATGCTAAGCTACAAAACAGAGAATTTGGGCAAGAAAATTAAGTCTTGGCAAGTGATTCACCTAAAATGCCAAAAATCTAACAAAACTTCACCTCTTGCAACTAAAGAATCCAAGAATAGGTGCAACCCATGGACATGGAAAGCACACATCTAAAAAAATTTCATCTCTTGCAACTAAAGAACCCAAGTAAAAGGGTTAGGTTGAAAAGAGGGGGATTAAACATCAAACAAGTCTAAGGAGCATTGATTTGATTCCAAGCCATTTCCTTGATCCAATAAAAGCCAAATGACTTTGATGGATACTAGAAATTGTGCTGGAAATGACACTGCAAAACAGAAGTGTCATATACTTCGAAACAACAACCAAAAACAAATGCTTGACCATAAGGTAGTTCAGAGGGGGGCAAAGAACAACACAATATTCAAAGGGATTTAGGAGAATTAAGCAACATAGTAGTGTTCTTTTATCCTGAATATAAGATGGACATATCCTAGACCTCGGTGCTCATGTTCTAACATGGCACAACTATCCCTCAATGACAAAATAAAAAACAGAAAAAAAAAAGATATCTGGTGAAAAGGCAGAAAAGAATATTTATATGGACCTTGACACTGTAGGTTTCACGTCTATTTAAAATTTATGCCAAATAGTATATCAGTAGACAGGAAGTAGTTTATAATGTAGAGTATTCAGCTACATAAGAGAATACGTTAGTATCCAGCAACACAGATATATTATTATACTCATCTCAATTTGGAACACGTCAATGAAGCCCAAGATTAGTTAAATTGAATCTTCACTTCAATCCACAATGCATATGCCTATCTCAGCTATCAATCCACATACGCATAATCAGACATGCATTAAAGACAACCTTGGCAGTATACACACTAAAATGCCAAAGCAAGAGCATTAACAATAGCAATATTTCCAGACTATTTCAGGTCAGCAGCACAGCAAGCCCACAGTCTACATTGTATAAAAATGTCTCTACATGAAGCATTTTCATAATCACAATGTACATGCACTTCAAATTAAGCACTGAAATACCTTTTTTGGCACACTATTGATGGACATTTGTCGATCCAGTAGTTTCCTAGCGGCGGTTGCACTCTCAGGGGTCCCATAACTTACCCGCCTGCCTTCATTTTCAAACTGATCAATTGAAAGCTGTCTGACCATGCCACCTAAAGCCCCACCAGTCTCAGCAGCTACAACAACCTGAAAGGGCAGTAGTGAAACATCAGGTATAACATCTGGTGTAAATGTGCACATTTCATACCAAAATTGAATTGAGATCGTATTTAAAAAGTTCATAAATATTTTATCCTGACAGCTCTGTGATGTAACCGAACTCCAGCAGGAGTGATGTTGTTTGATCCAGCAGAATCAGGCTTAATCAAAGCAGATATTTGTTTCCCACTAGGAGTAGCCTCTGCCCCACGATCTCTATCAGGTAGCTCAACTTCTCCATTAACTTGCCGTGCCTTGGCAGCAGCCAGAGTGGCACTGATAGCCTGAGCTTCTGCAGCTGCTGCTTCAACCAAATACTCAACACCTTTGTTTGTCCTCCTGCGCAACAACGCACATCCAGCAACTCTTTGAATGATGACTGTTATCTACTTAAATGAAAGCAAAAGACCAAATGCAGTGGCTGACTTACCTTGGTCCAGAAAGCATGGCATTCTCTGTGCTTATATCAGTGTACATGTCACCATTTACTGGAGGAGCAACTGGATTGCCCAGCACAACAGAACCATCAGGTGCTGCTTCAGGCATGGTTTGCCTAGTTCTTTCATCCACAAATCCGTATCTTCCAAGTGCCCGACCTGCTGGTACATTGGATGCAGCGGCTGCAGCTGCAGCATGGGAAGCTGCACTTGTTGTTTCAGCAGCAGCCAGATCTTCAGCAACAAGTAGGTCATCAAGCAACACCCCTATGCATAAATGCGTGTATCAAAATACAGTACTTATAGTGTTAGGATAAGAGGAGCTCATTGGAAAATCTTCAAAAAACTGTCAGCAAGAATTGAGTTTTTATAATATTCTTCCAAGGAATACATCTCTATATCATCAACAATCCTCTTAATTGATCATTTACATTCAGAAAGAAAGCAAAATGACACCAGACCAGACTCCATTGCAGCCTGTTAATGCGTGTTCAGACGTGAACCATCAGGTTAAGGGTCCAAGTCTGGTGGTTGCAATATAGAAAGGAAATGAACTAGTTCAGTACAAGATAAACAAGGACTGAGTCAAGGACCATAATTTCTGCTCACATTCTAACAAGTTAAGGATTATTATAAACCATCACTCCATGAAGGCATCTTGACCTGCTCTATGATGTGCATCTTTAAGCTTATTGGTTTCTCCATTTAATGCACTGAAACGCACATTACTCCAATTAAAGCCATGTAGTATATATAAAAAATTCTGCTTGAGCTTTAACAATGTGTCCATATCTTGTCGAATATGCTCCACAGAATTCCATTTCAAAACCAATTGTGAAACGTTGAGTCAAAAATCCTCTAACAGGTGTACATCAGTTATCTTTCCAAAACATCCAGATAATTTTTGCTCATCACAACAGAATTCAACTATACAGCTATTTTGTAGTGTTGGCTCATGATGGCCAAAAGGCCAAAAGAAAACTTCAAAACAAAATGCAGCAATTATAATATAATAGGATCATCACATACCACCACGTAAGCCGCCATAAATAAAAATCAAGTCACCAACTGCAGCAGCTGCATGCCGGCAACGCCTTGTTAACTCAACTGCAGCATCTCCACCAGCAGCATCAGCACTGTACCTGCCAGTTCTTGGACTGGTGACCACAGATTTTGTATCACACCAAACTCCTGCTGCAGTATCCAACACTATACATGGGAAAGCATGAGGTTATTGTTGGAATTCTGGGCAGAACCATCTATGAAGACAATATACGAATTAAAACAGTAGTAAGTACAATCTCATTAGTGGCACTTAGATCACTGGAACTGGATTTTAAATTGTCCCCTACCCAACCACCAAATTTGAGTTAAATAAAACTGACTGCTCAAATTGACGACAATGAAAATAGGATAAACGCAATTAAATGCAACTTGCAATGCGCAAGGGTCAAAAAAAAACCATGAAACCTTGTGGAATCAAATATAAGTTATTTGGCACAAATATTTCATAATTTTCAATTTCAGCTGTAAAGAGTCCTGCATCCTTTAGGAATTTCGCACATAGCACTCAGCTCAATAGCATCTCTCTCATAGTTATATGTACACCATATAGCAGGTAAAATCAGGCAACCTCAACCACCTAGGCTGACTAGATGGCTATGTTTTTGTATGCCTTCTTATCCTAAAACCCATTATTAAGAAATGGGGCTGAAACCATCTGATAAAATACTAGAGGTAAGAGTCCTAAAGATTGCAAACTCAGGATTTACCAGCAACACTTGATGAATCTTCTACCATACGACCACCACCAAGTGCCCCTCCAGATACATGGAGCCTTGCATTTACAAAGACCTAAATTACAAAATTGAAGAGTGATTAATCTTTAAGGACAGAAGAAGTCAATCAAGAAACAATATATTCAAGCAAAAGAACCTACTGCTGCATGTTGATATCTTGGAGATGGCGAGACACCAGGAGCAATTGCCCATTCCCAACGGCCATCTCTGTGTTTAGCAAGTCCATAGGCACTTGCAAGTGGCTGAAAAGGTCAAGAGGCAAGGACACAAGCAACACATTAAAAGAGGTTAACAAAATCTCACATCACAAACAAAAAAAGTGTCGTCATTACCAGAAACAAAGTAATTTCCAAATGTTCTTCCCAAAATGAAAATTTCCAAATGAAATGAAGATTTTGGAAGAAAAGAAGAAGGCCATGATTTCAAAACCATGAACTCCTTCATTGAAAAATATCATTGTTCCTGTAACATTGTTACTATCTAAGTAAAAGGCATGCAGGGAACATAAAGTTACACAATTGAGTCCATTCCAGGAAAAGTTGACTCATAAGATAAGAAAAATTCCAAGCAATTAAAGAACAAATTTGAGAAACCACATTAATCAAAAGTTCCAAAACTTCAGAAACAAAAACCACGCTGAATTGACTACTGGCTATAAGAGAATGCATATGACAGCTTTCCAAATACCAAAGACTTAAGAGAATGCATATGACAAGTTTCCAAATCCCAGCAACCCCAACTGCACAACGCACCTCATTATGGAGAGAAAGAACAGCGAAACAAAGAAAGTTTCTCACTCTTCCCTTGAAATGCTTACAAAACCTAGAAACTTGTTCTCAAATCCATCTTGTTCTCTCTGATATGTAGCAATACTAATTCGTTTATTTAGATTAATAAAATATATATCCACTATTGACCACTAGTGTAAATGTACAAATTTCTTCCAAAAGCTAATACAGTTATTGTCATTATTTGTTCAGAGGATTTTGTTTCCATTTTTAATTTCATGAATTAGAAAGATTAGCAACACCATGCAACTTGTTTGCCAGCAAAGTTCTAACAATTTGCATTCTGAGGTTGCATGACAAAGGACAAAAATCGGAGAACATCTCTTGAAGCAATCAATATGTAATAAACAAAGGAGCCAATTAAGAACTAAAAAATATTGTGACATGTATCTATTACCGTATCAAGTTTTCAGCTTACCACACTGTTTGCATCCCTCCCACCACAAAGCAGAAGCAGACCATCTGAACGAGCACTTGCAGTTGCATACCTAGCCAAGTATAAAGGACAAGTAAGCTAGGCCTTCAGATATGATGAATGAGCTACAAAATAAAAGGGAACTGAAAAAAGCCAACTAAACAAAATAGAAGAAGCCATTAGTGATATCAATTGATATTTCAAACATGTAAAATATGAAGCTCCAATTTCTAAACTGCAATCCATGTTACTAGTACTTGCAAATATTGTCACTGGCACATGGATATTCATTTCCATCTTTTTCTACCATGCTCTGTCTCCATCTCTCCTTCAACCATATGTTATCTTTCATTTTCCAAGAGAAAAGATTCAAGCTCAAATTAACATACTGAAAAGGAAACTGACAGAAAAGAAATTGCATTTTTTAAATCATTGAGTCAATTTGCAAAGAGTGCATGAAATTGATATTGTCCATTATGAAATGATAGTAGCTGAATGCAACATTTCATCAATAGTTACCAACAGTAGAAATGTCAGGAGTTACAATTAGATAAGCCAAAACATCCAAACAAACATGAAGTTAACGCTCAAGTTTTTCCATATATATAACATGGAAAGATTCTACAAGAACATTGTCAATAGGTGCACGAAAGCCAGGATCTTTCAGAAAATGGATTCCTATTTGAAGAGTGCATAACCACATGGATAAGCTCGCGCATATTAAGTAGTAGCAGTGTGTCTAAATCATTTATTACGTTTGCATGAAAGAGAGAGTTTTACATGCATGGTGGTGGGCCTTCCCCTTCTGGTTCTAGTTTACGCCATTCATAAGGCTTGGCAGCTGTGTCCAGGGCCCATACGTCAGACAAAGGCCTTTTTCCTGAAAAGCATAAACCAAAAAATTTTAAAAATACATTGAAGATCTCGGTATGTGCACATATTCATGCTTGCAGCGATAACCAACATGCTAAGTTTAACTCCATGTACAAAACATGAGGTTTAAGATTTGACTGTGAAGCCACTTACCATCATTCCCTCCAATTGCCATGAGATACCTTTGACCCACCAAAGCCATCACATGCCCATATCGTGGGCCTGGTCCTGGGCCTTGAACAACCACTCTACATGAAATTAACATTCATATAGATCAAAATCACATACTAAACACAAGAGAATGAGCAAGCATTTGTAAGGACTCCAACCTATGCCACCGCGGCCGCTGCTGTGTTAGGTCAAGGACATGAAGATCCTCAGCAGACAAACCAGCTGGACCAATTCCACCCTGTGTCGAATGAAAAAATTCAAGTTATAACTGAACAGTTAAAATATAACAAAGTAAAAAATAACCATGATCTGGTAAAGATATGAACTTCAAAGATAATTTGTCATATGTTCACCTGAATTACTACCATAGTTCCCACGGCAGTTGCCACATGGGCAGCCCTTGGTGTGGGAGGTTCTCCAAATGGAGTAATCCTGAAAAAATCACTCTGTAGTTAATGATCCCCGTAACAGATAGGAGGAAGAAAGCAGTGTTTTTGAGTAGAATGGTTCGTGAAATGAAGATTTCCACGTGCTAGGCTTACCTAGTCCATTTATTTGTTAATACATCATAACAGTGGACATCAGCAGTGGCGCCTGCTAGTCCTGCATTTATAACAAATCATGAAGGTAATGAAAGTTCATGACACATGATCACTATGAGACTCGGTAGAGAAAAGATCCATTATCATGTGTTCATTCATTTCTTCTGAATGCAATTTCAGATCAATGCCAAGAATGGTTATCAGACTGACACAAAGAATAAAATGGCAACCATATGCTACTCGGAATCAAGAAAATTAGTACTGATTATAGGGATACCATAAGAGTTAGGATATCAAAACCAATACAGCAGGAAAACAAAATATCCATTCAACTAGACTTGTGCATTTTCAGATCACAAACTATAGGAAATACTTGTTAATTACCGTGAGTTAGGCATCAACTTAAAAGCTTCACACACCATTAAAGCATTGCCATTCAAGACAACGACAAGATGAGCATCTTGAGCACAACACAGACTAAGGAAATAATTACACAAGCCTGTTGAGTTCGAACAACAGTAAAACTCAAATGCCGCTGGTATAGCAAAACTAAAATAAACAGTAAAATCAGTTCCACTCATGATTTTGCAGCCTCAATTTCTCAGTGAAAGAACAGCCAGGCCACTGGGAAGGTCAGAAACATAAAGAAATTTGCTTACTATTACCAGAAAGAATATGGACCACATATCACCTAAAACAACTTCATAACCAATAGCAGAAAAAATTAGTTCAATCTCACCAAAATGGAAAACAAACCACGCAACATACCACATCTAAATTGCACTGAATTAAAACAACCCTAGATTTCACATAACCACCTAATCCTAATGCCAGTTCCTTCCCATTCAACCAGAATTCAGTAAGCTATGACCAAGTTCTTAATAAACCTAGTAATCAAACAAGCAAAAGATTATTAACTTAGCACGAAAAAATCAAACAACCAAAGATATTAAAACCATCGACATAAAAAATAAAACCAAAAACATACTGATTCCAGCACTCCCAGCAGAAGAAGGAGTCCCAGTAGAGGCAGAATTTCCCTCAAGTGCCGTGGCACCACCAAACAAGATCAACCTTGGTCCAATATACCCAGGCGTCCCTTCTTCTCCGACAGCAGCCACATTAGTCAGGGTATGCCCACACCTAGGCCCAGGCCCATCCTCTTTCTTATCCATATTCGCATTCACCACCGAATAAGTTGGCGCATGTCTCGGCCCCGCCACCGGACTCTGCTGTTGTGCCTGCGCTACTTGCTGCGGGGCCGTTGTAGTGGTACTAGAACCCGTAACCGCCGCCGTTGACGTATCCTGAGATCCTGCCGGCTGCTGCGACTGCTCCCCTATCTGTTCCCCGTCCATTTCTGTTGGCGCCGAACTAGCGCTCTGCACCGCCGGATCGTGATCGGTCGCCGCCATCGACGCGTCCAAGTCCATTTCTCAATCTACCAAGCCCTAATTTCAAGATCGGAGCTAAAATTCAAACGAATTCAAATCTCTAATTAACATTCTTGAAAGATTCACTTCGATTGTATTTAGACTTTATCAATTCAAAACCCTAGCTTAAGATCGCTGATTTTCAGTTTTCAGTGAAAATTTTTAAAATAGAAAGGAGAGAGAGAGTTATTGAATTTTCTTTTCTTTTCCTTCGATTAGGTTTTCTCGCTTTTCTTTCTCTCTCTAACGTCGAGCCGGTCGAGAAAACAAAATGAACAGGAAGAAATTATAAAATAAAAATAAAAATAAAAACGGAACGGAAACACTTTAGTCTTTCTCTCTCTAAAAACTGTATGTACGTGTGTTGGCATCTATCTTCGTTTCTCTCTCGGTCAGAAACAAATGCTTGTTGTCGCTTTGAGTAAATTGTTGATTTAGTCCCTATTTTCTGAAAAATATTATATGTTAATCCTTTATTTTTAAAATCTATAATTTGTCTCTTGGTTTTAGTTGTTGTTTATTAATTATTAAAATGGTGAAGAAATTACTTAATCCTCATTTGAAAATGCAAGCGCTGGCTGTTATTACATTTTTGTTCTTAAACTAAAAATATTATTTTTAATATTTTTAATTTAAAAACATGAGTGAATACAATTGTAGCTGCACGATTTTTTTAAAAAATATCAATTATAAGTTGTTATAATATCTTTTTATTTTTTTTATTCATAATAAATTTTATATTTTACGATGAATAGGAGTATAATCCACTTCAGTAATAAATGTTTTACTAAAAATATATTAATATATGTTTGGTGATTTAATTGAAAGTGTATTTACATGATGTTTTCCCATAAAAAAAGATAGTGAATCGATTCTTCTTTAGATTTTTCTAATAATTCTAATGTCTTTACATAAAAACAATTAAAAACATTTATTAAAAAAATAGTACTTTTAACAGTAAAAAAAATAAAATGTTTTTCCAATGTATTGCTTGACATATTGTAAAAGGTTTTTTATTATTATTTATCTTTTATTAAAAGAAAATGTCAAGAGGGCATGTTTTAAATTTAAAAGAAGAAAAAAAAAGTAAAGAATGACAAACATTTTATGTCAGGACAGCGGTCAACATGAGTAAAAGGGTTGAATTATAGGTTTTCAAATATGAAGGACTAAATTGTATTGAGTCCAAACAACAAGGACTGAAGAATAGTTTACTCCTTTTATTTTAGTTTATTTAATGATTAGTTAATTTCTGTTTCGGGGTTTATTTTATCTGGAAAATGACAGGAGAGATGATGGATTCTGGTGCCTGTTACCGTTATTAACCTGTTAAGGTGTGTACGGAAAGGAGGAGGAGCGCCGTCAGGTAGGGGGTCGACAGCGGAGAAAGGGACGGAGTTACCGAAGTAGCAGGGAGAGGATTTAACTATTAACGGCAATAACCGGTTCCTATTTGCAAGGAGTCTTGCTTGAGTTGCCATCTAATTGTGGGAGTAACAAAGGAATCACACTCGAGAGTGAGAGCACGTGATCACGCGCACGTTAGATTATGCATGCCATTTGTACATCTTAGCTATGGAATGTTTAAGTTGCGACATGTGGTTTCTATAAGTGCGCTACTATCTAAATATGATAATTGTCACGGACAACTTCAAGATTCTATTGTTTTAAAACCCAAAACCTCGTACGTCAACATGAGATCAGTTAGTGTGAGGCATGAGCTTCTTCAGGTAGGTTGAAGGGGAAAAACAACAAAAAAAAAAAAAAAACCTTGGTTAATCTGCTTGATAATTCAAGTTGAACCGGTGATATAGTGAACCGAAACATTGTCTTTGGAATTTTTTTAATCTTTTTTAAAAACAATAATTCACTAATTCTTTAAAAAATTCAGGTTGATCTAGGTTTTATCCTAATTAACCCAGACTTAAGAATTTTTTAAATAAAAAGATAAATTATTAATAAATATTTGATATTATATGTTATATAAATATATGTCATATAAAAAAATTAATTTGAAATAAATGTATCAACACATGTCAAGAAAAATTAATTTTTAATTTTTTAAAATGAAAAAACTTATATTATAATTATTTTTTTTGATATTTGATATTTTAAAACTGCTTCATAATAATTTTATTTTTAATCACATTAAAAATATCATTTTTCATATACACAACAAACTTTTATTTATCTATTAGTAAATCTTTCAAAGACTAAAAGTTCTTAATAATAATTCTATGTCAATATATGATACATAACATATAAAATCACAACTTAAAAAAATTGTCACAAATTAATATTATTCTTGCAGACTTATTATTTTATACAAATAAATTAAATATAGATATTAAATATTTTCTTTATAGTTTAATTATAATGTTCCTAATTTTTTAAGCTGTTATGTACTTCACTTAATTACTAATAAATTCATCATCATCATTTTTTATATGAAATTTATAATAAAATATTTATCAAAACTCATTTTAATTTTCATTTTAATTTATCAATTAGCATATAATATTACTCATATATATATATATATATATATATATATATATATATATATTAATTTAACAAACCAATAAATTATTATAAACTCTAATATTTTTAATAATTAATTAATAAAAAAAAAAGAAGCTAACAATTTGTAACTTATAGAGAAAATTAATCATGTAAAGTTATTATATTAATATTTTAATATAAAAAACATTTCAAAAAAAATGCAATTGCCCCTCTCTTCCACACATCCGGTTCGACCACTAGTTTACTTTTCAAGTTGAATTTTAAAATTATAAAAAAAATGATAAAATAATTAAGTTATTGAATCAATTCATGCATGAACATTGTTTTTATTAAAATAATTGCAATTTTAAGTTTAAATTAAATTTAATCAAGTTAGCCATATTATTAAAAAACTAGATGGGTTAATAAAATTTCATCAAATTATTATTTTGTTTGGTTAATGAAAAGTCTAATCAGAATCAAGTTTTTAATGGATGCTGCATAACTTCAGACAACTATGCTACATAATATGTTGAAGTTTTTATGATATTTGTTAACCGTGGAGTTTTTAATATTTGCAGAGGAATTGAGTAAAACAAACATTAGCTTAAAAAATATACTTTAACTAGATTTCCAGTAGGTGACTACATGCCTATTAATTACTATTATTATTATTTAAAGAAATAAACCAAATTCTCACAAAACACTACTGTGTAATGGTTTTTTTCCTTAGGTTTTTTTGTTTTCTAAATGAATTTTTTTTAATTTTATTCTTTAATATTTAATTTATTAAAAAATAAATTTTATGATTTATTAAATTTTACTTTTTATATAATTATTTCAATCTTTAAACATATGTCACAAATCTTGCATACAAACCCAATTAATTAATTTTTTGAATTAGTATATTTTTTTTAATTTTATCTATCACCGTTGAGTTTATTAGAAATTAGACTTTATGATTTGTTTCGGTTTATTTTTTATAATATTATCTCAATCTTATGACATGGATCATAGGTTTTGCATGTTATCCTGGTTAAACTTAGATTGTTTTATTATGTTTTTTTTTCATATTAATTTTTTTAATTTTATTTTTCAACAATTGATTTATCATGAATTGCGTTTTATAATTTGTTTTAATTTTCTTTATATGATATTTTTTCAATCTCATGACCTGATTTGTGAGTTTAATATGTTAACTTGTGTTATTTTTTAATTTTTTATGAAGTTATCTTGGCCTCATGAGTCGGGTTATGGGTTAACTCGAGTTATTTTTTTGTGTTTTTTATTTATCTTTTTACTTCATCATTCAATATTTAATTGATTAAAAATTACATTTCGTAATTTTTTTCAATTTACTTTATATAAGGTTATTTTAGTCTAATAATTAAGTCGCAAGTTTGACAAGTCTACTCAAGTTGACTTTGATCATTTCTTTTTTTAATTAATGTTTTTCAAAATAAATCATTCAATATTGAGTTAATTAAAAATTGAGTTTCATAATTTATTTTATATAAAGTTATTATGGTCTCGTGTTCTGAAACATAGATTTGATAGATATACTCGCGTCAATCTAATATATTATCATCTTAATTTTTTTTTTAAAAAACTATATTAAATTTTTATCAATCAAACTATATTTTTATCAACAATATAATTTGCCTATAGAGTTACCAAATAAATCAAATTATATTGAATTAACTTTCATATAATTTAATTTTTTTTATTGAAAAAACATTAAAAACACCTTAATATTTTTTATATTAAAAATAAAATTAACTCGCTACACAAAGGATTTAGTGTATAATCTATATTTCGCAAGTAGGTTTTTAATAACGAAATCTACAAATTAATGTCTAGCAGCATACCAAATAGCATATAGGAATATACATATCATTAATTATTTATATTAAAGGTGAGCTAAATGCATATGGTAATTATCACGCGAAACCACGCACAATCGTATGAGAATGAAATTCACAAATCATGTAAAACAAACATAGATAAATTGACTAAAACTTATAGTTAAAAGGTAGCAATAATTCACCTCAAACCAATAAATCATTGTGGTCGGAACCTACCTGGTAACCAACTCGGAAAAGAGCCTTGGTTATAAGGTTATCAAATCTTCTCTTCTCATATTCATCGTGTTTAAAATAATATTTTTTTATATTAATATAAATAAATTTTAATTAAATTTATTCAAGTTAATCAAATTATTAAAAACTCATTCAGGTTAATTAGATTTTACAAGATCAATATTAAAACTAATTTAACTTGAAATTTAATACGAGTAAAGCTCTAGATATTAGATTTTTTAAATAAACTCATTGAATTAATAATTCTTCAATAAATAACAACAAAAATTCATATAAAAATAAAATAGATAATAATAACAATTTCAGGGGATGTTATCAATGAAAACGTATAATAACAAAAGCTAAACTACATGTGCAAATTGTTGTAGAAATGAACGGTGCATTCCCACTTTGATCCTTCAAAAAAGGTATATTAACCTAGCAAACAAGGGGTAATTCAATCTTTTCACAGGAACACATTAATCATCGACAAATTGATTGGGAACAAACCTAACTTTTGACTTCTGTTATTAATAGTTAAATGACTTAATGAGGCCTGTATGCCAAAAAAAAAAAATTAAATGCATCTAAGGTATTTTTGACATTTTGATTGTTTAACACATTTAAATTACTCATATAAGTAGAGAAAAAATAAAGTTTTTTTAGGGAGTTTTCACCCTTTTTATCTTTGTTTTTGTTTATTACAATAAAATTGACTTGAAAATAATTTGATTGGTCTTTCACATGTATAAAATATTAATAAAAATAGAAAGTGGTTGATAAAAGTACGAGAACATCCTATTCATTTATATTTTATATCTAATATAGTTTTAAATTTTTAAATTTTTTATTTATTTTTTGCTTTAATTTCATTCATAATCATAAGGTTTAAGTTAACTTTTATGTGAAATATAATTTTTATTTTCTAATATTTTTATATCATTTCACTAATTACTTTTTCTAATTTTATTTCTTATTATTTGATTTTAATTTTTTTCATATCGAATTTGGCCCCTCTTTTTTAATGATGTTTATTTTGTTCTGGACTTTTTTTATTGTTATTTTTTAAAATTTTATTTCTTGATATTTCTTTTATCAAGATATAAGTTTCGAGAGTTAACATGGGTTTTTTAGGTTTTTTAGTTTTTTTTTTAATTTTATCTTTCAATGTTTTATTTATATGAAGTTGGTCTTCATGCTTTTTCTATTTTATTTTTCTTTTTATAAGATTATCCAAATCATATGTGCATGGTCATGAGATTAGTCGATTAACTCGTATTTTTTGCTGTTTTTTTTAATCTCGTGCCTTAATATTCTGATAATTTGGATTCGTTGTTTTTTAGGTATGTCTTCTACATGACCTTGTGACTATAATCAAGATTTTTTATGGTCAACACTAATTAACTTTAGTCTATTTTTATATTTTTTATTAAAAAAATTAATTTTATTATTCAATGTTTAATTTTTTAAGAGTTGATATCTATGCCTTTTTTTTCTCCATTTTTTTTTTGTAGAGTTATTTTGATGTTGTCGCCTTGGTCATAAGGTTAGCAAGTCAATCCTGATTGACTTGATTTTTTTCATTAGTTTTATTTTTAGAAATATTTTTTAAAGTTCCATGTTTTAATTTCTTTTATTGAGATTTTTTTTTCTTTTTGTTTGGTTTGCCTTTTGCTTGTTAAGTATTAGTCTTATAATTCTGATCATGGTTTTTGAAAATTAACATAAGTTGATTTTGGTTTTTTTAGTCGTTTTTTAATTATTTTTTTATTTTTATCTTTCAACAATTATTTTTTTGGAAGCTGGTCTCCGTCCTTTTTTTTTGTTGTTATTTAGGGTTATCTCAATCATGTATCTATGATCATAAGATTGACAAAAGTTGACCCAAATCTTTTATATTTTTTTTTAGTTTTATTATTAAATATTGGATTGTTTTATAGTTAAGCATCATGGTTTGATTTAGTCTGTTTTTGTTAATGATTTGTTTTTACCTTTTATTTACATAAATAATTGTTTGACTATATAAAAATATATATTTTAAGAAACGTAGTTATTAAAAACAACTTGGTACAAGACTTATGTTGTATAATCAAATATTTTAATATTTTTTTAATTTTATTATTCAACATTTTTTTTCTAGAATCGATCTTTGTGTTTTTTGTTCTCATTTTTCTTTCTTTGAGGTTATTTCAATTATATATCCATTATCGCAAGGTTAACACACCTATGTAGGTTGACCCAATTTTTTTTTTTCAATTAATGTTATTTTTTCATCTTTTTCATTCAACATTGAATCATAACTTTTTTTTTTATTTTATTTTTATAAGGGTACACAATTGTTTCACTGCATGAAAGTAATATTATAAGAAATGTGATTGTTAAACACAATTCAGCACATGATCTATACTATGATCTTAGATATTTCTTAATCAAATACCAATTTAATTAATTCAATATGTGTATAAACATTTTGATATGTGATTGTGAACTTTTTTATATAAAATAATTTAAAAAAATGCATGTATATTTTTTTTTATTGAAAACCCTGTGGTGGAACGCAAGTGCATGAGCCATAAAATATTTTTTAATGTTTAACTGTGTCATGGTAAATGAGTTAAAAAAATAACTTATTAATATTTTTTTTAAGTTTATTATAAAAACACGAATCAAATTTGACAGATAAAAAAGTTGAGTGAAAATAAAATTGAAGAAAAAAAATTCAATTTCATAAATTATTTTGAATAAAAATGTAATAAAAAATAAAGATAAAATATAACAGATAAAAAAGTTGAAATAGGATAAAATTGAAAAAAAATCAATTTTATAAGTTATTTTAAATAAAATAAATAGCAATAAAAAAAACAAGAATCAAATATGATAAATAAAAAAATAAATAACAACAAAAATAATAAGAACAGAAATTAATAAAAATATCAAATTAAATTAAATTAAATTATAAGAGATAAAATTAAAAAATAAAATATATATCAATAAATAAAATTGATGATCGAATTTTATATAATTAATAAATAAAATGATATTTTTTATATTTTTATAACTCCTGAAAAAAAAATTCCCACTCAAGATAAAAAAAATTATTTTTAATATTTATATAAAAAATAATTAAAAATAATAATTAAAAATAAAACAATTAATTTTTAAAAAAAAATATAAAAGTAAACAGAATCTAAACCCGCAGCAGACGCGAGGTGCCACCCATCCGGCCTGTCAAAGACGGACGGGGCGAGAGCTGGCTTTGGCTGAGATATTATAATAATCACGGTGGAATTTATAATATACGCGTTAATACAGTTATGATTATTTTTGGCCGTACTGTCATGAATCTTTAGTAATTTACAACCACGTGTATTTTATTGTCCTTTGTTGGAGTCGGACTGATATAATGAGAGCATATTATTTTTTTAATTCCACATTGAAACAGATGGAAATATCCGTGGAGGGGGAAACTGGGTTAGATATTTTAATTTGACCTATTCATGTTGACTGGGTCAAATTTTGTGCGTTCAAAACTTTAAAAAGGGTTAAATTTAATGTAAAATATTAACAGAATTACAAGTTAATTTCTCAGGTAATTCAAATTTAACGAGTAAATATTAACTTAATTTTAGGCTAGCAAATCACCCCGTAACTATGGCTGGGAGGGAGAGGATAAAGATCGTGTGTGTTATGTGAAATTGCACTCTTTTATGATGCCTCGATGAGGTGGAATTTTTTATGGTCTTTTTGGAATTTGAAATTGTGGTTCCTCTTATTTTTTAAATAGTTTTTTATATTAAAATATATGTTAATGATGTTTTTTTATTTTTTAAAAATTATTTTTTATATAAATACATTAAAATAATTTGAAAACATTAAAAATATATTAATTTGAAATTAATAAAAAAATTCAAATTTTTTTAAAATATAAAAACAAACATATTCTTAAACAAAACCAAACGAAAAAATATTCTGTTGCTTCTTGTCCCTAAGGAGCGAACTATCATGTCAGTCGTCATAAAGGAAGCTTTTCTACTGCCCTGCCCTCCTCCACATGATCGGATTAATTTTAAAAAAAATATAAGAAAGGGTTGAATTATGTGCATTCAAAACTTTAAAAAGGGTTGAATTTAATGTAAAGTAAGATGGGTAGGTATATAACAATATTGTACACTGTTTTCAATAAATTATTGGATTTTTTATGCTCTGAGAAGGGTAATATTTTAAAATAATTTAGAATAACAATATCAATTGAATTGCATTTTACTAACAACCGAGTGTAAACACTGGATGCATGCCCGCACTCTATAGTTCATGTTTATGCTAAATATATAGTGTAATATAACACTTCATAATATAAAAATAAATTAACTCAAATCATAAATATTAACATAAATAAAAAAAAATAAGATATAAAAAAGTTAATTCACAATCATGATAACAAAAATAAAATCCAAATGAATATTAAAATTTTTTTACTATAATTTTTGTCAAGTCCACATAACTGAGTTTACTGTAATATCCAGATTCATGTTGCTTAAATCTAGAGTAGTTCAAAATTCATAATTTTTGGATTTGACATAATTATCAGATGCAAATAACTTGAGTCTTGTGTTTAGGATTTGTATTATTTTTATGAGTCGAACAAGAATAATGGTTTTGTTAAGGATCAAAATATTCATACAAACATATTGAATGTTCCTAAGACATTTAACTAATAATTTCTTGTGAATTTATAGTGTATTGTTAAGAAAAAAAAAATAGTCAATATTTATATCAAACACTACTTAGATTTCAATAAACAAATATAGAGTTTAAGCTAAAATCTACTACTTTGATATCAATTATAAAATATATGTTTGCTTTCTTGCAACTTTAAAAAACTCTAATAAAGAATAAAGAAAAACTATTCTTGTAAACTTATCTTGTTGATAACATGAGGATATATTTACTATACTCCATTAAAATATGGATTCAACATTTTCAAAGTTTTTATATTCTACTTATTAATATGTTGTTTAAACTTTTCGTTACTCATCTTTAACCCTCTTATTTAAATTGATGTTGTTGCTAGATTTATAATATTTAGATTTGACATAAGTTTTTGGACCTAGTATAGTTACAAGACTCAAGGGGCTTGAACCTATAATGATTGTTAGATCTAAAAGTCCTGGGTCTAGAATAATTGTTAGAACTAAATATCTTTTTTCTTGCTCGATTAAAAAAAAAAAGAATAAACAATGAATGAGAATAAAAAAAACTAAAAAAATGTTTTTTCACTTGTAAAAAGATAAAAAATTAAAAGTAAAATCACCATTTTAATTCATATTAAAATATCTTTTTATCTACGGTAATTTTTTCAGTTATAATTTGTTTACATATGATGGTTGATATAGATTTTTATAAGTTTTAAAGTTAAAATCATTTCAATAATTTTTGTGTTCAGGGCTTGAATAACTTGATTTAAAAAAAAAAAAACAAAAGAACCCTATATTAGATTTTAGGTTAGAAAATCACACCATCAACAACATAAGTTATATAACCATGATTAAGAAGAGATAAGTTAAGGTATGTATGAGATTTTTATAATAATTTTAATTTAAAGTATATTTTATTTAAAAATATATTAAAATAATATTTTTTTAAAAAATTATTTTTTATATTAAGACATTAAAATAATCTAAAAGTATAAAAAATATATTTGTCAACACCAAAAAATATAAAATTTAAAGGAACGCGTTGCCGGGCATAGTCTAAAGATTGTGTAACGTGGAAAAATGCACTATTTTGTGATGCATAGATGAGGTGGAACCTTTTAGACAAAGCCACGTGGGCAAGTGATGTTCCAGATGAGACTATGATGATGGCACGTCCATGAACAAATATTCTGTTGTTTCTTATCCCCGAGGAGCAAACTATCATGTCACTCATCGTACATGCAGGGTCGGTGCCAGAATACCAAGTCCGAGGGGCCAATTTTTTTTTAAAAAAAACAAAGAAGATTAAAAGTTAAAATTTACTAATTTTATAACTAAAATTTATAAATATTCAAGGGGAAAACGGGAAAAAAAATTGCAGGGGCCGGGCCTCCGCCAGCCACCCCTGCATACAAAAAGCTTTGTTTCCTTCTCTCCCTTTTTTCTAGCACAACATGCATTATACTTGAAGGGTTTTATTAATGATTTGTTTTGATTTGGATAAACAAAACCAGTGGATCCAGCAATTATGTTATTTCTAGAAGATGCATAATTATTATGAGAATTTAAAGATTAAAATTAAAATATTTTAGAAGCTTTGGAGGTGTTATGAATCTGTCACATCCAAACATGTGTTATGTGATATTTCTCACAATAATCTATTATAGTGTAAAAACTCCCGTCAATTAAGCATATTAAATTATCAGAGTAAAAAAAATTATTATTACAAAGTGGAACTTTATGCCATTAGCAATTTATTATTACTAGTTTGATTCATCGTGCTATGTCAGGATAAAATATTTTTTCCCAACAAAAAATAAGTGTTGGTGTTGTTAATTTCTTTTATCACTAAAAAAGTTTATAATAAAAACAATTTTTTTTGTAAATGCATTTAATATAATAAATTAAAAATTATTATGCCAAAATTTGTTGATTATACCTGTGTATTAAGCTAGAAGCTGAGATAAAGATGTTATTTATTGTAAAAAATAAAGCTTAATATTTACTCTAGTTTGAAATTATGTCCTAAGAGTCTTAATTGATCTAAATAAAAAATAAATAAGAGTCTTAATTGATCTAAATAAAAAATAAATAAATTTGATTTTGCTATATCAAGCATTAAATTGGCATCAAAATTTATTATCAACATTGCAGGAGCTTTATATAAAACCAATCGAAACAAAATATTAAAAACTTTAAATCAACTTAACATGAAAGAATTAAGTTATGAATAAAAAAAATCAAGCAAATAAAAAAATATTATGAATAAATATTGCAATAATAATAAATTGTCTATTTCATCTAATATTGTCTTGCGTGTTAATAAATTTTAAATATCAATCTATGGTTTATGTACATTTATAATGGCTAAATGAAAAGTAAAAATGAGGCTAATGAAAAAAAATAGTCGAGATTTGTTAAATGAGAATAATAAAGACCCAATTAAAAAAAAGAGGAACTTGAATGGAAAGAAAGATTCAATAAACAAGGAAGAATTTGAATAAAAAAATAAAGTTGAGGTGGGGACATGTTTACCACCTTGAATGGCTTTTTTTTTTTATCATAATTATTATTATTTTTTTATTATACATCATATAAGAAAATTGCTTTATTTTATTTTGTTAACTAGTTCCTATAATTTTTAAATATTTTATTTTGATATTATATTATATTTTTTTATAGTTATTTTCCAGTAGAGAAGGGAGGTGAATCCTTGGATTCAAGTTAGAGAAAAAAGTTAATTTGAATAATTTATGTTAAATAATTTTATACAATAATGAAAGTTAATATTAAATATTTTTTTACATTGAAAACATCAAAAATAAGATTTTAATTCTAGTATATTTTTGTTTTTGTTTTTAAGTTGAATATGGACTTTGGGGCAGTCTTTTGCATTTTTTAAGACTATGAATTAATTAAATAAGGTTACCTAGGTGTTCTGAATAAAAGATAAATTAAAAATAGATTTTTGGATTTAAAACATAATTAAAAGCTTTGTTTTTCGGTTTATTGTTGAGACAGAAAACGCGTCATTCTCTTCATTAACTTAAAAAAATAAATAAAAGCTGACGCGTGGAGGTTTGAACTCTATGGGCTAGGCCTACAATGCCTGATCCCATTATTTTTTTTAAATAAAAATTATTTTTTTAAATAAAAACTATTTCTCCGTCTCTCTGTCGCCATTTAATAATCAAATTGCAGTTTGTAGCCAAGAGTCCTTACAAGGAGTACACCGTAAGTACAGCCGGCAATTAAATGACAGATTCAAACATGCTCGGTGTGGGCGGCAAAGAAGAATGATGAAGATTTATCATCCACTCTTGACTCACGAGGGACCATCCAAAGCCAAATGAGAGGACATTCGCATTTATAACATCTGTCTTCCTCCCATGGTAAAATGGGGTCTCTCTCTTTATGGCCCTTTCCCCCTCGCTAGCCGCCATACAAGCAAATCGACCATCAGCAATGGCTAGGTCTTGAACCCATCCAAGTTGTGGTAGTGGACGAAGTAGGATAAAATCGTCATCTTGTATCGTCATTAATTAGGTCCTGTTCTGACCTGTCCGCCCAGGACAAAATCAAGGAGAAGACGGGCGAGAAGAAAGAGGTCAAGATTCAGCGTTGAAAGTTTGAAATTTAGTCCAATCCCATAAAAGGCACCATCACGGAGCGTCTGAGCAGAGGAGCTCACTATGCTTGCTGCCTGGCTAGAGCTCAGTTGACACCACCTAGCTCCTTGTATGGAGCAAAGGTTTCCTAAGCGAATCTCCTGCATCTTCCATGTCATCTTATAACAGTTCGTGATTTCTTGATGAATAATAAAAGAAAAACAAAACAAAACAAGGATTTGGTAAAAAGAATAACCAATTGATAATCATCAGAAGTTTATGATCTTGAGTCTTCCAACCAACCTCCTCCTCCTCTTTTTTTTTTAATATCTTAAATCGGAAATTAAGTAAAAATCTGCAAAATCTTTGATGTGGTGCCGATCGACTTGAGGCATGGGTTCAATTCCTTAAACACAGAATGAATTGGACAAAGACGTGGGGCGGCACCACAAACCTTGAGAAAACTAATCAATGGCCAGCATATATATATATATATATATATAAGAATTTATTTGAGGCTAGAGGGCAGCACTGTTTAGCAGAAACAAAGAGCAGAAAACAAAGGACGTGTAGTTATTGTATGGCAGGTTAGGGAGGTATACATTGTTAGTTATGGAAAAGTGATATTAAAAAAAAAAAAAAACAAAAGACCCGAGTCTTCGGATTTATTTGTGCTCGTTGACTCCTTTTTCTTGCAGTTCCGTCCGTTGTGGATTAATTCACTCTCCATTCTGCCCTTTGGAATAGTTGCTGAGCATGTTTCGGGTAATTTTTTCATTACTTCTCTTTCTTTCTTTCTTTTTTCTTACATGTTTAGTTGGCTTTTTAAAGATTAGAATCTGTGTAGTGCTCACAATTTTATTTTAGATAAATGAGAAAAAGGAAGATTAATTTTACTTCGAATAAATAAAAAAAAAACAGGAGATTTTTACAGGGCAAGTTGAAAAGCTGCTTTCAAAGAAAAGGATAAATTAGCAGTGAAGGCACTGCTGTGTTTCTGTAATAATAAAAACGCAAGTTTGATTTTTAGAAAATGTATTTATTAAAAGAAATAGCTATAAACTTTAAATGGAACTAGTTTTATTCTTTAAAAAGGTATAAAGATATCCGAATAAAAAATTAAAAAAAAAGGTTCCATATAATTTAAATTACCGATATTCCTCGGTTCGGCGTAAGCCTCCACTTCAAGATTTTGTTTTGTTTTTTTATTTTTTTTAATCTTAGCATCCAAAGTATAAATATACTTTATTTTTTTTCCACGTTAGCTACGCTGATCGTTTACGAATATCACTTTGGACATGTATCTCTTCATAATTCCGCATCTTTTAAATATATTTATTTTCTTTAAAATTACGGGTCTTATACGGTTCTTTCTTTTAAATTATGAAATTATAATATTGATGTTTTTTTAAATCAAATAATAATTAAGGAATTCATAATTAAATTTGATATAATTAATAAATAATAAAATATTTTTAAATTTTTCATTACATCTCCAAAATAATAATAAATAATTTCTAAAAATAAAACCAAAATTTCCTTTGACTTTTTTTTGATTGACTAACTTTATTAATAATAAATAATCATGTAGTTCAAAAAAATATTTTTTATAAAATAAATAGGTGTTATTTACATACTAGTCTCATTGACAAATAGGGGTGAGTAAAAAAACCAAGAAACCGATTAAATCAAGAAAACTGGAAAAACATAACTGAAAAAACTGAACAAAAAAAAAATTGATTAAAATTTTGAAAAAACCAACCGGTTCGGTTCGGTTTTATAACAAAAAAACTGAAAAAACCAAACCAAACAGAAAAAACTCAGAAAAAACCGAGCCAAACCAGAAAAACCGAGCTAAAACCGAGAAAAACCAAGCCAAAACTGAGCCAAACTAGAAAACCGAGCCAAATCAATTTAAACCGGTTTTTCCCTAAAAAACTGAACTGAACCAAAACCGGTTAGTTTGACCCGGTTTTAATTTTTTTTTCTAATTTTTTTTTGATTTAGTTATTTTTTTATAAAAACTAAATCAAATAAAAAATGATCACCTCTATTGATAAATAAGTCTATACTCCATGTTTTTCAAATTGAAGAGGATGTCGTAAGAAAACATGTTATTGTAAATGCAGCGAGACAACTAAATTCTAAAATTAATATATATTTTTTAAAATATTTTTAACTTATTATTATTTTACTATATAGTATAAATGTAACAGTATCTTAATTAACTCCAAATTACAGCTTAGGTATATCAAAAGGAAATGATTGAAAATGATCATAACTACTTAACTATAATCTAGGCAATGGATGCTTGTTACTGCAAGTTGATGATCTATCCTCCAATTTATTTATTTTTTGGCTTATTACTAGAATAAAAAAATCATGATGCAAAAAAAAGAAAAAAATAATTTTTTTATATCTAGTTGACTTTTTTTATAAAATAAATTTATCGTATTTTTATGGTTTAATTTTATTATTGCATCTTCTTCTTTTTCTTCTTCTTTGTGTAATGCATCATAAATATGCTAATATAAATATCTAAGAGAGAGGGCTTCTATTTCCATGTTTAACAGTATAATTTATTTATGATTAAAGAAACATATTGAGAAGGTTATGTTCATAATTTCAATAAAATATGGAGTGCAAATAACTCCCTAGCGATGTTGAATCTTTTACTTTATAATTTTTTAAGAATGATTGTTTCATGCTCATATTACAAAATATACATATATGGGTTATACTTGATAATTAGATTATTAACTTGCACAAACACCATGGTCCAAGATAATTTTTTTTAATATAAACATTTTTTTAAAAAATACTATTAATGTGTTTTTAGTGAAAAATTCAAACATGTAGAAGTTGACTAGATATGAACTAGTTAATTTTGTATTTCAAAAAACAACCCGAATGATTCGTTAAAAAAATAGTTTGACAAATAAAAAACTTTTAAAATGACAACTTTTTCAATATTAAAACAACAGTGTATTGGATTGACTTAAGCTAATTTAGCTTAACATGTAAAATTTATGACTCGGGTTATGAGATTATCAAACCCATAGAAACAAATTAAGACAAATTATAAAACTTAATTTTTAATTAGCATAATATTAAATGATGAAATTAAAAAAATTAATCTAAAAAAATAACTCAAATTAACTTGTTAAACTTGGAACTTAGGTTATAAAACCAAAATAACCACATAGAAAAACATTGAATTATGAAATGCAATTTTTAAACGGTCTAATATTGAAAAATAAGACTAAAAAATAAAATTAATTAAAAAAATATAAAAAAATTACTCAAATCATTTCTCTAAACTTGTGACTTTACTCATGAGACTGAGATAATTTTATATATATAAAAAATAATTAACATGATTTAACTTGTATTAACTTGTCAAATTCACGACTTTCATTATAAAACTAAAATAATCTCATAAAGAGTAAAAATAAAATAAAATTATGAAACTTGATTTTCAACTAATTATATTATATCTAATGTTGAACGGTGAAATTAATAAAAATTTTAATTAAAAAATAACACAAAAATCAAGCCAAGTTAATATGGGTTAACCTGTTAAACATTATTCTTAAGTCATTAGATCTAATTTTCAGTTGAACATAATATTAAATAATAAAATTAAAAAAATCAATTTCAAAAAATAAATAATCTAGATTAATTTTCTAAGCCGCAACTCGAGTCATGAGATGAAAATAACTCAGTAAAAAAAAAATCTAATGTTAAATGAGACGAGATTGAGATAATCTTTTATAAAATTAAAAAAAAAATAATTTAACCATAATTAAAATACTAAAACCTGCAATTCTGATCACGAGACTAAGATATCTCTGTAAAAAATAATTAGAATAGATTATAAAGTTCAATGCCAAACCAATCCAATATTAAATAGTAAAATTAATAAAAATCAATAAAAAATTTAAAACACAACTTGCACCAACTCGGGTTGACATATTAAGCACTATTTTCGGGCTATAAAACTAAATTAATTTAATAAAAAATAAATAATTCAAATCATCAAATATATATCTAATTAACCAAATATTAATTTTTTTTTGCAAAAAATCACTAACTAAATTAACTTATAATTCATGTTATGATAATGAAGTTACACAATAAAACAAATTATTATTCATTATTATAGTACTCTTATCGCGTGTTTCAGTTTATTATTAATTTTTAAATCGATTGAAATTCAAATACTACTGTGTTCAGAGATAGGGATCGCTTAAATTTAACTTGAGGCACTCTACACTATAATAAATAGTTAACACGTGTTTGCTATCTATTAAAACAATTAACGAGACGCGACCCATACATTTACTGTGGGATTCTTGAGTTCACACCTTAAAATCCACACCTTAAAAAAAAATCTACAAATTACTTTAATATACATTATATTATATTGTGTTAAAAATAAACACATGAATATTATACACGTATGGATTAGATTTGAATTGAATTTAACAATATTTATAGACAACTCAAAATACCTAAAACTTGATTGGACTGGGTTTGGTGTGAAAACCCATACCTAATCGGTTCCAAGTCGGGCTTGATGGTTATTTTGGGTTCGGGTATTATCCGTCCCCCCTGAAAAGAGCAAGCAAGCAAGCAAAAACACAGGGATAGCAAACTTGAGACCGAAACATTCTATACATGCAAAAATCTTTGTCTCGTCTCTCTCTCCTTTGCATTATTCCTTTCTTCTCCTTTGTTTGCTGCATTGCTTACTATACCTCCATCATCATCATTCATTATTATTCCTTTCTTCTCCTTTGTTTGCTGCATTGCTTACTATACCTCCATCATCATCATTCATTAACGTTTTGATGCTCCTTCAGTAGATAATACACATGGGAGCTCAAAAGAGCGTCCATGCTGGAAAAGGTCAGTATCGTTTTTTGTTTTATATATTTCTTGGCCAATGTCTTTTCTCTTTCTTGTTGGGAATTTTCTGTTGTTTACCTGTTTTAGTTGTTCTTGAAACGTTGACATGTTACAGCCAAGATTGATGCGAATGTTGATTTCACTCACAAGATATGTGATGCTTTGAGGCGTCCTCCTCTCAGGTTCTTGATTTTGTCTATATATTAATTAATTTAATTGAATAAGTAATTACTAGTAATCCACGTCTCCCTCTCACTCACCACCCACAGTCAGCGATTCTATTTATGTAAAACTGCAGGAGCACTGGAAGTCCTCTTTCTCTGATAATTGGGAGGTGGGCCTTTTCCTTTTTCTTTATAATCTTAGCCATTTCATTTATTGGGTACCGAGCTTTTATTTTTATGGCGTATCCTCCTCTTAAATTTTTCTTCTTCTTGTGGGAATTTTCTTTGTCTGAGAAAGTGGTAGGAAAATAGAAGGAAAGATTCTTAAGTCTTACAATCTTTTTATGTGATTGAATTCGAGAAGTGCGAGGCTTTGTTCTTTAGCCATGTTTGCAAACCAGAGAAAAGCAAAACAAGATAAACATTCGTGCCTGTTTGCGAAAAAGTAATAGTAAATTGGGGTACTTGTTTGACAATCAATTCAGTTGGCTTTTTGCAGTCTTTGCATCAAACACCCCAATTTATTTGGTGGAAGTGAGAAGCTTGATGTGTCATGGGATAAGGGATTCTATGATTCAAATGTCATAATAGCTTTTAGAAGGCCAAGACCTGAGTGGCTTTCTCAAAAATGTTTTGTTATTCAGGTCAGTTGCTATAAGCTATGATCAATCTTTGGTTATTATTTTGTTTTGCATATGGAAAATTTAGAAATTGGGTTTTAAAGAACCTTTTAATTCCATTTATTTTATTTGGTACAGAAAATCTAAAAAAAATAGGTTTTTCAGAGAAAACACCCCGCTGGGATTTTAAACGAAACGGATTGATATTTTCCTTTCTCCAATTCACATGTTTTTTTTTTTATTGATTTGTGAATTATTTGGCCCAGCATTCCTTTTCACCTGAAATTGGGGTCCACGGTACACCAATTGACAATTTCTCTCGTTCTGGGAGTGGAGGTGTAAATTTGTCTCGAATATCTGTTGGTTTGGATAGAAATGAGCCTGCAACTTCTGATTGGAGTAGCACCACCAGCATCAAATTTGAGGTTCTGGTCATGCTTAATAAGCACCTATACTTGTATTGTTATTTTCAGCTGCATAGTTTTTTTCTTGTCATCTATGGTTGATTTATTAACAAACATAAATGTTTTAAGTTGTGCAGCGTGTACAAATAGTGAACGATAGTTGGCGCTCTATAACCAGGGACATTGATGGGTTCCCATTGACACGCAGGTAGCCTGCACTTCTATTATTTCAATTTTCAAGTGTTTTCTAACATGTAGCTTCCTAATTGGTCAGTAAAATGCTTGTAATACAGTGGCAGTCCCCATGACAACATGGTAGTTTTGAAGCAAGAGTCTCAATATGAAAAAGCAAATGATCACAGTTTTTATCGGGTAAACCATCTTTTCTTGCTGGTATATAAATTTTGTAGACATTCATATTCATTGAGGTTGAGGTTGAGCTGCAGTTCTCTCATACAATAGTTCCAATCTCAGTCTTGATACATAAACCTTACATGCCAGTCGTGCTGCTTTTCACTAACTATGAGTTTTCTTATATCCAGTTTAGAATGCAAATTGAACAAGGGATTCCTATTCTATCAAAGTGGCTTATCTTTAACAAGTTCAAGTTTATTGCAACAAAAGGAGTCAAACTTGGACCAGCATTTTTATTGGCAAGGTGAGCAGGTTTTCTATGTTGTCTTGAGTAGGTGTTCCGTGGTTGTTAGATCAAGTGGTGACATAGGGGTCCAAAAAAGTGGGAAGACCCTGAAAACAAGGGGAACTGGGAAGCAAGATGTAAATAACAAGTCTTTTCAAGGGTCACACTAGCATAAAGGTCATGGTTCTAGGAACTAGTGATATGCTGGAGATAACAAAAGGAAATGATATCATGGTTGATAGAGTGTATACAGAATCTTAATCTGCAATTTAGTGAAATAATGCTTGAAACGAGATGGAGCACTGGCTATGCTTGTTATTCAGCTCTTTTCACTGGAAGCATGCTGCAATTCCTGCTATCCTCTCGAGCATCTTGGTTGTTGGAAGAAAATAGACAGTCATGCTTCTCATTCTTTCTCCTTTGCATGACTCTTACTGTTTTCTTCTGACAGCCTGGCAGGTGGTTCCATTGTAGGGGACATGGCTCCTTACCAAGCATTTGCAATTGGAGGGCTTGGTAGTGTACGAGGATATGGTGAGGGTGCTGTTGGATCCGGGAGATCATGTCTGGTTGCAAATGGTGAATTGACATTTCCTTTGGTATGTAATGCTGTCATCATACTTTGAGGACAGAATATCATTATATGACACACATCGTTCAGGTTCATGCTGCTGCAATTTACAGTTCATTAATTCTTCACAGAAATCTTAAGGAAGAGACCCATTTGGCTCTAGATACTTATGTTGCAGCAGCACCTGGACTGATCAGAATACTTTCAACAATTTAATAATAAAAAAGACACCATTTTATATCCAGGTTTCATTTTTATGCAAGGAGCTATTGTTTCCTTAAAAGATATCAGGTTTGGTGCTATGTTGTGTGTTTCGTTGCGTTGGATGTTGAATGTAGAAGAGGAGAAGCAATGAAATTGCTTACTCTATCTGATTCCCCTAATATTTCTTCATAACTCATAAATACAGTAGTTTGTCTTGCCATGTGATTGTAGGTTGTTTAGGAAAACATTGAAAAGTTGACAATTTAGGAGAAAATATGCTGTGCCACCTAATACCACATGTAGTTGGGTAGCTAAAACACAAAAAACCTAGTTGAGTTGAACTAAGGAATAGTGAGAAATGGTCATTTCCCATGGCTGCATCACTTGTCCACTTGGTTTTGTCTCTAAAACCCTCCTCCCCGCCTCTCTCTTTCAAGGTTTGTTTTGAAATGCATGATAAATTTTTTTGTAGTGCTGGCAGCATGTTGATGAGGTTAAATAATCTGTACTTTGCTGAGCAAGGTCATGTTAATTAGATTGGACTGTGTAGACCACAATTTCCTAGTTTTGAATCTTTGGCTCCAAAAATAGGTGGTCGTTTCTTGCAAGAGAAAAGAAATGCTCTTTGCTGGTGGAGAAGAAACAAGGTTCTGGAGTGTGTGATCTTTTTCCTCTTGATCATAAGAGTTTCTTAGAGGATTGCATTTGCAACAGAAGTAGAATTGAAAATTTTTACTAACCCTCAAAGAAAAATGAGAAATCTCTATGTTTTGAATCTTGGAAATTGGTGTTATGGTCATCTTCAATTGAGTTATTGCTCGAGTCATCTCTAGATAAATTAGATTCTCTAACACACCTACTATTTGATATAGATGCATTTTAGATGCTGTTGATATTCATTGCTATTTTGCAACATTATCTTTACCATGGTCGTTAATTCGGTTACATGAAAGCTTACAGTATGGTCAACTGGGTTTTCCGAGTTTCATATGCAAAATCAAGGTATTTGGAACTGTGGTAAAGGGAGTATGCAAGATGTAATAAGTCCTTTAGGTTTGTATCACTGTCAAAGATGAAGTTAATCTTCGGTTCAAGGTGTTAGATATTTCGAGCCTAGCAACTCTAGCATATTGGTGGAACTTAGACATGTTGTTAGAAGGTGTGGGTTAACATCATCGCACTAGTAATTCTTAAAATTTACTGCAAAATTCTGTTGGAGCTGCACTTCCATTATGCTATTTTGCCTTCTGAATATTTTTTCTACCGTAACTAAGTTTTGATGAACTGATGCATGTCAACTTACTTTCAATGCATTTCTTACTGTACCCAGAATAAGATGTTAGACGGTGCTTTTTTCTTGGACTGTGGAACGGATTTGAGATCTGCTCGTCTTGTACCTGGTAAATTGACTTCTTTCACTTGCTTAGGAATTGTGCTCTACTCAGTTTTTCTTGTCATTTTCAGTTGAACTTTTCTGTTGCGAGGTCCACTAGTATTTATGTTGCCGAGGACTAGGAGCACCCTGCTTCTCCATATAACAAATTGTGTTCAGTTACAATGTTTTAGAGATTCAAAAGAACCTGCATTTTGTTCTTAGTCGCATAAGGGGCTCAGTTCAAGGAGCAACAAGAGAACAACTTTTTATAGAGTTCCCAGGACATAAACACGTGCATATAGGAATTTAAAACGGAGTCTGGTTCGTAATTGGATGAGAATGAAGGCACGGATTTAGTCCTTTCTTTCACTAGCAAGTATGAAGCCTTGGTGTTTATTAATTATTAGTTGTATACAGTATACTGCTTTCCCTTTCTTTTGCTAACCTGATTAAGTTATCTTGTCTATGTTGATCCTACATCAATGGATCTGTTTGAGCACCCCTCATTTGACCTTGTCTGCAATTGCTCAGTGTTTTCACTCCACCATGTTCCACAACCCTTTGTGTGGCAAGTACCACTGCTTCATGTTATTTTCTTAATCATTGTGAATTTTGCACTTTTCGCCTTTGGGACTCTGAAGTCTTTTATTTTTTTTGTCCTACTATTTCTTCTTTGTTAGCACCCCATTTTTTTTTTTTTTTTGGCGTTGTTGTTAATGGCCTCATGATGCAGTTCAATTTTGGAGTTTCAGGAAATCCAGCAATGAGACAGGGCAAACCAGGATCCGGAGTTGGGCTTGGATACGGCCTTCGTTTCAAGTCTCCGATTGGTCATTTTATGGTTAACCATGCCATCAATGATTTCCAACAAAGAACTGTTTACTTTGGCATCAGCAATCTCATCTGATAAATTCCATAAGCCCAATGGTCGACTTTTCATGGCCTTCCAGAAGGTTTAGATGATGATAATTGAGGAAAGTTAGCTGTGGAACTTGGAATGAGAAGGAATATTGACATTTTCCGGCTGCTAAAAAGGAAACTGCTTCCTGTTCTCAGTTGCGAATATCAGGAAGTTTTGTCCACCTACACTTCCAAGCAATCTTGTAATCTTGCAAGTTGCGAAACCAAAGAGTAATTGTAGGAAACATCTGCTGCTTTCTTTTCCTGCTGAAGTTAAAGTTTGGTCAGAACAGACCAAAAGAAAGAATGAAGAGTAGAAATTAAAAGTATCTCTATAGAATTCTTTTTAAACCACGGAGCTGATTTCCTTTTCACATAGGAAAGGCAATGGAACATGAGACTGCAAATCATGCGCTTAAATGGAAGAAATTCTCCAGCACTGTTTCTGTTATGGTATGAAACAAGTCTCGGTTAACTGTCTTTTGGCCTCGTTTATTTGTCACTACCAAGTTACAGGGTACTTGCTGTTAGCAAAGCACAGCCCGCATGCACAAAACAATTCCACAGCGAGCAAGTAATATTCCACCAGCATGCCATTGTTGATCTCTCAGTCACTCTTCCTTTAAAAGCCAGACAATTTAGGCGTCCCCAAATTTTCTGGGCATGCATACCATAGAATTTTCAATGTTTGTTTCGTGAACAAGTCCACAGCCTGATGACCCACCATATCATTGTGTGTTGAAAAGGACAGCCACAAGTTCGAACAACTCTAGTCGGGTGGCCCGCGATAGGACCCAGGTGAGGGAAAGGGTCCGTTTCCATGAAATAATGAAGGTGCATTTATTATAGTTGATTACAATGGTAATATCCAAGAACTGTCCTTGATTTTGTTGAGCAAGTGAAGCATCTCAAGGCCAAAGAGAGACAGACAGGAAGACAACACTAATATTTTAATTATTAAGTCAAAAAAGGTCCCTCTGTCTTAACAATCAATTCAAACTCGGTGGCTTTAGGGCCAAAATCAAGGCCACCAAAGCAGTGTGAATGTTCAGACGTTGGGACGGAGGCAGAGCATGGCAGCCTTTCTTTACTTCCATATCCATCAATCACCATTTATTTTTATTTTTTTATAACAAAAATTATTCTCGAACTGGTTTGTAGGAAGGAGGAGATGCTACCATACCCATAAGCCTATGTGTCCTTGGTAGTGTTGTGTTAGTTTGCATGGTTGTAGTCGGAAAAAAGGAGGTTTTCTTTTTTTTAAGATTTTGAAAGAGAAGAAGAAAGTTGGCATTTACTCTTGGAAAATGTTTTTTTCCTCTCTCGGAAAGATCTTAAACGGCCGACGGACTTAATTACTGAAATAACTCCTTGAAGCTAAAATTATTATATAATTCGAGCTGCCACTGTCCTTTGAAGGGCTGTTAAAGCTTGACATACATGGCGGAGTTTTTCGAGCAATAGTATCAACTTGAATTTATTATATTACGTTTTCCAGGGTAATTAAAAGTGTGATGAATATTATTTTTTAATGTATTTTTTATTTAAAATGATATATTTTTTATTTTTTAAAAATTATTTTTAATACTAACATATTAAAAAAATAATTTTAAATAAAAAATTTAATTTTTTTTAGATTTTAATGCAAACACAGCCCTACGTCAAAAGAGATTTGTTTGTTTTTATATTCTAAAAGTTTTTTTAAAATTTTAATTTTTTTATTTGGTTTAAATTAATATTTTTAAATTATTTTAATATATTAATATTAAAAATAATTTTTTTAAAATAAAAAATATTATTTTTATTCATCTCTAAATAAAAAAAATTTACATTTCCCAAATCCTCTCGGCTTATTTTCAAGCAAGATAGAGAGTTCATCTAGAAAAGAACATGAGAGGATCTGGGTTTCGCCCCTGGAGTGTCAGAGTTGGTACTTAATACTAATAAATTAAGAAAAAAAGAAAAAAAAAGGTTATTTTATTTTTTCAATAGAAGACAAAATAATCAAAGCAGCTTTTAAGGCTAGAGGAGGACACCGTGGTACCAAAAGAAACAATTTCGAGAAATCTTGTGCCTCGGCGGCGATCACAGGCTTCGGTGGTTAGCCAGCACCCATCTACTCACTACCAACCATGTATCGAATTGTCGGTAACAGCTCCTAAAAAGCTTTAATAAATAATAAAACTTTTTTTTTTAATGTTTAGCTAGCATAAGGATAGACAGAAAAAAACATGAATTTAGAGGCTGATATCAATATATATATATATATATATATATATATATATATATATATATATTTATCAAACATATATACACATATTTAGTTAACAAAAGAATAAGTTTATTTCTAAAATAATTTTAAAGATAACATTTGATTATTATTTTGAGATAGAAAAAATAAATATTAGATATATAAACATAAGATAATAGTACCAGAAAAACTTGTCTTTTTTTTTTATCCCGGAACATTAACCAACCCTTGTCAAAATAACAGGCAACATGTCTAAATAATACCATTGCAACCAGATCCTTCATCACACACGGACACCACAGTAATGGAAGAGAACAAAAAGGATACTATTAGGAAGAGATTGGACCCGCAATTTATGATATAAACTAAGAATTTGCCCAGAAATGAATAAATAAAACATCAAAATTTGAATAAGAGGGGAGGAAGGGGGTTTGATTTTGGCTAGATTCTTTAATCTGAGCCCATCACTGTCCCCCTTACATTGCTTTGCCTTGCGGCATTCCTTACAGCCTTTTCTTCCCTCCCTCCTTTTGTCCTAAAGTACATTCAACTATGTACAGAACACACACAACAAGATGACAAAAACTCCAATTCTCGACTTTTGAAGATACATTTAGCAGAAGTAGTTTCGTTTGCTTTCCTCCCACTAGAAGTACCTTTCTTTATCCCTTTCAATGTTTCCAATGGCCCTCTCCGAGCTGCCATTTTTTTGGGTTAAATTTTAAGGATTTGAGAGCACTTTACACCTCTTCAAAACCATTTCCCACAACATAAGTTGCTCCAACAATGCCTTACACTTCTTCATATCTTCGAAACTCTTTTATTCACCTGTAAAATGGCATGAATGAATCAGCTTCAGTGGGCGACTCATGAACACACACACACACACACACACACACACACATGAAAATAGTCAGACACCAAATAATAACAAACGAAGCAGAACGAGTTTGGCAGCTTAAAAAGGTTACAAAACAAAGCAAACAAACTTCTAGCTAAGCTGCATATGTGATAATGTTGAATGTTATAGGGTCAAAAGCACTACAGGCATAAGTTCGAGGCACAGTCTAATACAATTTGGTCGATACGATCATTAGCACTGAAAAACATTAGTTAACAATAGAGCTTGTATAATCTCGATAAAATGATCGATATTTTCCATAACTGAAGACTTCAAGACAAAGAAACCTAAATTTAGCTAAAAAATATTCGCTCAAAGCAGGGATATGCTATTCTGTCACAAATCACATGACTTGCTGCTTAATTCATCACACCAAGGAATATCCCACTATCTTGCGCTCAATTACATCAGCAATAATCAATGAAGTACCATGCCAAAGAAAACGATGGTAAAGAATTAAGGTTTAGGCCCGCCCAGGTTAGAATTCATTTCAAAACCATAAAAAATCATCTAAAACAACATCAATTTGGCATTTTTTAAGACGGAAAACACTTTCAATAAACACTTTCGATGCCGAAAACTTCCATCTTGAACAAATTTTATCCCAAGATCATACAAAATAAACAATTCTTGATAGGGGTGAAATTAACTAAGTGTGGGTTGAATTGTGCATGATAATGACATGATGACCAAGTTGGGAGGCAAAGACTTATTCCAGAGAAAAATCTAACCCTCTAAAATTCTAAACCAATCTTCGTAAATGTATCAAAGAAAAGGTTCCATCTTGGCTGACTTCTAGCCAAACACCAACGACTAATAAGCAGCTTTTCTAGGTTAGATCAAGCCAAACCATCCCAGTACCTATCCTAACATCATATTCAAACTCACTACGTCAACTCAGCTGACAAACTCAAACACAACAAAAACAAAACAAAAATAAGCTGAAACTAGAAACTTACCACATCATTAGTCCCGGAAAATGACTTTATCAGCAATTTTCATCAAAGGGTTTAAACAAATGGGCTCAAATTTCCTGGCAAACAAATACGAACTCGAATAATTTGATTGCCTAAGCTCTTGAATCAGAACCGGAGAAATCTCAGCAGCCTTATAAGTATAAGGATGTCCATTCCTAGTTCCAGTCCAATTAACCTTTGTCAACGTATACTTGGTACAACCATCTGGATCCTGCATTGACAGCAACGTAGGAAAATAATGTTCTTCCGGGTAACATTCATCTTCTCGATAACAAGGCAGCTTGAACTTATTCCACAGCCTCCGATCTTCAATCACCATGAGCGCGTGCCGGCGCGTGAGAACAAAAAACTGAGACCCAGCACGGAATTTCTCAAAGGGCACCTCTGGCATCATCGCATACTTCCCTCTAGCCACGTATCTTTTCCATAACCGCCGATCCTTCGATATAATCTCGATGAAACTCTTGTACTGGATTTTCATATTGTACTGAGTCGATTCGGGGTCTGACTCGGGGGAAGACAAATCGAAAGACTTGGAAATGATTAACGAATTGTAGACGTATTTGAAGGAATGGAGAGGGATGCAGTACTGGGAGAGGACGGCGAAGAAGGTATTGGTGGGGTCGTCAAGGATGGCCTTGGCGAGGAGGCGTCGGGTGGCGGAGATCAGGGTGGGGGAGGCGCGATAAGTGCGCTTGGCATCAGTAATGAATTGGGAGAAGAAAATCCCTGTGGGTTTTGTAACATTGGAGTGGGGATCGGCGTGGACGTAAATGTTGAAGAGGTTTTTGTCAGCGGATTTGAAGAATTGTTCCCATAAAGGGGCGAAGAAGAGATCTGTGTTGGTCAAGAAAAGGAAGGCGATTTTGAGTTTTTTAGATTTGGAGGTGAGATGGGAATGGGCTGAGGGGTAGTGGGCGGCGGAGGCGGAGGCGGAGGCGGATGCGGAGGCGATGGCTTTGCGGAAAAGAACAAAGTCGTCAAGTTCATCAGAAGGGGAGATAGGGATGGAGGGGTTATGAGAAGGGAAGATTCTCGGGGCTAAAAGGAAAAGGATAGGAAGGGATAGAAAGAGAGAGAAAATAAGTACAAATTGGGTTGAGAACATTTTAGTTCCAATTTTGATAGAATTTGTCGATGATGTTTCTGCCATGAGAGAGATGATGTTTCTTTGAGATTTGGGGTGTTCTTGCTGGTTTGGCATGGAGTTGAAGAAAGGAAGCGGGGTGGCTTCGCTGGGGAGGGAGGCAGAGGCTATATCATTATCAATGTCAAAGATGGCACTGGATGGGATTTTTGTCATTTGATTGGGGGTGTTAGTGTAATTGTAAGTGGTTTTTGAATGTGAATCTACTATCTATGGAAAACTGCAAACGACTTCCATCTATTGGGAATGTTTCAATTTGGTCCCTCTCTATTTTTTTGGTTTATATTTTAATTTTAATTTATTTATCTTAAATATCAAAACATTAAAATAATAAAAAATTTAAATAAATTAAATTAAATCTTTGTAAAAACACTGTTTAAACCATTCCAAACAGCACCTTAAACTTCGCTGTGCTTTTTATTATTGTTTTTAATGATAAAAGAGTGGTGACTTTAGCTAATAAAATATTACAAACATTTGACTTGATCAAAAGTTTAGGGACATGCTATCGTCATCATTTGCTGATAGGGTTATTTTAATTGAGTTTTTTTATTGTAAAATAAAAATATGATGTATGTATATAACTTATTTTACTTATAAGAAGATCTTCAATCATTATGGAAGTTAAATTATTTTTATGAAATTTGTCAATGAGGTCGAAGGAATTATACAAATATCAAAAATAAATTGATGTGATTTAAATTATATTCTCTAAAAATTATTAATTTATATAAAAATTATATAACTATAAAATAATAAAATAGATATTTTATTCTTATTAAATATTTATAAGAGATTTTTTTGAAAATTTTTTACATATTAGATAATTGCTAATAATTCCATTAAAAGCTCTAATCTTATTTAAAAATTAAAATATCATTGCAATTATTTTATTTAAAAATAATTTTATTTTAAAATTAAATTAAATAAAAAAAATAAACAAAAGATAAAGAACTAAGAATATTAAGACCAAGCATATCTAAGCATGGAAGGCTAATGTCATGCATATCTTTAAAATAAAATAGCTAAATACATGTTGTTTTCTTATTTATTTAGAAAAATAATGTGTTATTTTTAGCAACATTGGTGATTGGAAAATCAAAACCCAAATAATTTTGAGCTCAAATCTCATATTATTTTCATCTCTAAATACCAAAAAAAAAAAAAATAGTTAAAGCTTTTGTAAACCTGTTGTCAACCTTCAAAACAATATAATTAATTTAAAAACTCAAATTTCTTTCTTTTTATCAATTGAACATTAATAAATCCAATTAAATTATATGTGATAAAGTTTGATTTTATCACATGGGCTTGAAAGCCAAGCCAAGGCATAAAATAAGATTATTAATATCTTGATTCTAGCAATTTAATTTATTTTTTCTTGGCGAAATGAATGATGAATTATGCCTAATACCTACAAAAGATCTCTTTTTTGGAGTTTGGAAACTCTTTAATGATTAAGTCAATATCATATGAAATAAAAATTAGTCTTTTTTTAAACCTTATAAATAGATATATGTCATTCACAGTAAAAAAAATCAAACCTACCTTAAAGAGGTTACAATGGTTTCTTTTATAGTTGTTGAGGTCCCTTTCTTCATGGAAATGAAAAATATTCATATATCAACTAAATATACTTGTCTTGTTAAGATTAAATATCTATAACTTATTAAAGTATTATGGGTTTGGAAATTCACTATACTCATATAAGTTTGGGCTCAGTGCTTAACTGAGCCTAAAGATAGTAGGTTTTGCAATTCACTAAACCCATATATATTTGGGCTCATGCTTGGCTGAGTCCATAGATAATGAGTTATTACCCTAAACTTTGTTTATTTTTTTAGAATGGACTTGGGAAAAACAAAAAAATATTAATCCATTAATAACCTCCTAAATCTTTATGTATTATATTCATATATTTTGAAAATATCATGTTAGCAACAAATGAGAGTCGTTTTATCTTCTTCAAAAGATTTTGCATATCCCATACAAGATTGTTAGGATCTTTAAGACTAAGTGACTTATCTTTACCAGGAGAAGGTGTCTCTTGGGAAACAAAATAATGGCTTGTATTGAATTCATTAATTATATAAACTTCAGGAGATATGTTATGATATGAAAAGTCGTTCATTTGATGGTGGGAGTAAAAAGAATATTACCTTAAACTTTGTTTATTTTTTCTAGAATGGAGGACTTGGGAAAAACAAAAAATATTAATCCATTAATAACCCTTTAAATCTTTATGTATTATACATAGATATTTTAAAAATATCATGCTTTGTGTGTCGTATACAAGATTGTTAGGATTTTCAAGACTAGGTGGCTTATCTTTAACAGGAAAAGGTGTCTTTTGGGAAACAAAAAAATGACTTGCATTGAATATAATAATTACATGAACTTCTGGAGATATGATGTTATTAAAAGTCATTCATCCGACGGGAGTAAAAAGAATTTTTTCTCTTTATAACCTTAATTGTTCTTACTTATGGCTCTTTTTTTTTTTTACTTTTATTCTTTGTATTTTTTAAAAACCTGAACCTATAGCAAGACCCTAAATTATCTTTGCCACCTTTATTCTTGACTCAAAAGGAGAAAAACTATTTCAAACATCTTGTTCATTAGAACCTTTTCCTTATCTTTATTTCACTCATAAAAAAATGGACACTAGGAACATCATATTTGTTTTTAAAAAGAGAAGCGCTCCATCCCCTGACAAGGAGTTCAGGTTTCAACCAGAACCTGAAAGAAGTGATAAGGGATATTGGTCCCTCAGATTGAGAACAAGGGTAAGAGCAAGTGCCATACTGACGACTTTATCTGGTAGGAAGAAGAGAAGATCCCTTCGTAGGAGTCCATCTTCTACCCTTTCTAGAGGCTTTCAGGACAAAGAGAGGTTGCTTTAAACTCATAAAGATGATATCTCGAGCAATGTATATGTTGCGGACATAAAATTCATGACCCGTTACCAACTTTGTAAGTATATAGCCTAAATGCCTCACTTTGATAAGCACATCAATCAATTGACCTTAGACACCTCTTTGGGTTATTTTGAAATTATTGCCCCTATATGCATGCATACGATGAGATATTCCTTTCCTTTCTAAGGATTCATGAGGGATTTGTTCAATTATTACCAATATGTTCTAGACGAACTACATCCTAATAGATAAATAATAGTGTCCTAAAAAAAATCCTATAAAATGGTTGGGCTCGAGCCCTCAGTAAATGTTTTCAAGAGTTGTCACCAACTGGTCATTGAAACTGATAATGGAAACAATGTGCAACAGTTCTTCACCTTTTCTAACAAGAGTAATGGTGCTATGTAGAATACATTGACTAAGAAGCTAACGTCTTTAAAGAAATTAAGGGGGAATAGCTTGTCATAAGATATATTGGGATGATCAATTGCTAAGAGGGATTGCAGTTAATTTAGGATTGTTCCCACTACTCGAGGGTCCCTCCATGAAGTAAACAACAAATATTGTCTAAGCTCAGATAAGGAGAAGAATTATGCCATATTGGATTCGACCCATACTAACTATGAAGTCGATAAAATGGCTAAGAAATTTTACCAGGCCATTTAACAAGGTATAAAGGCATTTTTCTATTTTCCTTCATTTTCACCTTATTTCAAAATATAACTTTTTTTTGCCCTTATAGGGTTGATAACTGAAGGAAAAGGAGATACGTTATGGAATCCTCTTATAAAAATCTTGTTTGAAAGGTCTTTGTCTCGTGTCACTAGTAAAGGCAAAGGTAAATATAAGAGGAGAGACTTCTTCATCCTTATTGAGGAACTCGTTTTTGAAGGCCCTACCTTTATGGAGACAATAATGAGGGCTATAACCCCTCTAAAGCTAGGGGTCATTATCTTCCCTTATCTATAGAAGAAGTAAACTTAACTCCCCCTGTAGTGATTACTAATGCAACCATCCTCTTTAAGAAGTAGAAAAGTATTTATCTTGATAGAAACCTGTGCTCTAGTCCCACTGATATATGCTCTTGCAATGATGTTCCCTTTGTCTTAACTTTCTGCATTATTAGCTGAGGAAACTACAGCTAAAACATCCACCGAAGCCGATGCTAAGAAGTTCAATGATGTTTTCTCTATCTTGGCTTTAGGTTGCAATCCATTTAATTTTCCAACCCTGATGAATGAGAATAGGCAATTCATAAAGGTTATGTTAAAGGGAAAATGGGCCTCGAAGAGGCTAGCCTTAAAGTGGTGAGAACATTAAAGAGGTTCCTCACCATTCAATCGGATATCTCCGCAATGTTTAATGAAAGATTTTATTGCCTTTTGACTTTAACTAGCCATATGGCTTTTAATGTAAGGAAAAACAAACCCTTATTTGTTTTTTGTTTTGGTTTGATGATGACCTCTTTTAACATTTACTACTAATAGGCCTTTATGATTTGGGCTCATTCTCAAGTATGTTAGGAGGACTAAAAAGGGTTATATGAGGATGGTTGCAGTTATGAACAGGGAAAATCAATCTGCTTTTGAAAAACTATAAAGGGGAAAAATCATTTAGAAGGCTAAGTTGTTAAGCATTGAGGTAACCTATACCACACTAAAAGATAAAGCACAAGACTTTGCTCTTGAGTTGAGTTATAAGGAAAAAGCACTTAAGGCCTTCTATAACCAGGTGGTTCCTTTAAGCAAGAGCTCCTAGAAGTTAGAGCCTTTCAAGTTAGGCTGAGGGGTAAGATTGCTACATACAAATTGAGTTTACTATTACCAGGAAAGAAAATCAACATTCTCATATAAAATTGAAGGCTTTAAAAAACTCTTTTGAGGAGTTCTTTGAAGTTGGGCCTTCCAAATTAGTATGTGAGGTAAGATTATTGTCATATAAATTGAGTTTGCTACTGCTAGGGAAGAAACCCAACATTCTAAGATAAAGTTGAAAGCTTTAAAAAAAATCTTTTGAGGAGTTCCAAGAATGTTTCAAGGGTTCAACAACTTTAACTTAGGATGATGGGAGATAATATTTTCTTGGCAATGTCTAACCTATACTTTTTCAATCTCTTAAGAGGAATGTAGGTGGATTTTAGTGTGGCCTTTAATTAGTACTTAAAAGTGCATTTTTTATCAAGGTTTTATGTCATCATTTTGCACTTGAAGTATCAATAATTTCTTAACTAAAACATGTTTTATAATAATATATCTAAAAATATAAGATACCTTTAATTTATGGTAAATGTTTATTTTAAATGCAAGCATATCACATAAATGAAAGGATTGATTGATGAATTTAAGAACTGAAATTGAAAGGACAAAGAGATGATCAAACTTAGAAAAGAGATGTCGGTGCAATCCAAACCAGAATACTATTCGGTAATTGGGTCATATATGAAGTTGTAGATCTCAGCTTTAGGTCTACTTTATATGGATGAGAAGGTAAGACAGAGGCCTACAACTTTCATATAGAGCCCAAGATCTAAAAAGACCATTTTCAAGTCCAAATTATAGCAATAATAAAGAAGTCTGAATTTGTCTTTAAACCCAAGCACTATTTAGTATTTGACCAATATCTAGAGTTCTAGAAGTCTAAATGACCTGACTTTGTTACACAAGAAAGCTGAGATAATTTTCTATAACTTTTATTTTTTTAAGTGTACTCTAATTTTAATGTTATCAATGACGTTTTAGGAAGATAAGAGAAGATAAGGATTGTCACCAAGTCAAGAGTTGGTCACCCACTCATCAATTAGTCATCAAATCAATAGTACCTAATTTTGGCCTATAAAAGGAGGCATTTTCCATGCATTTAGGCATCTTGGTTTCCATATTAAGATCATGCTCTTGCTTTCTCTCTTTGTATTTTTTGTAATGTTTATGTTTTGCTTTCATTAATATCAAGTTTATACCTTTCATTTACTTAGTTAACTTTTATCTTATTTATGTTCTTATTTTATTTATTTATTTTTCTTTCTTTCATTATGTCTAACTAAGTTTATCAAGGTGAAAAGGTTACATTAATGGTGTAAAAATAAGTATAATGTAAACTTAATATGGACTTTAATGTTTGATACTAACATGTTTTGTATTTGTTATCTTGTTTACTCTTTAATACTTTGCTTGTTAAATAACTAATCTAGATTTATATTGTATAACACTTGGTACAACAAATACTTGGCATTCTCATAGCCCATTCTATATGGTATAACTGACACTTGAGCTATGAAAGAAACTTGATTTGTTGTTAACATAAGTTATAATCATGAATGCTTAACTAGATTTACAAGTATTAGCATTAATTGAATAAGATAACTAATATGATCATGTTAATAATTTATAATATGATTGGAACCTCCTTTATGTGTGGTTTTCAACTGAATAATAAGAGTTTATACTATACTTGTTTGACATACCATTAGTGGAATATCTAACCTTGACATTTGTTATTATCATTATTCAATCCTTACATTAATATTCCATTTCGAAGTTTTCATCATCATCATCTTCTTCTTCTTCTCCTTCTTTTTCTTTATTATTATCATTACTACTACTGCTGCTGCTGCTGCTATTATTATTATTATTATTATTATTGTTATTGTTATTATTATTGTTGTTGTTGTTGTTGTTGTTGTTGTTGTTGTTGTTGTTATTGTCATCTATATTTTATACATTTAACCTCCTTGTGGTTTGATCCTAGTCTTGCTGGGTTATTTATTACTTTGACACTCCTGCACTTGGAAGAAGGCATCAATCTTTTAGTCGTGTCAAGTTCTTGGCGTCGTTGCTGTTGAGGTAAGTTCTTGTACAAATTATAGTATTTATTTTATTTTCTCTTTTCACTTTTCTTGTATATAATTTTGTTTATTTTCTCTTATTTCTTCTTCTTTTGTTTTATTCTTTTTTTATTTTATTCCTAAACGTGCATGAAAGTGTGGTCACGTACATCAAGTGGTAGACTTTATAAGATATCCTTATCATTTGCAAAAAAATATGGCCGAAGAATATAACTAATCACTTCATAATGAGAATAATAGGAATAACTGTGTTAGAACACTTAGAAACCACATGAATCCTACAAGAACAAGTGCACCATTATGCATAGTTTTTCCTCCTGATGCATCTCATTTTAATTTTAAGCCAGACATTATTCAACTTTTACCTTTTTTTCATGGCTTAGAATTGAAAAATCCATACTTGCATTTAAAGGAATTTGAGGAGGTTTGTAATATATATAACAATTCAAATTGTAGCATAAACACCATCAGATTAAAGCTTTTTCCTTTTTCATTAAAAGATAAAGTTAAAACATGGCTACAAAATTTGAGACTAGGATCCATTCGTGTTTGGGATAAAATGCAATAGCAGTTTTTAAAGAAGTTTTTCCCATCTCACAGAACAAACTCTTTCAAAAGTCAAATCACCATTTTCACTCAAAAACCAGGAGAAACATTTTACCAATGTTGGGATAGGTGTTGAGATTTACTTAATACTTGCCCTCATCATGGTTTTGAAATATGGAGATTGGTTTCGTATTTTTATGAAGGATTAACATATAAAGATAGTCAAATGGTTGAATTGATGTGCAATGGAACTTTTAAAGATAAAGACCTTGATGAAGCAATGAAGTACTTAGACTTGTTAGTTGAAAATGCTCAAAGCTAGGACACCGCGGGTACTTATGAGGCACTGAGTAAAACTCAACCTCATACATCTAGCGGAGGTATGTATAACCTTAGGGAAGATCATGACCTACAAGCGAAGTTTGCATCTTTAATTAGAAAAGTCGAGGCATTAGAATTGAAAAGGAGCGGTCAATTAAAATTTGTTGAAAACATTGTGTGTCAAATATGTGAAACAAATAAACACTCAACCAATAACTGTCCAACCTTGCCTTCTTTTAAAAAATATCTCCATGAACAAGTCCATGCTTAAACAACCTATACTCACAAACTTACAACCCTAGTTGGAGAAATCACCTAAATTTCAATTGGAAAGTGATAATAACAATGTACAAACTTCACAGCCACCATTTCAAACACACCATAATTTCTAAAATTCTCATGGATATGCACCTACTTATGCTCTACCTCTTAGAAGAAATCTTGAGGAAACATTACATGCATTCATTGAAAAGTAAAAGACAATCAATACTCAACTTGCTCAAAACATGACATATTTTAAAGATACTCTTGCAAAATTGACATTTGCTCTCAGTTTTTAAAAGAAAGGTAAGTTTCTATCTTAACCACAATAAAATCTCAAGGGTAAATACAATGCAAATGCAAGTAGTTCTGAAAGCCAACACATGGATCAAGTCAAATGAGTCACTACTCTTCGTAGTGGTAAGGTGACACGACTAAAAGATTGATGTCTTCTCCCAAGTGTAGGAGTGTTGAAGTAATAAATAACCCGGCAAGACTAGGGTCGAACCACAAGGAGGTTAATTGTACAAATTATAAATAATAATAATACAAAAAAAGTAATAACAACAAAAACAACAACAACAACAACAACAACAATAATAATAATGAAGAAGAAGAAGATTATGAGAACTTTGAGATGAAATATTAATATAATGATTTAACAATGATAACAATAAATGTTAAGGTTAGAGGATCCACTAATGGTATGTCAAACAAGTATAGTATAAACTCTTATTAGTTAATTGGAAACTACACACAAAGAAGGTTCCAATCAAATTATAGATTGTTAACATGATTACATGAGTCATCTTATTCAGTTAATACTAATACTTGTAAATCTCGTCAAGCATTCATGATTATAACTTATGTTAACAACAAATCAAGTTCCTTTCATAGCTCAGGTGTTAGTTATACCATACAGTATGAACTATGAAAGTGCCAAGTATTTGTTGTACCAAGTGTTATACAACATAAATCAAGATTAGTCATTTGACAAACAAATTATTAAAGAGTGAACAAGATAACAAATACAAAACATGTTAGTATCAAACATGTATGTCCATATTAAGTTTACACTATACTTATTCTTACACCATTAGTGTAACCTTTTCACCTTGATATAATAAACTTAGCTAAACATAATGAAAGAAAGAAAAATAAATAAACAAAACAAGAACATAAATAAGATAAAAGTTAACTAAGTAAGTAAAAGGAAATGAAAGACATAAACTTGATATTAATGAAAGCAAAGCATGAACATTACAAAAAATACAAAGAGAGAAAGCAAGGGCATGTTCTTGATCTGAAGACCAAGATGCCTAAATGCATGGCAAATGTCTCCTTTTATAGGCCAAAATTGGGAACTATTGATTTGATGACTAATTAATGAGTGGGTGACCCACTCTTGACTTGGTGACAATCCTTATCTTCTCTTATCTGCCTAAAACGTTATTGATAACATCCAAATTGGAGCCACTTGAAAATATAAAAGTTGTAGAAAATTATCTCAGCTTTCTTGTGTAAAAAATTCAGCTCATTTCAACTTCTAGAACTCCAGATATGACCCAAGTACAGAACAGTACTCGGGCTGGAGGACATATTCAGGATTCTTTGTTGTTGCTATAATTTGGACTTGAAACTAGCCTTTTTAGATCTTGTGCTCCATATGAAAGTTGTAGGTCTATGTCTTACCTTTCCATCCATATAAAGTAGACCTAAATATGAGATCTATAGCTCCAGATATGACTTAATTACCAAACAGTGTTCCGGTTTGGATTGCATTGACATCTCTTTTCTAAGTTTGACCATCTCTTTATCCTTTTAATTTCAGTTCTTAAATTCATCAATCAATCCTTTCATTTATGTGATAGGCCTGCATTTAAAATGAACATTTACTACAAATTAAAGGTATCTTATATTATTAGATATCTTATTATAAAACATGCTTTAGTTAAAGAGTTATTGATACTTCAAATGCAAAATGGTGATATAAAACCACGATAAAAATGCACTTTTAAGTACTAATCATAAGGTTATTGAAAAACCCACTCTTGAACCTTGTGAGAAAGATGAAGAGTCAATCTATGAGGGTAAGGAAGGGGTTGAATCTAAAATTTATAAAGAAAAGATTGATTCCTTACCAACGCTTCCATTTCCTCAAGTTATGACCAAACCTAGAAAAGTCAATCACAACTCTAAAATCTTTGAAACTTTCAAACAGATAAGAATCAATATACCTTTTCTGGATGCTATTAAATAGGTTCTTTCATGTGCTAAATTTTTGAAAGATTTATGTACGGTGAAGAGAAAATTAAATGTGAAAAATAAAGTTTTTTAGCCGAACAAGTAAGTGCCATTCTTCAGAACAATAATGCTTTGAAATATAAAGACTCTGGTTATCCTACAATTTCTTGCTTTATTGGATAACTTAAAATTGAAAGAGTCTTACTTGATCTTGAAGCCAATGTGAATTTACTTCCATATTCAGTTTTTCAAAGTCTCAATCTTAGTGAGTTAAAACCAACTTCTGTAACTCTTTTACTTGCTGCTAGATCTGTAAAAGTGCTTAAAGGAATAGTCAAAGATGTGTTAGTATAAGTCGATAAATTCATTTATCTTGTGGTTTTTGTTATCTTAGACACAGAACCTGTTGAAGCATGTAATTCATTTCCTGTTATTTTGGCATGTCTGTTTCTTGCAACTTTTAATGCATTGATTGATTATAGGAATGGACTGATGAAGCTATCATTTGGAAACATGACATTAGAGATGAATATTTTCAATATTTGCAAGCAACCTAGAGATGATAATGATTTACAAGAAGTAGATCATATTGATGAATTAGTTTATGATCAACTTGAATCTACTTTAAATAAAAATGAGTTGGATGAATTTGAAGATTTGTAAATGATTTATTCTGAGGAGAAAATCACGGATGAAAAACGCACCGAAAATATTGATGTGGATCTTTTGTCAAAAGTGACAACAAATTCAACATCTGACATCATACCAATCAATGATTACTTTCCTAACAGATCCTTACTTTCTTTTAATCCAATGCCTGGTATGATAAAAATATCAATTTTCTTGCTTTAAGAGATTTGCCAGCTGATTGGAGTACCCAAGATAAAGAAAAGTTTTTGAACAAAGTGAAGAAATTTTATTGTGATAACCCTAACTTATTTAATTATTATCCTGATCAAATATTTCAAAGATGCATTCCCGATAATGAGGTAAGTAGTGTCATTAAATTTTTTCATTCTGAGGCATGTGGAGGTCATTTCTCATCAAGAAAGACAATTGCAAAAATCTTACAAAGTGAATTTTACTGGCCCACCATGTTCAAGGACATACATGCATTCTACAAAACTTGTGAAAATTGTCAAAAAGTTGATTCTGGTCAAAAAGTTTTGTTTTATAACTCTCAACTCCATTTATTCCCTAGAGAGGTAAGATCAAGATAGAGCAATCTTTATGGGGCCTTTGATATTGATAATTCAATGAATGACAATGTTTTTAAGAAAAATGGACATCATTTGAAAGCTTGCTTTGATAATTCAATAAATGACAATGTTTTTAAGAAAAATGGACATCATTTGAAAGCTTACTTTGATAATTTTTCTAATGAAAATGCATCAACTGATTTGAATGATCTTGTAGATAAATGTTGATTTTTTTTCTCTCACGTTGTTTTTGTGAAAAGCGCTCTCTAATAATTAAATCAATATCATATATGAGAAAAAATAGTTTTTTTTTAAGAAAAATGTTCTCTCTCTCTCTCTCTCTCTATATATATATATATATATATATATATATAGATATATCTTACTTCTGAATTTGTTTTCCACGTTTTGATACCAGTAAGAAATGTAGTTAGTACGTGACATTGTTATACCTGGAAATGATCTTAAAGATCAGGTCACAGGTTTCCAGCCTATATACTGATTTTACAAAACCAGAAATAAACTATAAAAATATAAATTATATAAAATAAACATAAAAAATAAAGTAAGAAATGCAGTCGGTATGTGACATTGTTATACATGGGAATGATCTTAAAGATCGAGTCACAGGTTTCCAGCTTATATACTGATTTTACGAAACCAGAAATAAACTACAAAAATATAAATTATATAAAATAAACATCAAAATATAAATTATAAATAAATTTTTGATGTGAAAGAACAAGGCAAGACCAACAATGTCAGGATCCTTAATTAAACACAGAGCATACCTATTTTCTCAAGGAAAATGATTGTCTGCCCTATAAAGATTGATGAGTCCCCTTTTATAGATGAGTTAACATGTTGAAGATTCCGTCAGAACCCGTGTGAACCCATGTGGTATTGTCTACCATGATTGAGTGATGACTAATAATAATAATAATAATAATAATAATAAAGAAAAAAAAGGAGAAGGAGAAGAAGAAGAAGAAAAGGATGAGAACTTTGAGATGAAATATTAATGTAAGGATTAAATAATGATAATAACAAATGTCCTATAAAGATTGACGAGTCCCCTTTTATATATGAGTTGACATGTTGAAGATTTCGTCAGAACCTGTGTAAACCCATGTGCTATTGTCTACCATGATTGAGTGATGACTAATAATAATAATAAAGAAAAAAAAGGAGAAGGAGAAGAAGAAGAAGATGATGATGAAAACTTCGAGATGAAATATTAATGTAAGGATTAAATAATGATAATAACAAATGTCAAGGTTAGAGATTCCACTAATGGTATGTCAAACAAGTATAATATAAACTCTTATTATTCAGTTGAAAACCACACATAAAGGAGGTTCCAATTATATTATAAATTGTTAACATGATCACATTAGTTATCTTATTCAATTAATGCTAATACTTGTAAATCTAGTTAGGCATTCATGATTATAACTTATGTTAACAACAAATTAAGTTTCTTTCATAGCTCAAGTGTCGGTTATACCATATAGAATGGGCTATGAGAATGTTAAGTATTTGTTGTACCAAGTGTTATACAATATAAATCTAGATTAGTTATTTAACAAGCAAAGTATTAAAGAGTAAACAAGATAACAAAATACAAAACATGTTAGTATCAAACATTAAAGTCCATATTAAGTTTACACTATACTTATTCTTACACCATTAGTGTAACCTTTTCACCTTGACATAATAAACTTAACTAAACATAATGAAAGAAAGAAAAATAAATAAACAAAATAAGAAGATAAATAAGATAAAAGTTAATTAAGTAAATGAAAGGAAATGAAAGGCATAAACTTGATATTAATGAAAGCAAAGCATAAATATTACAAAAAATACAAAGAGAGAAAGTAAGAGCATAATCTTGATCTGGAAATCAAGATATCTAAATGCATGGTAAATGCCTCCTTTTATAGACTAAAATTAAAAACTATTGATTTGATAACTAATTGATGAGTGGGTGACCAACTCTTGACTTGGTGACAATCCTTATCTTCTCTTGTCTGCCTAAAATGTTATCGATAACGTCAAAATTGGAACTACTTGAACATAAAAGTTGTAGAAAATTATCTCAGTTTTCTTGGGTAAAACATGGAGATCATTTGGACTTCAAGAACTCCAGATATGGGCCAAACATTGAAAAATGCTCGGGCTGGATGACAGATTCGGACTTCTTTGTTGTTGCTACAATTTGGACTTGAAAATGGTCTTTTTAAGTCTTGGGCTATATATGAAAGTTAGAGGCCTATGTCTTACATTTCCATCTATATAAAGTATATCTAAATTCAAGATCTACATCTCTAGATATGATCCAATTACCGAATAGTGTTCCGGTTTGGACTGCACCAACATCTTTTTTCTAAGTTTTTGGCCACCTCCTTATCCTTTCAATTTCAGTTCTTAAATTCATCAATCAATCATTTTATTTATGTGATAGGTCTGCATTTAAATTAAACATTTACCATAAATTAAAGGTATCTTATATTATTAGATATGTTATTATAAAACATGCTTTAGTTAAGAAATTATTGATACTTCAAGTGCAAAATGATGATATAAATCCTTGATAAAAAATATATTTTTAAATACTAATTAGTTCACCAGACTCACACATACATATTCTCAATGCTTGGAAGAGCTTGGAGATAATGGTTGTGATAGTTTGCCAAACCCATTTATTCCTAGCCTCAATGTTTGGTAAAGCTTGAAGATGGCGAGTTTGACGATTCGTCAAATCCACACATATCTAGGTTTAAAGTTTAATGAAACCTATAGATGTTAGGTATAGAAATTCACCAAACTCACACATGTTTAGGCTCAATACTTGGCTGAGCCTAGAGATGGTAGGTCTAATGGTTCACCAAACTCATATATGTTTAGACTCAATACTTAGCTAAACTTATCAGACTCATACATATCTAGGCTTAACACTTAGCTAAGCCCGTGGATAGTGGGTCTGGTAGTTTACCACATGATTAGTACTTAAAAGTGCATTTTTATCATGGTTTTATATCATCATTTTGCACTTGAAGTATCAATAACTCCTTAACTAAAATATGTTTTATAATAATATATCTAATAATATAAGATACCTTTAATTTGTGGTAAATGTCTATTTTTAATGCAGGCCTATCACATAAATGAAAGGATTGATTGATGACTTGAAGAACTTAAATTGCAAGGATAAAGAGATGGCCAAACTTAGAAAAGAGATGTCGGTGCAATCCAAACCGGAACACTGTTCGATAATTGGGTCATATCTAGAGCTATATATCTCAGATTTAGGTCCAATTTATATGGATGGAAAGGTAAGACATAGGCCTACAACTTTCATATGGAGCCCAAGATCTAAAAAGGCCATTATCAAGTCCAAATTGTAGCAACAACAAAGAAGGCCGAATCTGTCTTCCAGCCCGAGCACTGTTCGGTAATTTGGCCATATCTGGAGTTCTAGAAGTCCAAATGAGCTGAATTTTTTACACAAGAAAGCTGAGACAATTGCCTACAACTTTCATGTTTGCACCTGGCTCTAGTTTTGACGTTATCAATGACGTTTTGGGCAGACAAGAGAAGATAAGGATTGTCACCAAGTCAAAAGTTGGCCACCCACTTATCAATTAGTCATCAAATCAATAGTTCCCAATTTTGGCCTATAAAAGGAGGCATTTGCCATGCATTTAGGCATCTTGGTTTCCAGATCAAGATCATGCTCTTCCTTTCTCTCTTTGTATTTTTTGTAATGTTTATGCTTTGCTTTCATTAATATTAAGTTTATGCTTTTCATTTCCTTTCCTTTACTTAGTTAGCTTTTATGTTCTTATTTTGTTTATCTATTTTTCTTTCTTTCATTATGTCTAGCTAAGTTAATTATGTCAAGGTGAAAAGGTTACACTAATGGTGTGAGAATAAGTATAATGTAAACTTAATATGGACTTTAATGTTTGATACTAACATGTTTTATATTTGTTATCTTGTTCACTCTTTAATACTTTGCTTGTTAAATGACTAATCTTGATTTATGTTGTATAACACTTGGTACAACAAATGCTTGGCACTTTCATAGCCCATAATGTATGGTATAACCGACACCTGAGCTATGAAAGGAACTTGATTTGTTGTTAACATAAGTTATAATCATGAATGCTTGACGAGATTTACAAGTATTAGCATTAATTGAATAAGATGACTAATGTAATCATGTTAACAATATATAATCTGATTGGAACCTCCTTTGTGTGTGGTTTCCAATTGAATAATAAGAGTTTATATTATACTTGTTTGACATACCATTAGTGGAACCTCTAACCTTGACATTTGTTATTATCATTGTTTAATCGTTACATTAATATTCCATCTCAAACTTCTCATCATCATCTTCTTCTTCTTCTCCTTCTTTTTCTTTATTATTATTATTATTATTATTATTATTATTATTACTACTACTATTATTATTATTATTATTCTTATTATTATTGTTATTACTATTATTGTTGTTGTTGTTGTTATTATTATTGTTGTTGTTGTTGTATTATTATTATTTATAATTTGTACAATTAACCTCCCTGTGGTTCGACCCCGGTCTTGCCGGGTTATTTATTACTTCGACACTCCTGCACTTGGGAGAAGACATCAATCTTTTAGTCGTGTCAAGTTTTTGGCGCCGTTGCCGGGGAGGTAAGTTCTTGTATAAATTATAGTATTTATTTTATTTTCTCTTTTCACTTTTCTTCTTTTCTTCTTTACTTCTTTTCTTTTGTTTTATATAACTTTACTTCTTTTCTTTTGTTTCTTTTTATTTTGTTTTCTTCCTCCTTCTTTTTGTTTTCTTCCTCCTTCTTTTTATTTTCTTCCTACACGTGCATGAGAGTGTGGTTACGCACATCAAGTGGTAGACTTTGTAGGGTGTCCTCATCATTTTCAGAAAATATGGCCGAAGAAGATAATCAATCACTTCATAATGAAAATAATGAGAATAACCGTGCTAGAACACTTAGAGAGCACATGAATCCCACAAGAACAAGTGCACCATCATGCATAGTTTTTCCTCCTGATGCATCTCATTTTAATTTTAAACCAGGCATTATTCAACTTTTACCTTCTTTTCATGGCTTAGAATTAGAAAATCCATACTTGCATTTAAGGGAATTTGAGGAGGTGTGCAACATATATAATAATTTAAATTGTAGCATGAACACCATCAGATTAAAGCTTTTTCCTTTTTCATTAAAAGATAAAGCTAAAACATGGCTACAAAATTTAAGACCAGGATCCATTTGTGCTTGGGATGAAATGCAACAACACTTTTTAAAGAAGTTTTTCCCATCTCATAGAACAAACTCTTTCAAGAGACAAATCACCACTTTCACTCAAAAACCAGGAGAAACATTTTACAAATGTTGGGATAGGTATCGAGACTTGCTTAGTACTTGCCCTCATCATGGTTTTGAAACATGGAGATTGGTTTCACATTTCTATGAAGGGTTAACACCTAAAGATAGGCAAATGGTTGAATTGATGTGCAATGGAACTTTTGAAGATAAAGACCCTGATGAAGCAATGGAGTACTTAGACTTGTTAGCTGAAAATGCTCAAAATTGGGACACCGCGGGTACTTATGAGGCACCGAGTAAAACTCAACCTCATACATCTAGTAGAGGTATGTACAACCTTAGGGAAGATCATGACCTCCAAGCCAAATTTGCATCTTTAGCTAGAAAAGTCGAGGCACTAGAATTGAAAAAGAATGGTCAATTAAAATCTGTTGAAAACATTGTGTGTCAAATCTGTGAAACAAATGAACACTCAACCAACGATTGTCCAACCTTGCCTTCTTTTAAAGAATGTCTCCATGAACAAGCCCATGCTTTAAACAGTTTTCAAAGGGCCAACCACAACCCATACTCCCAAACATACAACCCTGGTTGGAGGAATCACCCAAATTTCAGTTGGAAGAGTGAGAATAACAATGCACAAACTTCACAACCACCGTTTCAAGCACACCATAATTTTCAAAATTCTCATGGATATGCACCTTCTTATGCTCCACCTTCTAGAATAAATCTTGAGGAAACATTGCATGCATTCATTGAAAAGCAAGAGACAATTAATACTCAACTTGTTCAAAACATGACAGATTTTAAAGATACTCTTGTTAAATTAACATCTGCTCTTAGTTTCCAAGAGAAAGGTAAGTTTCCATCTCAAACACAACAAAATCCCAAAGGGCAATACAATGCAAATGCAAGTAGTTCCGGAAGCCAACACATGGATCAAGTCAAATCAGTCACTTCTCTACGCAGTGGTAAGGTTATTGAAAAACCCTCTCTTGAACCTTATGAGAAAGATGATGAGTCAATCTCTGAGGGTAAGGAAGGGGTTGAATCTGAAAATTGCAAAGAAACGACTGATTCTCCGCCAGCACTTTCATTTTCTCATGCCATGACCAATCAGGAAGAAATCGAGGATGAAAAAGGCACTGAAAAGGTTGATGCGGATCTTTTATCAAAAGTGACAACAGATTCGACACCCGACATCACACCAATCGATGATTACTTTCCTGATAAATCTCTACTTTCTCTTAGTTCAATGCCTTGGTTTGCTAAAAATATCAATTTTCTTACTTCAGGATTTTTGCTAGCTCACTGGAGTATTGAAGACAAAAGAAAATTTTTGTGCAATGTGCAAAATTTTCGTTGGGATGACCCTTACTTATTCAATTATTGTCCTGATCAAATATTTCAAAAATGCATTCTCGACAATGAGGTAAGTAATTTCATTAAAGTTTGTCACTCTAAGGCATGTGGGGATCATTTCTCGTCAAAAAAGAGGATTCTAGAAATCTTACAAAGGGGATTTTACTGGCCCACCATATTCAAGGAGTCACATGCATTCCGTAAAAACTATGAAAATAGTCAAAAGGTGGGATTTATTTCAAAACACAGAGAGTCTTTAGATAATCTTCTATTGACTCTTAAGTCTCATCATAGTCGAGATAAGCATCGTGTAATTCATGACTTAGGAACCCATTTTCATAAAGAACATGCTTGGCATAGTCTTGGGAATCTGACTAAAAAAAGACCCTGTTTGCCAGTTTTTAAGAAAACTGGATGGGAAGCCTATCCTCGACCCATAGAGGGCGTTTAAGCCGTTCTTGGACGTAAAACCAAGGGAAGATGTGAGCCACAATCACAACTGCGATTTGAGTCTTAGCTTGTAAAAATTTTTGTCTTTTCTTTTTATTAATAGCATAATATTTGTGTTTTGTCATTTCTTATTTTTGTTTCAGTGTATTTCAGGTTTGTCAATGCTTGTTATTTCAGGTGATATCTTCTATACTCTATCTTTCTACCTTAGAACATTGAGGACAATGTCTCGTTTTGGTTGGGGGGAGAGGGTAGTAGTTGATAAAAAAAAAATTATTTTTGATTTCATAAAGCATGTGCATAATTGTTGTTACTAGGATGGCAGAGTAAAGGAGTTCTTTTGTTAAAGTGACTCTTGAGACGTATCTTAGTAACCATTCTTAACAAGGTCTATTATAATACTTCTTGAAATATTCAGGTTTACAAACTCTCGTATTGTTATCACTTAATTCTGCTCATATACTTATTTAACATGTATTCTTAAACCTTAATTTACACACACACACTTTAACATATGATTGTGGGTTGCATATTGGATTATTACATTATTTATGTTCTTTTGTTAAAGGTAACAACTAAGGGAAAGGAATTGTATATAATTAAAAAAAAAACATAAAAAAAGAGAGAAAAAAAAGAAAAAAAAATGATGATAATAAAAATGTAGATAAGTTTGGTTTCGTAGCCTCCCTAACCTAAGCAATTAAGCCCGAAGGGGTGTTTTAACACCTAATACCCTAAAGTCAACTGACTTGGGAGCTATTGGCCCAACGCTTGTTACATGGGTTGAGGAGAAAAGCTTAAGGGAATCAAACATTGTACTATCTACATATCAGTATCTGCGACCCGAGTTACTAAGCTCGTAGGGGTGTCTTAACACCTAATGCCCTAAGACCAACTGCTCTGGGAGTCATTAGCTGAAAGCTCGTTACATGGGTTAAAGATGCATGATGTTTTTAAATTATATGTATATACATTTAAAAAAAAAAGAAGTAAAAAAAAAAAGACAAAAATAATAATCCCATCCCAAGGAAGTTAACCTTAAACATTAGAACAAAAATTTTGTTTTCTTCCAAGAAAAGCCCCATAATTATGTGTTGATACATTGAGCACAAAAGAAAGGTTTATTAATATCTTGTTAAGTGGTATTGAGCAGATATATAAATTTAATGAGAGTTTGTTTATCTGGATAGATTAATGGAAGTTAAATGATGAATACCTTGCTTTGTGAAATTTGCAAATTGTTTTAACGCTTTAATTACTAGGGACTAGTAATAAGCTGGTTGAGGGGTGTGATTAGTACTTAAAAGTGCATTTTTATCATGGTTTTATATCATCATTTTGCACTTGAAGTATCAATAACTCCTTAACTAAAATATGTTTTATAATAATATATCTAATAATATAAGATACCTTTAATTTGTGGTAAATGTCTATTTTTAATGCAGGCCTATCACATAAATGAAAGGATTGATTGATGACTTGAAGAACTTAAATTGCAAGGATAAAGAGATGGCCAAACTTAGAAAAGAGATGTCGGTGCAATCCAAACCGGAACACTGTTCGATAATTGGGTCATATCTAGAGCTATATATCTCAGATTTAGGTCCAATTTATATGGATGGAAAGGTAAGACATAGGCCTACAACTTTCATATGGAGCCCAAGATCTAAAAAGGCCATTATCAAGTCCAAATTGTAGCAACAACAAAGAAGGCCGAATCTGTCTTCCAGCCCGAGCACTGTTCGGTAATTTGGCCATATCTGGAGTTCTAGAAGTCCAAATGAGCTGAATTTTTTACACAAGAAAGCTGAGACAATTGCCTACAACTTTCATGTTTGCACCTGGCTCTAGTTTTGACGTTATCAATGACGTTTTGGGCAGACAAGAGAAGATAAGGATTGTCACCAAGTCAAAAGTTGGCCACCCACTTATCAATTAGTCATCAAATCAATAGTTCCCAATTTTGGCCTATAAAAGGAGGCATTTGCCATGCATTTAGGCATCTTGGTTTCCAGATCAAGATCATGCTCTTCCTTTCTCTCTTTGTATTTTTTGTAATGTTTATGCTTTGCTTTCATTAATATTAAGTTTATGCTTTTCATTTCCTTTCCTTTACTTAGTTAGCTTTTATGTTCTTATTTTGTTTATCTATTTTTCTTTCTTTCATTATGTCTAGCTAAGTTAATTATGTCAAGGTGAAAAGGTTACACTAATGGTGTGAGAATAAGTATAATGTAAACTTAATATGGACTTTAATGTTTGATACTAACATGTTTTATATTTGTTATCTTGTTCACTCTTTAATACTTTGCTTGTTAAATGACTAATCTTGATTTATGTTGTATAACACTTGGTACAACAAATGCTTGGCACTTTCATAGCCCATAATGTATGGTATAACCGACACCTGAGCTATGAAAGGAACTTGATTTGTTGTTAACATAAGTTATAATCATGAATGCTTGACGAGATTTACAAGTATTAGCATTAATTGAATAAGATGACTAATGTAATCATGTTAACAATATATAATCTGATTGGAACCTCCTTTGTGTGTGGTTTCCAATTGAATAATAAGAGTTTATATTATACTTGTTTGACATACCATTAGTGGAACCTCTAACCTTGACATTTGTTATTATCATTGTTTAATCGTTACATTAATATTCCATCTCAAACTTCTCATCATCATCTTCTTCTTCTTCTCCTTCTTTTTCTTTATTATTATTATTATTATTATTATTATTATTACTACTACTATTATTATTATTATTATTCTTATTATTATTGTTATTACTATTATTGTTGTTGTTGTTGTTATTATTATTGTTGTTGTTGTTGTATTATTATTATTTATAATTTTTACAATTAACCTCCCTGTGGTTCGACCCCGGTCTTGCCGGGTTATTTATTACTTCGACACTCCTGCACTTGGGAGAAGACATCAATCTTTTAGTCGTGTCACCACACTTATGAATGTTTGGGCTCAGTGCTTGGATAAGACTATGAATGGTAGGTATGGCACTTTCCTAGACCCACACAAGTCTGGGACCAATACTTAGCTTAGTCCTAAGATGATAGGTTTGGAAGTTCACTAAACTCATACATATGTGGGCTTATCACTTGGCTAAGCCTAGAGATCATGAGTTATCACCCTAAACTTTATTCATTTGTTCAGAAGGAAGGACTTAGGAAAAAACAAAAAATGTTAATCCATCACTCAAAACATATCCATGTACTTTTAATTTCTCTTTTTTAAGTCATTAATTTCAAGTCTTCAAGTTATCCTTAGAAATGAGTTAGGATAGCTAAATTAGCAGGTTGATAAATATGAATTTCATGGTAAAATGATATAGAACAGTAGAGAAAAAATTAACATAAATTGATGGATTGAGGATAATAAAAGTACTAAAAAGAAGATAAGACCAATTTGAAAAGTATAGAATAGATGGAAGACATATTTGTAGCTTTTCCATATTCCAAGTAACAATGTGTTTTTATACCGGTGTTATGCATGGTGCAGTTTGCATTTTTCCCTAACCACACATTTGAAAGTATTTAGGGTTTAATTGAGAGTGTGATATATTTTTTTTTCAAAGTATTTTTAACTTGAAAATGCATCAAAATCTTTTTTTATTTTATTTTTGACGTCAATACATAAAAACGATTCAAAAACACAAAAAATAATTAATTTCAATATAAAAATAACCAAAAGTTTTCAAAAACATGGTTAGACCGCAATACCAAACGAGATCTTAATTAATCAATACAGATCATAGTTTTGCATAGGCTCCACTAAAAACTTTTTATTGAAAATTTGGTTAAGAAAAAGCTACAATTTATAGTTTTTTTTTAATCTATCTTTTCAGATTACAACTATAAAAATTATCATAATACAAAACACACATTTGATTATGTAATTGGAAATGGATGTTGAATAGTAAAGTTGAAGTACTTAATCATACTAATAATGGAGAATTAAAGATTGCTCATTTCATTTGACTCAAAATTTAGACTAAATTCAATGCTCCATGTAAAAATAGAAAATCTTATTTAATTCATTTTTAGTTTAATTTACGAGTATGAAAAATAAATATCCACAACTTTTATGTTTTAAAAATTTAATTTCACTAGCAAAATTTAGTTCCTTTATTCTTAATTTTATTTTTGCAAGATTAAAGGAGAAAAACATGTTAATTTAGATGGAGTTTTGATAAGTTAATAAAAAACAATTAGCTCACCAAGGCTTAGCCTAAGCCAGATGGGTGTGTCCTCGAGTGTACCTTTAGCCAACAATGAAATAATTTAGGCCCTTTTGCATATTTTATACATATTTTCTCCTATAATGCAGATATTTTCTATATTTTTCTATACACAATCCCATGAATTCCACCAAAGAGTTCAACACTTTTTTTATACACAATTCACGCCAACATTTTTATTGGAAGAAAAACGCGGTGAATCATGCATCATTTTCTAAAACAATAAAAGCTCACTTTGCAAGATTTTTAAGCATAGCCATATGCACAATCACTCGTATTGTTGCCCCGGACTGTTGCCTTGGAAAAGATGAGCCGTGAAAAAATTCTATAAGAATGAGTTGCTCGAGATAAATAAGGTAGGGTCTGTTGACCACCCAAACAAGAAGGAAGGAGAGAAGAAAAATCTCTTTCAGCCTTAAAATAATTTTTATTTTTGTTTTTAAAATAACAAATACTCAAAACTCACTTAAATATTAAAGTATTCCTCGTAGGGCCTCCAAGAAACATAGCAAATTCATAAAGAATTTGAAATCTATATACCAGGTCTTGAATAACATATATTTCTTATAAAAACTTATAACAACAGGATTTTATTTATTTATTTGAATCATAAAATATACTTTTTACAAAATAAAATTTTCTCAAATCCAAAATAATATTCCTCGTGCGATAAAAAACTTTTTAAAACTTTTTTATAGGATCAAATTTAAAACTCATTAGTAGAAAGTCTATTTTATATGAAGTTTTTTAACAACTTTACCTATCACTATATTATTATTAAATTTTAATAATTTTCTCTTAAATGTAAGTAATTGTAATAAAACAAATGATTAAACATCATTATCTAAAAACATAAAGATAAATTCAACCCCATAAAAAGATAACATAAATTCAAGATAGATAAAGTAAATGTAAAAGATTGTTTTGTTAAATAAAGAGCTGAGATTTTTTTTCACTCCAACAAACATTAAAAGATTTTCTTTCAATAAAAAACCATTAAAAAATTGTTCACACCCATCCACCCATAACCTAATCTAACAAGTCCAAAATCATCCCATTACCAAAAATATTTTTTTTAACATATCTCCTCTGATAAGCTCCATTTTAATATGAGATTATAATTGTAAAACCTAACTTCAAGGTAGAGTCATGAATCAACCCAAAAACATATATTTAATAAAAAAATTAATAATTTCTAAGTTAAGTTTTAACCAAGTTCATGAATCAACCCAAAAACATATATTTAATAAAAAAATTAATAATTTCTAAGTTAAGTTTTAACCAAGTCAAGCTTAAATTAATTGTTTCATTAAACCAACTTAGATTTTGACTAAGTCAACCACACTTTTTTCTTTTATTTTATTTTTACTTGAATAATCCAGACCCTGGATTGACGCTAGGCTAATCTAAATTTTACAACTATGCATAAGATAGTTGGGATCAATACAACATGAATGCTTTTACACAAATGCATTTGAACTTTATGCTTTTGCAAGTATTTTTTAATGATTTTGATATCAATATAACAAAGAATTAAAAAAAATCTGAGAAAACTATAGTCCGATTTATGGAATATTCTACAAAATAACTTAAAAATAACATGATTTCCTTTGTTTACTATCTTCTTGCATAACTAATGCTTACACACTCTTCAAACAGGGGAACCGGGAAAGAATCCTACATTGGCGCAACTGCTCTGAAAATCATATATTTCAAAAATAAATACTGCACAATGACATAATTAAAAATAATAAATAAACATGATTACAACATTCATCAACCAAACCTGATTATCTTATTACCCTGACAAGCCAAGCCAAACTCCTCGTCTTTGCCATGCCAAAACCAACCCAGGTTTTTATAACAGGCAATGTAACCAATTTGGCTGCATCTTTTCGCTACCTGGAAATATATATACGAAGTGATACCGCAGCAGGATATAAGAATAGCCTCAATGAGTCAAATCTTCCATGGTTTCTCAACTTTACAGATCAAACAGCCTGTGCACCAGACTTTGCGGTGTTTGAATCTCCTTTCCCATTTAACTTGGATCTATCCCTGACGGGCTTCTGAGAGCTAGGTGCCCCTCTAGTAGTGTTTCTGCTATGCCTGGCTACCTGGGTGCCAGTAACCCCCCCTGCCGAACCAAATTATGTCATAAATGAAGAGAAAAAACTGCTACTATTTATCATAGACACCAATAACACCTGTAGGACTGGACAGTGTTATAGTTATGCTTATGCAAGTAACCATCCATCATCAAGTCTGCCTTGAGGCTTTGTTTGATACATAAGTGGTGATTTTGGTCATAAGGAGAAGCTGAAGAAGATATGATTAACTACCTTTAACACATGTGAATACAGTCACCTATATTACGTGTATTTTCTCCAAAACATTGAACAATCTTAAGAAGATGTACAATGGTATCTTTTGCCCGGTTTAATGTTTATTGACAATTGACAGGGAAAAAAGGCTAAATTAATAGGAATTTCAAAAGAGAGAAGAAAAAAGATGCACCATGGCTTTCATGTACTATAGCTGGTTCAGAATTTTCAGTCAAGTGACCATTTTTGTGACAAGCAGTGTGGCAATTGCTTACTTTTGAACCTATGTACATGTTCGTGGGAATGTGAGTACTGACGGGAGAGAAAACTAACCACTGTTAGGCAGAGACAATCTCTTCCTTGCCTGTTTATCTAGTTGGGTAGTTCTCTCCTTTGGGTTGCTGTGAGATCTTGTAACAATAGCACGTCTTGAGTTGGCTTCTTCAACTAGGTCTTCAAGAACTAGCTTTGGCTTTGGTTTAGTAAAAAGAGTGTCGGGCACATCTAACATGCCTGCTGACTTACTAGGGGAGGAACTGCCACCATCAGAATGAGATGGACCTGTTTTCTGACTTGAAATGGTTGATTGAAGGTTTGAGGCCACTCCTTTCTTGGTAGCAGTTTTTAGCTGGGATTTGCTGCCGTTCTTGACCTCAGCAGCTGTTTCATCTTCACAAATCATCACTCCATCCCTGAGATTTATGTCAAGAAAGCGGTTTTCCCATGGGCGAACAGCCATCCATCTCTCCAACCAGTTCCAGCCCCAACTGCT